>NQII01000396.1:566318-652842 GCA_002778355.1 Clitarchus hookeri | reverse complement strand
AAGGGGGGGGGGGGAAGTTACTGAATCAGTAACACACCGCAAATAACAAAACACTGTTTTTTTTTTGCGGAAACTGCATAGATTGTAGCGAAATGTTGTAAATGCCGTTATATCTGGTCCATCAAATAAAGTTACCAGATAAGTAACACACTGAAAATAACAAAACATTTTAGGTTTTTGCGGAAACAATATACACAGTAACGAAATGTTGAAAACAAGTTTTCATTGGTTCTGCCTGACAACGTTATTTTGTCAGTAATATTATTGAAATAAAAAAAGATTTCCGTTTTCGCAGTAACATTATGAACTGTACCGCTTATTTCAGAGTATTTGCCAATGTGTTACTACGACAAATAAGTTATTGACTCAGTTTTTTATAACTGTTATCAGGTGGATAACGTAACGAAAAAAGGCGTTACTGCCGCGCATNATAAGTTATTGACTCAGTTTTTTATAACTGTTATCAGGTGGATAACGTAACGAAAAAAGGCGTTACTGCCGCGCATTTTGTTTAGTTATCCGCCCCTGATTTCGACGCGCGTGTTCGTGTGTCCGCTTCCATACACTTCATGGAGACTCATGACGTGCGATAATTTTGACGCGCGTGCTATCGCGCCCGTGCGACATTGGCCTCATTTTGTTAATGGCTTCTGTGGCCACAGTATTACGAATGTTTCTTTTAAGTGTGCAATATCTTTTAAAGTAAAATGTTTTAAGATGTGGCAGAAATCCGTAGAAAACGGAAGGCAACCATACGTATTCAGCACGTCTGAAAACTTCCAAGAATGGTAGTTTTGCTTGAGAGACATACCGCCATCAGTAACTTGCTGGTAGAAATAGTTACTATGAAGACTCGTGTATGATGTGTGCACGTTTCGTTTGTACTGAGTGACTGATTTTAATGAGAATTACTGTAGTGGCCTTGTTAAAATTGAAGACCACGTCCCATTTTTTTTTCAAAGCAGGTTACACTCGTAATGGAAACTAGTGTTTTGGAACGATCCACAAACAGAATGTCGTGGACATTGCATTTTTCGATTTTCCATACGTCATTTCCCATGATATTGTGCCTCCAGATGTTTTCAAACCACTTCTGAAACTAATGGGGCGTCTCCGACAAGATAAGATGACCTCTGAGAATCTACTGTTCTTTCACAAGGCCCCTGTTAACACAGTGGCAATTGTCTCGCAGTTTATACTAAATAAACACAAAATATCCGCCTAATGTGATACCGGCAGAGATTTCTTTTGTTTCTTAAATTATGAACCATCTTAAAAGTTAGGCCTTGTTTTGTACAAAAGGCAAAAATCACTAAATTGTGCTTTTTGGCCTACTTTCCGAAGGAAGAAAAGTCTTATGAGATCACTTTTCTGTCTGTGTGTATGTGTTATGTATAGGTGTGTGTGACTGTGTGTCTGTGCGTGTGTGGTCCCCTCTCCCCCTATGCCTTTCAATTTTTTTGAACGCGTCAATCGAATTTTACCAAACTCGGTACATATATAGTACTTAGTAAGAAAACCACACTTTTATAATTTTTGACCACTCCGGGTACTTACTTTCAAAATTGCGGTCATTTTAGTCTTTAGGGTGTCATCTCGGGAACCATTCAACTGATTTATACCAAATTTGTATCCTGGCAGAGCATCGTGCAAGCATTAAAATGTAAAATGGATGTTGTAAGTCCACCATTTTGGAAGGTAGTGACCTATGGAAAATAATTATTTTTATTAAATCTCGAAAACTATCAACGCAATTCTCGCGTGATTTGGCATGTAAGTAATACAATTACAGGTCAGGTTAAAGTAATTAATTGAACTTTATAAGGTACTTGTTTTCAAAAAGGCGGCCTTATAATTATTTTAGGTTTATTTGGTATATCTACTATAACATTTCAATAATTTCAACCAAATTTTGTATGCTGAAAGTATATATTTACAAGTATCATATATGCAAACACATAGCCACTTTTGTAAGCCAGTTTCTAAGATCGCACATGAAAAAAAATTTTTTTGTCATATCTCGGGAAATATTGACCGATTCCTACAAAATTTGGCAGACATATAGTAGTGCGACAGATGATGTAAAATTGTATGTTCTAAGTATGCCAGACACTTGCGACCACATAGGCATCTTAGCTTAGTATACATTATAGTCAAAATAATTTAATCAATTCCAACTTAATTTTGAACGCTGGCAGTATATATTAAAAGTATGAAATTCATCTACACGGAGAATTTTTGTCCGTTATTTTGTAAGGCATACTACTTAAAAAATAAAGTTTTTATGTAATAGCTGGGGAAAAAATCAACCCATTCTTACCAAATATGGCGATGGAGTTGTATTGTGGTAGGCCATATAACTATGTGCATTGTAAAGTGTGACAAATGTATATTTTCAGAATGGCTGCTATAAAATCATTTAAAATTAGTGCACTATATCAATGAAATTATTTAATAGGTTTTAGCTTTAGTTTGTAAATTGACAGTATACAATCATCGAATGTGCTAAGACATAAATTTTTGTCCTTCATTTATAAAGATAGTCACATGAAAAATATGGAAGTTTTATGACATATCTCAGGGACCAATCAACCGATTTTCACCTCATCATTCACACAAGTAGCGCTATGGTAGGTCTAGTAAACTTACTTGTTTTAATTGGCTCAGTTACGTATTTTCAAATTGATGAATGACCCTCTAAATATTTAAGGTTAGTTATCCCTCTCATTCGAAACATTATATTGATTAAATTCGGAGTTGATGCTCGAATCCGACCTCCATAATACAGTTGATTGCACACCAACTTATGGTACGAGGTTTTCTGTGTTCAAGTCCCGGGTAAGGCATGTGTGTATTTGTTATTGTGGAACTACTGTTGCATAAGTTTCTTGTTTAATCTCTTATTATAATGCTTTCAACGAGACGTCAAGTGCTATCTACCANTCTCTTATTATAATGCTTTCAACGAGACGTCAAGTGCTACCTACCAACTCCGCTTTCAAGAAATTATTTAAAAAATAATTGCACTCATGTTGAGGCAAGTAGGCTCATTAGTTGTATCAGCAACTTCTTGTTTAATATCTGAGTATTTAATTTTTTCTAAAGTTTTGTGTATGCATTTATGTATATATTAACGCATGCATGTATGCATGTATGCATGACTGCATGTATGTACATATACGGAATATATGTATGCAACTGTGTATGTATGCATGTATGTATGAATGCATGTACATACCTATNTGTATGTACATATACGGAATATATGTATGCAACTGTGTATGTATGCATGTATGTATGAATGCATGTACATACCTATGTACATACATATAAACGTATGCATGTACGTATTTACTTATGCATGTAGGTACCTATGTTTTTACTTATGTATGTACGCATGTACATAATTACATAGTTCTATATGTCTTTATGCATGTATGTACGTACAGTGTTATTTTGTGATGTGTTGTGTTTTGCAAACTTAACACATACTGAGAGATGGGTTTTTAATTGATAGTCTTTACATACTGCACTAAAAATATACGAAACGTTCTTGTAAAACTTGCAATAAATCAGTTCCATCTTCTGGATCACAGAATAAGTAGGCACACAGAAACTAATTGGCGTTGGGGCCCTCTTGCAAGCATATTCACTCGCTGATTGGTTGCGCGAAAATCTGGCAGCCGGCCTTGTGTCTGATTGGCTGTTGCATGCCATTAAAGATCCCCTGTTGATAGGCCCACCGTTATGCAAGTTTGTCTTCAGGCAATGACTGGTGAACCGCATTTTGCCATTTTGCTATGCGCGTTCGGCTCGAGTTAGCGATAAACCACTGTTAAAATAGCTACTGTGTGCGCGGATGATGGTGACAATAACGCGGTTGAACGGGAGAGAAGGGCTGGGTCATGCAACAGCAAGCCTGTCTCGCCTTCGGGAAGTCCTCAGTTGCATCTCGACCGAGCTACGTGGGGTGGTTTCATAAAACATTTTATAATATCATTACTGTTTTTTTACACATCGACATTATAGCCAGAGACCTGAAAAGCTCGCTAAGTTAGTTGGAGACAAACTAGAATTCAGAAACTATTTTTTATATCTTATTTATTCTATTTTCACAATTACGCGCCTTTTTTGACACCTCCTGAAGAACTTTAAGGAAATAACACATGTGCAACAAACTGCATGAACGGTTCGTAACTTTTCTATCGTACAGGCGATGTGAATCCCAATCTATAAGGGTCATACATTTCGCTCATTTTTACCCCTTGATGGATACATCTATTTAGCATCAGAAATAAATTTCAATATGTTTTTTTTACATGATTGAAAACCAAACACCGCATACAGCACAGAAAATTTATTTACTGTATTTAAAGCTTCCCAAAGCCAATAAAAATTGCACATATTAGTATTCGCTCATAAACGAGACATAAATATTGCATGATATAGTGTAATATCCCAGTGTTGCAGTAACTGTGCCGCTGNGTATTCGCTCATAAACGAGACATAAATATTGCATGATATAGTGTAATATCCCAGTGTTGCAGTAACTGTGCCGCTGTATGTGCTGTTACGTGGCACACACACACACACGTGCGCGAACACGCACAATCTGCAAACAACAGCTTAGCATGAAGCGCCAGTCTGCCGAAACCATGTGTCGGGACTGATAAAATTGTTTGGCGTCACACGCTACACACTAACAACAAGTATCTAATTAATCTATACAAAAACTTGTACAAATGAAGCTATGACCGTGTGAATGGCAACTTTGATTACAGCTGTTCTAATAATTAGCTACTTTGTTTCATAAATAGAAATTAAAACGGAATCCTGCCTTCAAGGCAGGGACAATATGCACGAGAGAAGGCTGTGTTCATTCTACAGCCTAGCGACAAAGAACCACATTTACAAAATTCGAGTGTTTTAGCTGCGATCACATTTAATACACGGAGAGTCTAAGAATTTTTTTGTCATACAATGGTATGTCTGTCTGCAGTGATTTTCAAGATATATACAACCGTAACTACATAATTTCTAACTGCATGTAATGTCAGATAGAGATAGCCTCATATCATCCAAATTACCCGGCTAAAGGCTGTTACACAATTAATAATTTTACTAAGTCACTTTAGGTTTTCTTCAGCAGGTAGTTTCCTTACCACGGAACTGTCAGAAATAAATGCAGTATTTCGAATAGTTGAAACCTAAAGTAAAAATTAAGCAGTCATTTGACGAGAATCAATAGGTGGTTAGGTGGAATGAATTTTTTATGTATTAATTTATTTACTGTAAGGTGATCTTTATTTCGATATATTGAACCGAGCTCGTGGCAATCTTGCCTTGTCTAAATTAAAGAAATGACAAACGAATGTTATGTGAAGAGGAAATATACGAATTGATACTTAGAAATAATTGAAACAAGAGTGTTTTCTTTTGGTTTAAAATAAAATTTTAATATAAAGACTTTGGCTTCTTTAAAAAACATGTGCATGNTAAAACAAGAGTGTTTTCTTTTGGTTTAAAATAAAATTTTAATATAAAGACTTTGGCTTCTTTAAAAAACATGTGCATGTTTACATTCCTGAGTGATACATAAAATCAAGATACATATTATTACGAAGGTTTCAAAACCGATTTCCAATTGTTTGNAAGCTATGACCGTGTGAATGGCAACTTTGATTACAGCTGTTCTAATAATTAGCTACTTTGTTTCATAAATAGAAATTAAAACGGAATCCTGCCTTCAAGGCAGGGACAATATGCACGAGAGAAGGCTGTGTTCATTCTACAGCCTAGCGACAAAGAACCACATTTACAAAATTCGAGTGTTTTAGCTGCGATCACATTTAATACACGGAGAGTCTAAGAATTTTTTTGTCATACAATGGTAANGAGAGTCTAAGAATTTTTTTGTCATACAATGGTATGTCTGTCTGCAGTGATTTTCAAGATATATACAACCGTAACTACATAATTTCTAACTGCATGTAATGTCAGATAGAGATAGCCTCATATCATCCAAATTACCCGGCTAAAGGCTGTTACACAATTAATAATTTTACTAAGTCACTTTACGTTTTCTTCAGCAGGTAGTTTCCTTACCACGGAACTGTCAGAAATAAATGCAGTATTTCGAATAGTTGAAACCTAAAGTAAAAATTAATCAGTCATTTGACGAGAATCAATAGGTGGTTAGGTGGAATGAATTTTTTATGTATTAATTTATTTACTGTAAGGTGATCTTTATTTCGATATATTGAACCGAGCTCGTGGCAATCTTGCCTTGTCTAAATTAAAGAAATGACAAACGAATGTTATGTGAAGAGGAAATATACGAATTGATACTTAGAAATAATTGAAACAAGAGTGTTTTCTTTTGGTTTAAAATAAAATTTTAATATAAAGACTTTGGCTTCTTTAAAAAACATGTGCATGATTACATTCCTGAGTGATACATAAAATCAAGATACATATTATTACGAAGGTTTCAAAACCGATTTCCAATTGTTTGNTTTACATTCCTGAGTGATACATAAAATCAAGATACATATTATTACGAAGGTTTCAAAACCGATTTCCAATTGTTTGAACTCTGACTTAACGTTTGTATTCTGTAGAGGTCCATAGGCGATTTCGTATAAGAAAAATAAACGTATAGTCAAGTTTCCAATTTTATAAATGTCTTAAGCAGGGAGGGAGCCGCGGTGGTGTAGAGATTAGTCTACTCGACTCCTTACTAGGTGAACCGGGTTCCATTCCCGGTGGAGTCACTTCCTGATTTTCATACGTGGGAATCGTGCCAGACGATGCCGCTAGTCAGCGGGTTTTCTCTGGGATCTCCCGCTTCCCCCGCCCTTTCATTACGGCGCTGTCCCATATTCACCTCACTTCACTTCCATCGGCTCTCATAACCTCGATTTTTAGAGCCGTTCAAATATCTCCACTTCACTCCAATACTGAAGCTGGGCCTGAACTCTCCACCACACCTGCACATGTCGATCCCTTTATGGATATTTATGTATCACTGCTGTCCTTAACTTACTTAAAGTGAACTCAGAGCAAAGCTAAGAACTTCTTAAAACTGGAAAAAAGATGAAGAGGCTTAGTAGCGTACTTTGCAAATTTATAGTTGTGATGGCAGGCCGAAAGGTGAAACACAAACAAATAAGCACGTAAACACGAACATTAAAAACTACAGATGGTAACTAAAACAATATAAAANAAAGGTGAAACACAAACAAATAAGCACGTAAACACGAACATTAAAAACTACAGATGGTAACTAAAACAATATAAAACGTCACACAATTACAATTTAACTAAGAGCTGTTCACGATAAAGTAAGTACTCGTAAAATCAAACATTGGAAAAAAAATAATAAAAAATTCACGGCCAAGACAAAGACATTGGTATGCAAGCTCCCAGTTTATTTGGTGACCGATTAAAAATTATATCCCTACGAATTGACGTTTAAATAAGAGCATAATCTTTAAATTTGTCGTTACTGAAGTGTTTCTGGTTTTATGCGCATAAGAGCAGCATGAACTTTCATATTAGTAACACAGTAATGTTTCCTAAACTTTCACGGCTTTCTTTATGCATAATAAAAGTGAGAAAATTCACGGTAGAGTTAATTTTGTATTGAGCAGAATGATATAAAATTAGAGGGAATGTATATACATACTAAGTGCTTAGTTAACCGCGAACAGCCTATACCTACACGCTCATTCCTAAAATAATATCTATTTTTTTTCTCTTTTTGTAAATCGTTTACTGTCACAGATATGCCATTATCTATCTTCTCTGAGGGCAATGAGCGGAAACGGGCTAAGGCTTGGCCACACGTGGTACCCAGAACCTCCTCACACCTGCGAACTGCAAACCGTGCTCTTGTATATCATAACTGTCCGTCCAATAAAACCAATCTGATCGGACAGCCACGAGGCGTCCCACCATCATCTCCACTACTGTAAACACAAACACGAACATTTTTGTGACTAGATTGGAAAATAGGTATTTTGTAGGCACACGATTATTTGATGCTACGCCCTCGAAATAAAGCCGACTGCTCTACGCGATGTACACTACTGCCTTTCCAAGCAGCCTGGAGTAAGAATGAGATGAGATGTGGGCGATGCAGAGAATNTCTACGCGATGTACACTACTGCCTTTCCAAGCAGCCTGGAGTAAGAATGAGATGAGATGTGGGCGATGCAGAGAATAAATGAAGATATGGAGAAAACAAAAGTGCTCTGAGGAAACCTCCGGACCACGGCAGTGCCCGCCACCCACCCCTCTTGAAGATCCTTGTCCGGAAAAATCCCTCCTGCCGGGACCTGAGATCGAACCTGTAACCCCATTAGTTGAAAACTGATGACTAGCTATGGTCCATTCACGGTTACTTCCAAATTTTCTGAAGCCCTGCTCAAGTTATACTTTTAGGTTATTCCTACGCCTCATACAAACAATTCTTAACTATGTCCAGAAAATTACACAAATGGGACAACGCACCGCATTCGTCCGCACTCAGTGTAATAACATTTTGCACGAGAACTATTCCTTACTAGACATTACCGACACAACTATTTTCTCTGTTTTAATTCATATTAATTATAAATCAAATATATTTTATAGAAACAACTGAAGTAAAAGTACAATTTAACCAACAATACGATACTCCATGTTAGCAGAATTATAAAACGCTTGAGTTAGTGGTATATTTAGGGAACTACAAAACACGTTATACATGGAGAGAATTTTCAAAGGTTAAATTCAGAAAGAGTGAAGAAACCACGAATNAGGGAACTACAAAACACGTTATACATGGAGAGAATTTTCAAAGGTTAAATTCAGAAAGAGTGAAGAAACCACGAATGGACTATTATAAGCTAACCGTTGGTCTTGTGCAAACAGAACGATCCCTACCTCTCTGCGCACTTAAAATCGGTTCTNAGGAAACTACAAAACACGTTATACATGGAGAGAATTTTCAAAGGTTAAATTCAGAAAGAGTGAAGAAACCACGAATAGACTATTATAAGCTAACCGTTGGTCTTGTGCAAACAGAACGATCCCTACCTCTCTGCGCACTTAAAATCGGTTCTNGGACTATTATAAGCTAACCGTTGGTCTTGTGCAAACAGAACGATCCCTACCTCTCTGCGCACTTAAAATCGGTTCTTGATTTTTAATGGGCACCTCCACCATCGAGCTTGCACTCCTTACCGGAGTCCGAGTGCCTAGGCTTAGATTGTTTCAGAATACCGAAAGAAGCAACAACTGTGGTTACTAGGGATCAGAGAATCCCGCGGGTTCAGTAACACGTAGGCTAGATTGCACAATCTTGTTTATACTCAAGCCACAGATATTTTTATATTGGCAGCTGCCCCAGTGCGTAGCCATTTGTACCCCCGACCTGTTGTTACGTGATTCGGTCCTCGTTTACTTGCAAGTCTGTTATTGACTCGGAGTCATCCAGGGCGTGTCTAATAAACACTGAGCCCATCGCATGAGCAATTTAAATGTACATGTGTTTGAAGTACGGCTTGTCCTCAAATGAAGTTTGTGACCCCGAGAAAACCCGCCTTTTCACNTTACTTGCAAGTTTGTTATTGACTCGGAGTCATCCAGGGCGTGTCTAATAAACACTGAGCCCATCGCATGAGCAATTCAAATGTACATGTGTTTGAAGTACGGCTTGTCCTCAAATGAAGTTTGTGACCCCGAGAAAACCCACCTTTTCACCTCCTTGGCCAACAGGGCTAAGTCTCTCTATAATCACACGCAATGTCAACGCCAGTCAACTGCCGGCAATTTTCAACAACCTTCACAAGCTTTATTTTCTTGTTCTCTTAACAGAAAATACTTTTAATAAAAAAGATTTGCCAATTTTCAAGATATGTTATGTTTGGCATAACATTGATATTAACCCTGCCAAGAGACATAAGTGCATCCTATGGAAAAGAAAGAAAACCCTTCTTTTCTTATACGTCACATAAATAAAATGAAAAGGACAGAGCTGGCACAACAGACTTCTGGATGGTGACGAGAGGAAAGCTGGCAACTATCTTGTATGACGTCACGCCGAAACCTCATGCTCTGTCATTCCTCATTGATAGTGTCCATCTTGGATTTATCTTTTTTCCCTTTTTCCCTCATAACTTCCCTATTCCCATCATCTTGCTCTATCATTACACTTGTTTTTTTTCCCTGTTCTATTATTCCAATTGGTTTTTCATGCTCTGTCATTCTATATAGTCATGCTGTAACATTCCATCTTGGTTCTTTCGTGATCTATTATTTCCTTCTCGTCTCTCCCACCCATTTTTTCTATTTCTTGCCTTTTATCATTCTTTCTTGTCTCTCTTTCACCTCTTTTCTCTCTCTCTCTGTCTTGCCTTCTGCGTCCACCTTATTTAATTCCCGCTCCTGCCACCAGTCATCTACCATAGATGGCCACCTTTAATTCTCGTACCCCCCACCAGTGTGTGTGCTGATCTCGATTTCTACAGTTCTTGGCTAGGAGTNTTGATAGTGTCCATCTTGGATTTATCTTTTTTCCCTTTTTCCCTCATAACTTCCCTATTCCCATCATCTTGCTCTATCATTACACTTGTTTTTTTTTCCTGTTCTATCATTCCAATTGGTTTTTCATGCTCTGTCATTCTATATAGTCATGCTGTAACATTCCATCTTGGTTCTTCGTGATCTATTATTTCCTTCTCGTCTCTCCCACCCATTTTTTCTATTTCTTGCCTTTTATCATTCTTTCTTGTCTCTCTTTCACCTCTTTTCTCTCTCTCTCTGTCTTTCCTTCTGCGTCCACCTTATTTAATTCCCGCTCCTGCCACCAGTCGTCTACCATAGATGGCCATCTTTAATTCTCGTACCCCCCACCAGTGTGTGTGCTGATCTCGATTTCTACAGTTCTTGGCTAGGAGTGCTGCTATTGGTGCGGCCTCATTTGTTGGTAATCACGTCGCCTGCAGGGGTGCTCTGGATTCGGAGTGTTAGGTTATATCAGTGGTCGCCAGGAGCGCTGACATTAGTTTAGTAGGTTGTTTAGGAGCTCAAGAAATGTCGGAGGTGCTTGGGATCTTTCCCGCAACCATTGGGTCACCAGCTGTGCGTCCTGATTACTAGACTATGACGGCATCTAGGAAAAGAGGGTATTTAATGTCGAATAAATATAGAACAATTCAACAGTTATGAATTTCATTTTTAGTTAATTTAAATTTAAATATTTTAACAATTAGGGTTATAAGTGTAACGATAAACATTTCTACGAACACGTATTGTCAAGTAAAATGTGACTATCGTATCACACATGCAGAATATATAATGTCTAATTGCATAAAATAAAAGTCCAAGCCACGATTTTATATAAAAGTTATGTAAAAAAACGAAAAATATATAATCGTCCTAGAATCAATACTATAAAGAATAGAGAGCTCTAGGCCACGCACACCACCACCACTAGCCTCCTACTCATGGCTTTATATTAAAGTTATATATAAAAAATCATAAGGAAATAAAGTTATGTACAGAATTGTGCTGCACCCATGATGTATGTGCTTCGCGCACATGCTGGCCGACTGTCCGCGCGTGCCTCTGTAACGATAGCTATTCCATGCGTGGCATGGTGTGAAGCCGGCCACACAGTCCTAGACATTATGTCGCGCGCACACAGGAAATATTTATGTAACAACTAGCTGTAGGATTTAAAAAAACTAATTGCATTCCCCTTTTGCTTCGATGCGGCTGCCAAAGGATGAAAATTTCATTTGTTCACCGCAGCCGTTCACATGGCATAACCATGTGCACGGCTCCCCGAGCCTGGGACCGAGGGCAGTACACTACGCCAGCCAAAAAAACAATACCGTTAAATTTTCTATATGCAAATGTTTGCATGTTTGCATAAAAAAAACCAACAATGTTCTCGCAAGCATAGAGTAAAGGCAGTTTACAAGGCGCTAATAAATAAGACTTCCTACCTAAAAAGAAATATCAAAGCGGACACAGAAACACACAGAAAGACGACAGAAACAGAATAAGAGTCTAGTAGATAGTAAGATGAAGAGTGAAGAGAGAGAAGTTGGGGACACCATGGAAATAAAGCAGAAAAACAAATCCTATACAACTACCAGTCATTGCAGTGCATGAAGACCATACAAATACTATTTCGCTCCCACAACATCTGCTAGGATAAGCATTGAGTCTCATTGTATGAGGTTTTAAACAGTGGGTCGCATTTGATAAAACCAAACAACAGGTCCCCCACAGAGCACATCGGTGACACACCTGACAGGATTATAAATACCTTTTACATGGGCTACTGTGTGCTGCTGGAACAACTAAAAAAAGCAATATCATTCAACTGCTAGTATTGGCCAAACAATTGTGTGGAGGAGGAGGAGGGTGGGAGTGGAAGCACATCATCATAGTAATAAAACAATCATAATTCAGTCAATTTATCCATATGGTACAGTATGTATTCCATAATCCAGTCTGCATCTCTTAACGTCCTTCCATAACAGAGCCATTTTATTGATGAATTCACTGAAGAGAACATGATGGTGAAAGCGAATGATATGTACATTGACATCCTACACTGATATTACAGGACCTGATTATAATCTTCAAAGAGAATCTTGTGTTTAACAACAAATTTCTGCACTCCCTTGGACCTCTTAACTATTTTTCCCTTACACTTGTAGGAATGCAATTTCGCCCGGAGCCCGACAAATTCAGTCATAATGACTCCTCCACACTCATTCCTTAAGCATCAACACTTTGGTTGGTATTGAATGGGGAGTAGCAGGGATGATCGACAGGATGGCATGACATGTCGAATTGAGCTCTCAATGCGTGATCAGTAGCCAGGTCCTGGTAAAAATCTTCAGTCTGGAAAGAATAGACAAAGCTATCGGCATACATGTACACCAATTCACATCGATCACCATAGCGTCGTCTCACCACATCATTGTGGAAGCGATACATTACTGTTTTTGAGAGGTCGAGGATGAAGAACCCAGAATATATAGGTTTATCGAATAAAATAGTCTCCTTCTCTAGTTGTATCATGGCAAGCTTCTCATAGTAAATGGTTCTGTTCTTGTTCACTGGTTTTACTAAACGTTTCCTTAACCTTGTCTCACTGCATACCAGTTACATCCTTTCCTTTGATGCTTCCTTTTGTTCTCCATCAGCTTGCCAAACACAGAGTTGTTTGCAAGCTTCAATAAATCGCATTATAAATAGTTTCTGGCAGTGTTCCGCTTCTCTGTATTTAGATATATGTAGGCATTCAACCATGGTGACTGCACGAATTCGAGGATACGATGAATCTTCGTCGCCTGCAGGCCGTGGGATAGTGCTTGCTTCAGAGTCTTGTAACATATAATGTAATTTTCCATATCATCGAGCATAGTAACTAACTTCTTTTCCTTCGGGTGTGGTGGACACTGGTTCATAGGGAGGAAAGGCAGATCCTTGTGTTCGTGATGCAGGGATGCAGGATATGCAAATCAACCTCTAGGATGTAGCCGACATAGCTATCATAAGGTGCGGATGTGATGTCGAGGTTATGTTCACTTCACCTGAAATTCCATAGCGGTAATGGCAAACTCATCGCCCATCCATAGAGGTTGTTTGCATTGATGCATTACAGGTATGTGTCCAGCTTGCTGGTATCATGCTCGCCTTTAATGTACCTGTTGTTGGCTGCACAGTATCGCAGCATGCACTGAGAAACACCACCTCTGATGGCTGATTCAAGGAACTGGTACATGTCATAGTCCCCCAGCAGCTCGAGTTCCACCTTTCTCATACTTAGGAGGGCATCGAACGTGAACCCTGGAAGACTCACATAGTGGGCACAGTCAAGCTGATACATTTCAAAACACAGGTGCCAGAAATTCTTAAAGATGTCAGCTAAAAGTAGGACCTCAACCTTTCAATATATTCGGCTGTACTTCTCGAACAACTTGCAATGGAATTTGTCCCACACCCTTTGCACATGAGCATAGTCATCGTTGGAGATATTGCTGTTGGTGTTACTGTTGTAAAACGATTTTTGAGATGGCAGCTGTGACTCTTCCAGTGTGTCAAGATCAGTAATGTAGTCATACGGGTACACTCACTTGCGTATCATCAATGGAACCTTATCTGGGCGGAAAAATTTCTTCGTACTTACAAACTTGTCCACAGGAAGGTTTTGAGCCAGTGAAGCAAGACTTGGATTCATGAAACTATATGTATCAACGAACTGAATGGCGAATTGGTCATCCAGCATTTTGGAAAACATAATCATTTTTGTTTTTCTATGTGGGATAATGAAGATATCCTGTGTATCATACGCCAGCCCTTTAAGGATAAAATTCTAATTGTAGGACAGATCATGAAAAAATACAACCAAATTCTTCGGCCAGTGATGTAGCATGTTGCACTGATTATATGCAGGTCCAAGATATTGCCCTGTAAAATAGGCACAGTCTGTGACTTTGTATTTCCCCTGTAAATGTAGTATTGCAATACATACAGTCTCTTGCTTAGTAGTACATTGCCTGCTGGTATCCATCAGTGGACTCATAGCTGTACAAGTTTCATATTTGTCCTTCACCTTTTTTACTATAGCCAGTATTGTCTCTGTAAAGTGCTTGCAAACATCTTCCCCCACTTATATAACTGGTTCGGTCGGCAGAGAAGTGGTGACGTGTGCTGGTATCCGTTCGTTATCCACATGTACATAGAGGCAGTAACTAAATCTCATGCAGCTAGTATGCATACGTGTATGCATGGGCTGGGTTTGGAGCACAGGCATGGATCGGGTTGAGTAAAGCCTCAAAATCAGCATATACCACAATGGGTAACTTTTCGCATTGTGGTAGGTTTTAAATTTCAGGACGCGGTCTCTTCCATCTGGTGCAGCCTTGGTCATTTCCACACATGCTGCTGCATGTGATTTGCAATACTACTTATGCTACTCGACACACTGCAGACTTGTCAGCTCCGATACTCGTGGAAGATTATCATAGTATGTAAAGCAGCGCTTGCAAATATGAATACCTCCATCATATGCAGTAACCTGGGAACGGACGAAACAGTACAAGTCTGTAACATAAGTAAAGTGGTTGTTTGCATCATCTGTCACGAGCAGCAGGTCGAAATGTTGAGTCTTTTCTGCTCTGGCTTCACGTACCGGTATTATTTTCAATACCTCGTCTAAGTTCATAAACGTACCAGGGTCGCATCTCTCAAAAATGTCTATACGTTTCAGGGGGGTTTAGGAATGTGAGACAATCAAAATTAAATTTGCCCTCCAGTTCGTGGTGGCGATGGTTCACGCGGTAGGGTCCTATCTTCCACAAATCAGGTAACAATGGCCACTTAAAGCATTTATTAACATCACTATTCCATGGGTTAACGACAGCCTTCTTCGCATTGGTAGAAGCAAGCAAATCTATACATGATGAAGCTCTCAGTGGGTTCAATTTCCTAATGCGCAGCTGGAGCCTGTTCACAGCAGTGAGCATCCATCCACTTCCCTTCCCCTGGTACTGTTCAGCCTCCCGATAGATCTTGATTATGTTGGAGTCAATAGCTTTCTCAATATCGGAGGTATTATATAATATCGTATTCTTCTACGCGAAGACTCTCTCGTCCATTTCATCATCGTGAGGCTTGGGCTTCCCATTCACGCAGTTCAGCCAGAGATTGAATTTGATGGAATCATGGGCATCGAATTCTGCGATTAACTGGTTTATGAGATTTTGTCGCATGGAGCCCAAATATGTACGTATATCCTTCCCTGATGCACTAGTGTTCATGGCAACATAGGTCCTCAAATTTCCCCTGAAGGCCGTTGCCGCTTCCTCAAACCCATTGGTTTTGATTTCTCCGGCGCCAGTAACTATCTGGGGACGAGTAGTGCATTGTAAGTGGGCCTGTGGTGCATCAGATGAACCTGGCTGAGAGGCAGATGGCACAGACACGCGAGCTCTTTTCGCTGGCGGTGGGGCAGGCTCATTTCATTTAGAGCTGTATGCATGCAGATTGAAAGCGCGGGTAAATTACCTCCCACATTTGTCACATTCCAAAGACGTGCAATCTGTATTCGCCCAGTTGCCACGCTCATGTCTTTGCCGTCCCCAGTGTGGTTGAAATTTTCATTGCAGAAATTGCAGTGGGTCGAAGTACCCTGTCAGATCTTACCTGTGCAGGTTACGAGATTGTCGGTGAGTTTGTTAGTGTGGGAAAATGTCTTCCCGCGCCTATCGCACATATACTGAGCAGTCCTGAATAGGTTAAGCTGGCAGTTACGCTCATGACACAAGCCATTCGTCCATTCGGCAAATACACGATCACAGAATCCACACTCCAGTGCTGATAGGCGCGTCGTAGGTGTGTTAGACAATGAAGATGAAGAATAAACGATGATAACTGCGAAGATGGTGATGATGGTGCGAAAGAAGGGGAAGATGGTAAGGTGGAACGATCGAACTCCATTTTGATCGAAGAAGAATTGACGGAGGAAACAAGGTGGCGATGAAGTGTATCCGCTCAACTGTGTTGAACTTGTGGAACATGCGAGGACAACTTGACACAGGAACACCAGGAGGAAAACTACAGATAACATGCACAACCTCTAAACTAGCCTGAATAAATATGTACCTATACCTCGCAACTACCCTAACATCATCACACATTTCAAGTCATAACAAAACACCTTGAAAGGGTGAGATGTTTCGTTTGAATACCTACACGGCATAGGAGGCATCAAAAAATTACATAACAACCATACGACATGGATAGCATCATGTGACATGGTTGCATGGTTAGGTCACATGTTAGAAAAGGCGAAGGTCGTGTGGGTAGACTGCATATGAGTAATGACAACGTTTCATCATTAGGGTGGTCTCGTAGTACTCCCCCCCCCCGCATCGATATATTCTATATCTCTCTCCACCCTCGGGACTGCACACAGCTGGCAGTACGCACCACACACAGTCACGAAGATATCCTGTCTAGTAAACATTATATCATCTGTAAAACCAGTTTTAGTGCAATATACACATATCACAATAAATAAACCATCTGCGAATACGGTAGTGTATTATCCAGGAAATGCGCAACGTATCTATAACTGTCATTACATACATTTATCTTAAAGGAGAGAAAATAAGTAATGAGAGGCAAGTACTTTACAGCGGTGGCTTGCATATATACTACGGGTACAGTGCGTGCGAAGTTAAGACACACTCACGCAGAAATCATTATAGACAGTAAGTACATTTCCACACGTAAAATAACACATTCATGCCTTGCCAGGGACTAGGGGTGTGTTAATATATATAAATAAAATGCAAGGAACATGAAACTAAATTTCGAGAGCCATGTGTCATGTAGGATATGCGACTGCAAACAGAGAAGGCACGTGAGTGAAGTGAATGCATGTACGCCTCGGGCTGGCTGGAGAGGTATGCGTGTGTGTGCGTGTCCACGCCCCTCCAACCGGCCTTCCAACACCCCCTCTGCCTTTGACTGACATCTAAGGAGGGGGATAGTTTCGCCTGACACCCTCCCTAGCCAGTATAGCTACCATTACGACAGTTGTCATGGCCATTGGATAAACTTAACTGTTTACTGTTATTATTAGACGGTTTCCGAACAAACGAGGTGAATAAGGCAGCACTAAGCAGCAAGCAGATAAGCCATCTAATACTTACAGGAACTGCAGATTTTGCCTCCACGTTAACTGACAATCTTACATTCATTCATTCCAAGAGTCATTCGTTTTACATTGCATGAATGACAGAATCAGGCAGAGCAGCATGCGAATCTCTCATCAGTTCTGGGGTCCGCCGAGCATCTGCGAATGTAAGACCGAGGTTAGGTTGGTCGACATTTAGAACAATTATGAAGAGTGCTGTGTGCGAATGAGTGTTCCCAGTTCCCAGTTCACAGTATTTCTCTGACACCATACCAGTATATACAGTACACCCGACGTCCTTTTATTGTACGTACACTAGATATGCATGCCAGAAAAAACATGTTTCGTTGATTTCCTTTTGATTGTAGTAAGAAAACCATGTTTGCAACCAATTTTCACTTTGCGTTAACTACGCACATCACAAACCATACGCTTATGATTTAATTTATTGTGCGTAAACTATGCACATCCGAAAAAAAATGTCTTATTGAACGTTGTTTACTTTTAGACGATCTATCCAACGACATCATAGACGAACCCTGTTCCCACTTGCAATTCCAAAACTCACCCCCCGTCCTATACCTTCGGTATGTTCAGGGGAATGGAATTACTATCAATCAGTGATTCGTATAGAGTATAGTTATCACTTTTTCACGAACCCCCGGTGTCATGTTGTTGCCGAGAAAAAGGGGTGATATGGGTGATGTGAATCATCCTATATATATATATATATAGTTAACTGTATCTGTAACTTTCCTGGCAATGTTAACTAAATGTACTTGCATGTCATGTACAACCCCACTACATGGTCAACTGTGTGTATCATAATAGGGCAGGTGTAATGTTAAATAAGGAACTTTCTGTATATGGTCATAAATATATACATTTATTGAACATGTCTCTCTCCACAAATACGGAAAGGACAAACAGCAATCAACATATATATGTAGTTATAATACAACATTATATCTACAACACAATATCTACAAATACAGACATGAAGACATTTGAAATATTTTAGAACAAATTGTGCGTGTGCATTTTACACACATACTTGAAATTACTGACATGCATTTCAGCAGTGAGTCAACGACTTTAATTGACGTAGATAGTTAAAACCAATGTATAAACATGGCTCTCTCCCCCCACATAAATACTACATTTCTACTTACACAGAAAGGTTTGAAAACAGTTTACACATGCCGGCAATGAAAATAATTCTTTAAAATGAATATGGGGGTATTTACAAACATAATTGAAAAAATATCAACAAATGAAAAGGACTTGCTATAGTGCGTCGATCAGACGGCGTAGATACTCCTTCACCTCGTTGACATGCATTGAAGTGACGTCTGGTAGAGACAACTGTCTGGGCAGTATCAGACCACACGTCGGACAAATGGTGCGATTGTCTTCACTGATGGGCGTTGCAGCGGTGCTGGTCGCCTCGATGTTCTGACGTCTGCGGGCGACTCGAGGCTGTTCTCGCTGCACCGGTGTCGTCTCCGTCTGTGTGGCAAGGTCTGAAGCCGCCTTAACTGCTCTCTTGCGTCTCGTCGCTGATGAAGTCACAGATGTTGAGACGGTCACCTTGTCAGCCAGAGGCAATGGCTGTATGGATTCACCATCGTAGTCAACGTGAACTGTGACTGCTTCTGATGGCTGTGAGGTCTCCTCTGCTGCTGTAACTGCTGGACAGTAATCCGGTATATGAAATGCCACAGCATTATGCATGCATGCGGCAGTAAATCGAGCGTCTTCAGAGCATGGTAGCTAGTGTGTCCTCCAAATTGTAAAACACAGCACCCTTACCATAGGTCGTACATCCGATCTGTTGTTGACCAATTTCATACGACTTCGCCTCATCTGTCGTTAAGGAAAAGGACGATACTGTCACAATCTTCTGTGTAAGTCCTCACCGTGTCACCTGATTTATAGCTGTATGTCATGCTGCTGCGTCCTGGTATTACACTGGTGTAGTACATGTGTTCAGGTCGGAAGGTCGCCATCTTCTTCGTTAGACCACTGATGGTGACGAGACGAATACGTGAGTATTAAATAGCTCTCTCTCTCTCTTTCTTTATCTCTCCCATGTGCATGGTAGGGATGTAATGTCACAACTATTTAAAACTACAACCTCTGCTAACAGCGCGAGCATGCGTGCGACAAGGGAGCAGAAGGCCTCCATACACTTACAAATGCGCCGACATTTTATTTATCCCTCGATGGTCGCACTGTTCGCGTCCGTACTCGAGGCTTTCATGATGTACTGGTAGCAAATNGACATTTTATTTATCCCTCGATGGTCGCACTGTTCGCGTCCGTACTCGAGGCTTTCATGATGTACTGGTAGCAAATTTAAGTTAAGTAATATACTTATTTATGTACACAACAGACCCCGGCCGCGCATGATAGGATCCATATGCTCCCGCAGTCTTCCACCGTATGTAATCCGTACAGTTTTAGCTCCACCGACAAATTGCACCAGTGTCTAAGTCACGTAACACAAAGTCCACCTTCTTGTTCTCACGATGTATCCCCGCAATATCCTCAAATTCTGCATGCACGGTGGGAATGTTTCCACTTGCAGGTAACTGACTGTTTGGGCGGAGATTACCTACAGCGCACCTGTCATACTTGTAGCAGGNAGAATGTTTCCACTTGCAGGTAACTGACTGTTTGGGCGGAGATTACCTACAGCGCACCTGTCATACTTGTAGCAGGGTAGAATCTTACTGTAGAAATTATAGTACGAGTCTTGGTTTTCTCACATATGATTTTCACCATCACATGCCTGTNTGGTAGAATCTTACTGTAGAAATTATAGTACGAGTCTTGGTTTTCTCACATATGATTTTCACCATCACATGCCTGTATTTGCTCGTGTTCATACAGTGGTTTGAATACCACTTCTCTATAACCTACAAAGTACATATTGTATGTGTTCACATTCACTGACCGGAACTGTACACAGTTGCGTTTGTCGAGCCTATTGTTCATGGTGTTTGTCTACTGAAGGCTGCACTGCTGCTGACAAGATGTAACGCTCGTTGCTTTTTATATGCTCGTGACGGCGTGCTCACATTACTGTAGCCAAGTAGACTTCACACATTAGCGGGGAACACATCGTCTTCCATGTAACTGCTCCATGCTTCATGATGGTCGTGTGATGTTGGTCTGTAGAGGTCTCAGTCAAACGGGTAATTACATCGTTGTTGGTACAGCTCATATGTAATTGCCTGCACAAACTACACCTGTCTTATATTCTCTTTGTTTGCACTGACCCGCATATCGATGATGGTGCAGGGCAGCTCCGTGTCCGGGCGCAGGTAATACACAGAGCACACAATAACACTCCATGGTGTCGAGTTTAAGACATAACATCTCTCTTCACTCTCGTTGTGGCACACCCAGTGTTCGAGACCATTGCAGCTTTCCACTTGCTCGGGGAGTCCAGGAGGTTTGAAGTGAACACGACGGTACCCAGTCGTAACATCGCCGTACTTGGTCACGTTTAGCGGATGGATTGTGGTGTACATGTTTGACGTGTACGTGTGGAGAGCTAGAGTTCTACAGAGACGAGTTGTTATTTCTTCCTACGAGAATTACAGCATATGCACTTTCTTGCCGTTACCGATAGGCTTGATTCCACCAAATGCCGTGTGCTCGTTAAGTATAGTTTTGATGTATATATCTTGCTATCTCGAAAGAAAGGACAGACTTAGGTAACCTCAGTTCCACTCTCGTGGCAGTTGCTTTGCTTTGTAGTTGTAATGTAATCTCGCACCTTTCAAATACGTTTTCAATTCCGGCGGCACCCTTAAAATACCATAGCTGTCAAAGTATTCGGCTGCATCCCCCACACTTTCAATACGTGATCCAATGAGTGCTCGGCCCACGGCTGGTATCTAGGTTTACCATGTCGAACACCACTCATCTCGGACTGCGTGACGGCTGGTACCGCATAACCATGCCTCGGAAATTGGATATTTTTAATTTGCGGGCAAACGTTTGTATGTCTATGTTTGTGAGAGGGAAATAGGTAGTGACTTTAAGACTGCCTCTTTCGCTTTTTCTTTCATTTTCTCTTTCCCCTACCGCTCCTTCACGAAATGGGCGTAGGTACAGACCTCTTGCCATTTTTTTTTTACCTCAAGCGCTTCCACACATCTATTGTGCCGAATCGATTCGGCCAACTGATTATTTTCTTTCTTAGCCGTGTTCACAGCCCTCGCGATACTACTTGCAACTCCGATAAGACTGCCGAGGGCGCCGAGTGCTAGCAGAACGAATGGAAGTATGCCTCCTCGCTTCTCTACTTTGCGAGGTTTACTCTGAGTCTTCTCGGTTTTTTCCTTCCCTCCGAACTGCAAACCCATTCATCTATTGACTTCAGTTTTCATAATCTTGGACATACCCTAGGCAGCTAGGCATTCGCCGAGTTTGGACTTGGGTTGCCTAATATCGACTTGGCTTTTTCGGCGAGAACAGTGTTGGCGGTGTGTCTATTTTCCAACTTGCTACTGGTTGTGTAGGCGATGTCGTGTTCTTTGAACGCCTATTCCCACGAATTGACAGGGATGTCAATGCCAGCCAACTGTCGGCAATTTTCAAATACATTCACAAGATTGTTCTCTTTACTGAGAACACTAATAATAAAAAAAAATTGCCAATTTCCAAGATAAGATGTTATTTCGGCTATAAAATGAATATAAACCGTGCCACGAGACATTTGTGCACCCTATGGAACAGAAAGAAAAGTTTTTTCTTCTTGTACGCCACATATATTAACGTTTTATTTTCTCTCATAATTACAAACATTGGAAATTTACATTAAAATTTACAAAATTACAATAATTGCAAAATCTCCTCTCTACATTGAGCATTAATACAAAATTGTATACAGCATTGTTTTTATATCGGCATGGGCATTCAATCATAATAGTCAATATCCATACCACCATAAAATTTCCGCTCCAAAATACGTGCATTCATTTGAAATTCCACAACATTTTCGCTAGGGTAGTGAGCGGAAAATTGTGTCTTTTAAAATGATTTTTGTAAACCACTAACAAAATGTAACTCCGATGTAAGAAAAATTAAAACAGACATTTTTTTTTTNTTTAAAATGATTTTTGTAAACCACTAACAAAATGTAACTCCGATGTAAGAAAAATTAAAACAGACATTTTTTTTTTTCCCCCTAAATACCCGACGGTTTAAACATACTTACCTTTTTTGTGTGTGTCCTCGGCCCCAGCCAGAGTTTATAAACCCCTTCCACAACGTGGAAAGGAATGCTCCAGAATGACATTTTAATAATTTATTCCGGTTCAACATTTCTGGCCACGTCACATAATCTAGGGTTGGCCCACCAACTGAGCCAATAGAGAAACAGTGACGTCACAACGCAAGTAGCGCCCCACATCGCCGGAGGGAGCTAGGGTTAGTCTTTATTCTGCAAACAGATGGCGTGGTCATGCTGCTGTACTCGTGGTCGGTATTCATGCGTCAGTCCCCATTGGCAATTTCATGCAGTTAAAAACATAGACTACGTTTCCTTTCAGGTTGCCAACATTACTAGGATACAACCAGTCAGCCTGTCCGTTAAAGTATATGAGTTTAGGAGCAGGGACTTCTTTTAAATGCGAATTTCGAAAGTGCTTAGTTCAACGCGAACAGATTAGCATCGAATATAGTAAATTAGTTTTATGACTTAACGTCATTGCTTAAATTGGTTTCATTTTATTTTAGAGGCAGTGATAATAAAGTTGGTGTCACGGTAACATATTTATTAGAAATTTTCGCGCCTGCAGTATTTACGCTTTGAAACCATCGCAAGGCCCACGTATATAGTGACTTGCACACGTGGAAGGATGATATAGGATAGAAAGAGAACGGAAATTAAGAAAATTTCCCAAGTGACTCAACCTCAGACCAGCTTTGGTAAATACAATTCAAAAAATTTTCATTAGTGTGTAACTTATTTGCCATTACTTTTTTCAATATAAAACAATTATTAGCAATATTATCCGAATTAACTGGCTTTTGCTAGGCACAAATTTCGAAATGAAATTTCATTGTTGCAAACGCAGAAACTTTCTCTTAAAATAACAGACATTTACACTCACTCGCAACAACAATGCACTCCACGCAAAGGAGTCGCATGTGATCCCTCGCGACAAACCGCTAGCGAGAACTGTCGAAAAGACACTCACTGTTCTCACAAAAGAATGATGGACGGGTCACTTTAGGCTTATTACAATACGTGTGATGTGTGGACGGTATATGTATAATCAGAATGAAGCAATAGATGGTCTGGCACTTCAGTAGACGTAACACTGCTCTATACGGTGGCGCCCAGTGCAGGTAGCGGCGTAGTGGCTGAACTACTTGAGCAACTTGGCAGGCACCTAAGCTAGGCTGAACTACTTGAGCAACTTGGCAGGCACCTAAGCTAGCTCTCACTCTTAAATATTTAGTAGGCACAGCTAATCTACACAGAAATTTCGCCACTCTTCCAATGAGAGGAATTTTGATGGGATTATAAAAATTATTATATAATTTTATTATAAAATTCATTCCTTCGGGCCTAAGTAGGCCTGATATATATAATTCTCACAGAACTTGCTTTGGATATAGTTACGAACATAATAAACGCAGATATAGCATTTGTTAAATTATTTCACTTTCTTTGACATTGAATTAGCAAGTAAACAGTATTTTCACAAGATATAAATATATATGCATTCATAAAATAGACACTTGAAAGTATATTTGAATTTGAATAACGTTATGGGTATGACCTAAATATTATTCCTATGGCTATAAACGTTTCGGTAGTTTTCATTTAGGGTATTGCGGTATAGAAGACGTGTATGTTCACACTATAGAAATTTGTACGCGCTGTGTACGTACTGTAAATAACAATGTAAAAGGCAATGTTTCAAAATTCGAGTTGTTTTAAATTTTAGTACGCGTATACTTTAAAGGGTTACATTTGGTTGAAGATATTAATTGCCCTCACTTTTGTCGCAACATTTTCATTCTACATTAATGTTGGCTTGCATATAACCAAGTCCACGAGTGCTTGGTATAACTTACGGCAAACAGTACGTTGGTGAGCTTAATGTACCGTGAACACTTTCCATTTGCGTCACTGGGGACAAATTAAATGGGGTGGACACTATTTAGTTTGGAATTGATTCGTCGTGTTGGTTTACATTTCGAGCTCACTGGCTACCAAAGAGCACGGTGTATCAATCACAGGCAACTCTCCAAATGAAATGGCCTGTCATCTGTGACGACACCGTTAAATGTCAAGAGGCGCACTTTTCTAACAACAGTTAGACGTATATTTTGATTCCCAGTACATTTATGCAAACTGACTTTTAGGCTAAGTGATTTTGGGCCAAGCAAATTTTAGGCTAAATGACTTGGTCCAACTGATTCTTAAAGAAAATGACTTTCAGGCCAAATTACTATTAAGATCAATGACTTTTAAGCCCAATGAGTTTTAGGCTAGGTGATGTTAAGGTTAAGTAACTTTTAAGCTTAAGTAAATTTTAAGCCAAGTGAATTTTAGCTCACGTGACTTTAGGCCAAGTTTCTTTTAGTCTAAGTAAATTTTATACTTAGTGACATTTTTGCCAATTGACTTAAGGCCAAGCGACTTTTAGACTAAGTGAGTTTTAGGCCAAATGGCTTTTGATAACATTTTTTTTTTTCAGAAAATTTAGGCTAAATGACATCTAGGCCAGGTGACTCGCTCCGGAATAAATAAAAAAGAAAGACGATTTTACATATAATACCTTTATTTCGACTGAAGCAGAAAAATGCCCATTTCGCATTTCTACATAGTCCTCCTGCATGGCAGTGGTCCAGTATTGTTCTACGATCTTCTTCACCCCTTCCAAAAAGAAGCGTTGCGGCTGCTCCCGAAGCCAGGTTCTCTACTGCTTTCCGGATCTCACCATCCGAGCTGAATATGCGACCACGCAGCTTCTCCATCAATGGGCTGAAGTTGTAACAATCGGACGACGCTAGATCCCTCTGGATGTGCTCTCCCGTGAGCGATGTTGATGGGCGACCGTATCGACTTCCGTCAGTGACACTTGTTCTTCCTTTTTTTAAACCATTTTACCGTCTCGTACACATTTAATTAATTCATGGAGTACGCCCCATACAGCGCCAACATACGGCGACGGAGTTCTTCGGGGTTGACTCCCTCTGGCCACAGAAAGCGCACTACAGCACGTTGTTCCTTGATGGTGCTATCACTGAGCGGAGTATCCGTGCATCTGATATCGTTGTTACTACTATGAGTCCCTGCACCCTAATGAACAGCGGAGCGCTTCACGTGACTAGCTACCCGTCCACCCCAGGCGCGCGTGCCGGCGTCTCCCAGTTGTTATCTCGTGATCTCAACATTATAATTTTATAGTTATCCTTCTACATTCAGTGAACAGAAAAAAGAAAGTGAGCAGGCGCTTTGAAAGAGTTGATATAGTGATAATGCTGTGGAAACAGCCAATTACNAAAAAAAAAAAAAAAAGTGCGGAGGGGGGAAAGGAGTTTCAAATCTCAAATTTATCGCTAGAGTACGTTGCTACGCTAGATTTGTGATATATAATATTCGGTATAGTTTTCAAACATGCATTCCAATCGTTTAGATGTCATTTCTTTATATAATTCCTATATAACGTTCAAAATACATATATGGCGATATATCAACAGTGTTGAAATAACGATGTGGCAATATTTTACTATATGGTATTTACATACACTATATTGTCATACTCTTATACCAAAAAAATCACCATTATGGCACATCCATCATTCTAGGAATGTCTCTCACGTCATAACGATGTCCAAATACTGTAGTCGGCGCACGAGAGATGGGACATACCATCTTCGAGATAGCGATAAAATTTGAATTTTCGCGTACGACCATTTCACGAATGTACCTTGAATGTTGGGAATCCGGTAAAACATCAAATATTCGACATCGCTGCGGCCGGAAAAAGATCGTGAACGAACGGGACAAACGACGACTGACGAGAATCATTAAACGTGACAGACGTGCAACCCTTTCTCAAATTGGCGCAGATTTCAATGCTGGGGCATCAACAAGTGCCAGCGTGCGAACTATTCAACGGACCATCATTGATATGGGCTTTCGGAGCCGAAGGCCCACTCGTGTACCGTTGTTGACTGCACGACACAAAGCTTTACGCCTCGCCTGGGCCCGCCAACACCGCCATTGGACTGTTGATGACTGGAAACACGTTGCCTGGTCTGACGAGTCTCGTTTCCAATTGTATCGGGCGGATGGACGTGTACGGGAATAGGGACATTCTCATGAATCCATGGACCCTGCATGTCAACAGGGGACTGTTCAAGCTGGTGGAGGAACTGTCATGGTATGGGGCGTGTGCAGTTGGCGTGAAATGGGGCCCCTGATACGTCTAGATACGACTTTGACAGGTGACAGATACGTAAGCATCCTGTCCGATCACCTGCACCCATTCATGTCCATTGTGCATTCCGACGGACGTGGACAATTCCAGCAGGACAATGTGACACCCCACACAAGTCGAGAGTTGCTACTGAGTGGCTTCAGGAACACTCTTATTACTTTAGACACTTCCATTGGCCACCTAAATCACAAGACATGAACATTATTGAGCATATCTGGGATGCCTTGCAATGTGCTGTTCAGAAGAGATCTCCACCGCCTCGCACTCCTATGGTTTTGTGGATTTCCTTGTAGGATTCATGGTGTGAATTTCCTCCTGCATACCTTCAGATATTAGTCGAGTCCATGCCACGTCGTCTTGCGGCACTTCTGCGTGCTTGCGGGGGCCCTACACAATATTAGGCAGGTGTACCGGCTTTTTAGCTCTTCAGTGTATGTCAGGTTTGGTTTATGCAGCTGTACCATATGGCATATGAGCTGTACCATCCCAACAACTGTGTAATTACCCATTGGACTAAGACCTGTTTGGGCTAACATCACACAATAATCACGAAGTTCAGAGCTGTAATGTGGAATACAATGTGTTGTCCACTAAGTAGACAACCACCACTGCAACCATAAACAATACGTTCGACAAATGTGACTATGTACAGTTCTGGCTGGAAAGTGTGAACTTGTATGGTCGGTACTTTGTTTGTTAAAGGCGAGTGGAATTTAATCCAGTGTTTGGTCACGAGCAAGTACATTGTATGTTATAATGAAAATAATTTTTGGGGATGTCATGATGTGGGGGGTAACCTCCACAGCCAAATTATACCATGCTACAAGTACGATTGGTGTACCTTCGTCAATCTCCGATCAAACTGTCAGTTACCTGCATGTGGACACATTATCACAGTGCATGCAGAATTTGAAAATGATACCAAACTGCATCACAGGAACAAGAAAGTGGACTTTGTCCTATGCGACATAAACAATGGTGCTATCTTCTGGTGGACTGAAGAGTGTACGGGACACATACATACCACTATGCTGGAAGACTGTGGAAGCATATGGATCTTACCTTGCGCGGCCGAAGTCTGCTGTGTATATAAGTAAATAGATTAGTTAACTTATGTGTGTGTGGGAAGTACGTCATGGACATCGAAGCCTCGAGTATCGACACGGAGAGTGTGTCGGTCCAGGGAGAACTAACATTCTGAGACAATTGGCCAAGGTTTTTCCATAGCAATGACGTTACACCCCCACCACACGATGTCGAACCATATAAAACCCTCGTATCCAGCTTGTCGGCATCAGTAGCAGTGTGGCAAAAAAAAAGTTACATTCCACCCAGAACTTACGTACTATACCAGCGCGACCCCGGGTCACAGTACCATGACGTATCATACAAGACCGGCGACATTCAGCAGACATACACGGAGGACTACGATAGCATAATGCATTGTCTGTCAGCACACGAGCCTACGTTGTTCGGGCCTGGTCAAAAACTGATCGGGTGTACAGCTACGGCAAGTGTGCCATGTTCTACATGCAGGAGGACACGCCACTGCTCTGCACAGCGGATGAAGTCCTTGCCACCTTGTGTCTGCATGATGCAGTGGCCTTCCACATGCCAGACTATGTGCCAGCTGCAGCAGACCCAGCCCCAGCCCAGGACACGGTCGTACAGCCAACAGCAGCCCCCTGTCAATGACACCGAGGAAGAGGGCTATGCAGCTGCCGGCTGTTGTCTCCACATACATGACATCATCATCAACACAAATATGTAAGAGGGTTGCGAAGACGATGGTCACAGATGTCCCCATGTTGGCTGAGTCACTGCCGGTGCAGCAGAGCCATCCCCGGGTCGCCCGCAGGCATCGCAACGACGATGAGATGTCCAGCACTGCTGCGGTGGACATAACTGTGCCTGTCGGTGAAGACAACGACGACGCATGGACCATATGCCCTACATGTGGTTTGCTTCCACCTGCACAGCCATGCCTGCCAGCAGCAGCTATTCTAAGCCTCGCTACAATACCCGCCTCCGAGGTCAAAGAGTACCTGCTCTGACTTATGAACTGCCTGATGGATGCCCTCTAATATGTGGTCCGTATATCAGATAATTTTATTTTATTTCATTTATATGTGTAATTACACACACATACCATTAGGTTTTAAAATGAATATAAAGTGTAGGTCAACAATTCAGTATAAGTACATATGTAGTGAGTGAGAGAGGGGCTGGTCTTTTTCAAGTATATGTTTAAACACATGCGCACAATTGTGTGTATGTTTAATGTATCTCAAATGTTGCCATGTCAGTAATTGTAGATGTGTAGTATGTGAGTGTGAGTGAGAGAGGCTTGCCTAAAAAGTGTTCTGCATGTCACAAGTAGAGTATGTGTGTTTAAACACACACATTTCCAATGTCACCATGTCTGTACTAGTAGATATATCTAGTGGGAGCGGGAGAGAGTGGCTAGATTAACAAGTCTTTTGTATGTCACTATTTATGCAAGTAGAGCACGTGTGTATGTGTGAATGTAACTCTGTTTATTCATGTATGCGTGTCAATGCACAAGTATTTGTCATTTCGTTTTAATTTAAAAGTATTTTTTAAAAATGTATGTGCGGCGAGACAAGAATCATGTGTTGATAAATCAGTTCTGTATTTATTATTACCAAGAATATTTGGTCTTCTGTCTTGCAACGATTTGCCTTTATCCGTGTGTGTACGTGGATCATTTTGGAAAATAATTGTATATATTTGTAACCATATACAGTACATACTCAATTTGTTACTTACCAATGGCATTATAGTTGTAAGGTATATATGTATATACGAAATGTAATTACCTGTAAGATGAAGGTAACACATATTACACATAGAGCTGCTTGTTTGCCTTAAAAAGTTGCCAGTATAGTAAAGGTAACATTTCTGTCTGGAGATAGAGAGAGGGTGAGAGAGAGATGGGTTATGTATATGCAAAACACAAGTACCTTGAATAGTAACATATACATACAACATGTGTTATATGTAAGTACGTTGGAGGCTGCAACCTGTGGCTCTTTTAAGGAGACAGATGAGTCATACAGGCTCCTTAAGCATATTTAGTAACTGCCGCTCCTTCACANGGGGGGGGGGGGGCTCCTTCCATCCCAAGAGAGCTTACAATATATAAAACGGCCACCGACCTGTAGTCCATTCACAGTTACTTGTGATCAGCCAGCTCGTTCAGGTGTACCTTGATCGTTTGCTGCCACACACTGTCTTCCCCTACGTATGTCGTCGTTACCCGCACTTCACATTCAACGCTTGTGGTATGTATAATTAAAATCTTGGTGCTAGTTTCCCGGCTGACTTAAAACATGTACTTAATTTTGTTTCCTCGTGAGTGTAACCGACACTTGTTGGATAGCTGCATTAGCGCAAGTGTCTGTCTGTACGGTGCTCTTTACGTGCGTGTATGTAGTACATACCTGTCGTGGGCGCCACCATACCGTAGGGGGGAACCTGCGGGCATTTAGCATGCGAACGTAGAGAAGGGAGGGTGCCACGACCCTGTCTTCCGCACTTGAGAGGGAGTGCCATTTGTTGGTCTGTGTCGTGGAGGGGGGCGAATGGTTTCAATGAACCCTGCTGACAGGCCCTTTCCCGGGCCCTGTCACGTGGTGGGGGTGACATCCTATTTGGTCAAATCCCTTCGCAGGCGGGGCTGTGGTGGCGAGTGTCTAAAAAAGAAAAAAAGGTACGACCGTCCCTTCAGGACATAACGCTTTCTCGCGGGCCGGCAGTAGATTCATGCTCATTTACAGTAATTTAATGTATATTGTTACCAAAGAACAGCATGTGCAACACACACATACACTCTGTACCATATTAGAAGAAATGTATGAGTGGCAGTGGTGATCGAAGTAAGGTGTTTCACTTGGGACAAACAAAAACTAACGTACTCCCAGACTGTGTATATGCACTGTCACACTCACACACTGGTTGTACTAGGCCAGCGTGCTGCATTCATATGAGTACCAGGGGATGGGAAGTGGATGGACACTTACTACTGTGAACAGACTCCAGCTGCGCATTAGAAAATAATACCTGCTGAGAGCTTCAACATTAATATATTTGCCGAACTCTATCAAAGCGAAGGCAGTTATTAATTCATGGAATAGCAACGAAAACGAACGTTTCAAGTGGGCTATTCTTGCCATTGTGGTATATGCGGATTCGAGGCTTTACTCAAGCCGATCCATACCTGTGCTCCGGACCCAGCCCATGCATACACTGTATGCACATACTGTCTGTATGTACATGTAGATAACGACCGGATACCAGCACACCTCACTACTTCACTGCCGACCGGACCGCTTAAATATGATGAGGAATATGCAGGCAAGCACTTTACAGAGGCAATAGTGTCTGTAGGAAAACAGGCGAAAAATATTTATGAAACTTCTACAGCTATGAGTCCACTGATGGAAACCCAGCGGTCAATGCACTACAAGGCAAGAGACTGCATGTGGTGAATTACAAAGTTAGAGATCATGATCAATTTCAGGTCAATACACTGGACCGGTATGTTATCATTGCAACATTTTACGTAGTCGACCGACGAAACTGGTCGTATGTTTTCGTAATCTCTCCTACAATTAGAATTTTATTCTTTAAGAGCTGTCACACGATACGCAGGACATCTTAATTAGCCCACATAGTGAAGAGAAAATGATCACGTTTTCCAAACAGCTGGGTGACCGATTTTCAATTCAGTTCGTCGATATGTATTGCTTCATGGCCGAAAGTGTTGCTTCATTGGACCTTCCTGCAGACAAGTTTGCAAGTACGAAGAAATTTTTCAGCACAGATGAGGTCCCATTGGCGATACGCAAGGGAGTGTATCCGTACGACTACATTACCGATCTTGTCACACTGGAAAAGCCACAGCTGCCGGCGCAACAGTCATTTTACAACCGCCACACCGGCAGCAAAATCACTGATGATGACTATGCCCATGCGCAAGCGGTATGGGATAAATTCCGCTGCGAGTCACTCGAGATGTACAGTCGCATATATTTAAAGGTTGACGTCATCCTTTTAGCTCACATCTTAGATAATTTCCGGCAACTGTGTTTGGAAACGTTATGTAGCACCTTAGTGTCGCAAAGTTGAGCACCCATAGGTACTCTCGTTATGACACAAGGATGGCACATAAATTGAACGTGGGACCTAGATTTCTGCGTAGACTACTGTTTACTACTGAAATCAGAAAAATATGGGCGCACTTCTGTTTTGATTATTGCATAAAAGGTATATAAAAAAGTATTAGATACACTCATGGTGTAGCTCAAATATTTACCAAACACAACATTATAGTAATCAATTTATATTTTATCCATGGGCGTTTATTGAGGAGGTAAATAACAAAATAAAATACTTGTTTCTTTTGAACAACGGTTCCATTAAAACATTTTCCAGACACAAGAACATACATTTTTATATTTAAATAAATAACATAGTTACATGAACATTATTTTTTTATAAACTTTTTTTTAGTACTGGTTAAAATTTAGTTTTTGACAAACTGTCATCTCTTTTTTTGTTGCATTATTATATTATGTTCCATGTCTATATCGTCGGGTACCCGCAAGCGCTTTATTTTAAATATTACATAATTGAAAATTTATCTATAATACAAAATTTTTACATTTAATTAAACTGAAAACGAAAATAATTTCTTAGTTGAACAGTTACAAATCATTAAATTTAATTATTGAACAACAGACGCAGCGTCAGAAGACAGAGAGTTCGTACTCTCGAGCACATATAGCAGGCAAAAATAATTTAGAGATTACTTGATTTCAGAAAATGAAATTCAAATGTTACTGCGGTGCCGGCCGAAAGAAGTGGAATCATGATCAAAACAACCATGACACGATTTGGTGTGTGGCTCGTATCACAAGAAGAATGAAAAGGTTGGCCACAAGATTAAGCTATTCCTGGAAACCGCTATAAAAAATACCAAAAATGCTTGAAGAAGGACCGTAAACACGAAATAATATGATCCCGTCGCAAAATAACATTTCCGCAAACAAACTTACCCAAAACGGCGGATAAAAAATTTTTCATCTCAAGATGATGAAAGATTCCAAAAGTTAGTAAAATAATTTGACTACATGCTGTATGGCGAGAAAACGAAGAAGAAAAAAGTTGCCGCCGTTTATCATCACTTGGACGCTACCCCCTCAGCGCTGGGGAAGTAGAAGCCCTTGAGAGGGCTTGGGTCCGCCCATTTATATATCAAGTCTAGAGCCCAGGTTGGGGACTGCTAGCCCATCCCGCCTGCCTGCCTGTCGATCAAATTGATATACTGTGGCAAGACCAGCAGTCTGTTTTTTTTTTAGGCCCCTGTGAAGCACCAGGGGACCTGGCACCCGTAACTATTTCCTCTCATTTCCTGCCTGTTTCGGGGAGAGGAGAGGAATGATTCCTAAAAACCGGGAATTGAAATGCAGGGCTTGTTGAGAACCGCCGCGAAGCCCGTAGCACTTCGTAGCGGTTTTAGTTTTGTTCATGGGAAATCTAAGCCGAAATATTGCAGTTGTCTGGAAGTTGGTCGAGTAGGTAAGGCCTGCAAATAAGTTACGATTAAGAAAATAAAAATAAACTAGAATGTGTTTGCGTATAAAGTTGTTATTAATTTTTAGGTTGGCAGCAAGTAATAGTTAATATATAACAATATGAGTAGTTTAAAATTAAATTTTGTAATAGTAAAGTTGAGTTTTGAACATATATTGTGTTGTGTGTCTTTCGAATTTAACATTTAATAAGTCGGAACCAACAGCGAACAGTAATGTAAATTAATCTTTATTTATACTCTTGTATGACTAATAGTGTGTGGAAGTGTTATCGTGCTGCTCGAGGGATAGCACGAAGGGGTGGCGAGGCGCCGGGAGCGACGTGCACGCTGCGGGAGCTAGGCTTGGACTAAAAGCCAGGCGCAACCAGTTTTGTTAAAATGCCCCGACTCGTGTCCCGGACTGATAAGAGAAAGTGGACGGCCGGGATGGGTTTTAAAGTTTTTGTTTAATCATTTGGGCGCGGTATTTTGGTCTCTTTATGCGTGTACTGGTGTCTGGTTCGTAGTTACCGACTTCGCAGATATTAGGGCTGCGGTGGAACTTTATTTTATCATAAAACTTTTTGTTTTATTTAATAAATTTTTCGTTTATATACTGCACTTTTATTGTTTAATGGAAATAGCAGTTTCTGGTGTATCTAGTGGTTTCGCCAATTATACACTGAGGTGACAAAAGTCATGGGATAGCAATATGCAAATATACAGATAGCAGTAGTATCGCGTACAAAATTTATAAATGGGCACTGCATTGGTTGGGTTTTCATTTGTAGTCAAGTGATTCATGTGAAAAGGTTTCTGGCGTGATTATTGCCGCACGACGGGAATTAACAGACTTTGAACGCGGAATGGTAGTTGGAGCTAGAAGCATGGGACATTCCATTTCAGAAATGGTTAGGGAATTCAACATTCCGAGATACACAGTGTCAAGAGTGTGCCGAGAATACCTAATTTCAGGCATAACCTCCCACCATGGACAACGCAGTGGCCAACCGCCTGCACTTAATGACCGAGACCAATGGCGTGTGCGCAGAATGGTCAGTGTTAACAGACAAGCAACACTGCGTGAAATAACCGCAGGAATCTATGTGGGACGTACGACGGACGTGTCCGTTAGGACAGTGCGGAGAACGTTGGCTGTACTGGGCTATGCCAGCAGAAGACCGACTCGAGTGCCTTTACTAACAGCACGACATCGCCTGCAGCGCCTCTCCTGGGCTCGTGACCATATCGGTTGGACCCTAGACGACTGGAAAACCGTGGCTTGGTCAGATGAGTCCCGATTTCAGTTGGTAAGAGCTGATGGTAGGGTTCGGGTGTGGCGCAGACCCCACGAATCCATGGACCCATGTTGTCAACAAGGAACTGTGCAAGCTGGTGGTGGCTCCATAATGGAGTGGGCTGTTTTTACATGGAATGGGCTGGGTCCTCTAGTCCAACTGAACCAATCATTAACTGGAAAGGGTTATGTTCAGCTACTGTTCAGCTACTTGGAGACCACTTGCAGCCATTCATGGACTTCATGTACCCAAACCATGATGGAATTTTTATGGATGACAATGCGCCACGTCACCGGGCCACAACTGTTCGCGATTGGTTTGAAGAACATTCTTAACAATTCCAGCTAATGATTTGGCCACCAAGATCGCCCGACATGACTCCCATCGAACATTTATGGGACATAATCGAGAAGTCAGTTCGTGCACAAACTCCTTCACCTGCAACACTTTCAAAATTATGGACGTCTATAGAGGCAGCATGGCTCAATATTTCTGCCGGGGACTTCCAACGACTTGTTGAGTCCATGCCATGTCGAGTTGCTGCATTTCGTCGGGCAAAAGGAGGTCTGGCACGATATTAGGAGGTATCCCATGACTTTTGTCGCCTCAGTGTACTTAGATATTTATTCTGAATGATTGGTAGGTAAGTGATTTACTTGTGCTTTAACTGCGTTTCCCCACACTTCATTCCCATACATGAAGGCTGAGCGAACGATTGATTTATGTATTAATATATTAAGTCTTTGATTTAACCTGTTGCATTTAAGCAGGAGATAAAATTTATTTAATTTTGCATATGCAAGTTGTTTGGTGTGTTTAATGTAAACGTCCCAGTGAAGTTTTTTAAATCTATTATTAATACTAGATATTTGGCGAAGTTAGAAAAAGTGATTTCCGTGTTGTTATATTTTAATGGTTTTGCTTGAAACTTTCGTCTGCGAGTTAATACTAAAGCCTGGCTTCTCTATGCAGTTATTTTTATCTTACAGCGGTCATACCACTAGCTCAGCTCGCCGAGCTGTAACTGTGTGAAAATGTGAGTGTAGAGAAATTTTGTCGTGTGCAGTAATAACTGTATCGTCGGCACACATTTGAACTGAACAATGAGAGTGTGGGATGTCAGCTGTGAATATGTTGTATAGGAATGGCGAAAGTTGGATCGGAGCAACAATTGGATCTGGTATTGATGCAGGAACCATACCTGCTCCATGGGAAGATACTAAATATTCAAGGCATGTTCATCTTGTTTGGGGAAAATCCATTGGCAGGAATTAGGGTGCATAACCCTGAGTTAAACTATATCCTACTAGAGGCTCTATCAAACATGCATCATGCGTGTATAAAGCTGGAATAAGGTTGTGGGAGTCTGATGTTTGTATCGTCTTACTTTAAACCCCGAGAACCACTAGAACTTCATATCTCCCAGTGGGATTTGATAGTTCAAAGTGCTAAGGAAAAGAGCATTATAATTGGAGTGAATATTAATGCCAAATCTGAACTGTTGAATTCCCCTGAGACGGATGACCGAGGAGAGGAGATAAATAAGTGCCTAATGGAGAACAATCTGCTGGTTGTGAATACACCAGGACATGTAGCGACATATCTGTCGCCTGCCCATGATACGGAGTCGTATCTAGACATTACTGTAGCGATGGCATGTGCTTTAGGTCATATTGGGGAATGGAGAGTTTCGGACGAGGTTGAGAGTGACCATAGAATCATACCATTCACCATCGAGATTAATTGTGGTAAGGGAAATAGACCATCAAGACTCAGATATGTGACAGCCAGAGCTGATTGGCCCCTTTTTGACAGAGTGCTGCTTAGAAATACTGAGAACTACAGATAGAACCGCGAGGCAATGTCTATACGAGAACAGAACCTGGTAAGGGTAATTATAGATGCCTGTAAGGAAGCAATTCCCCAGGTGCACAGGAAAGTACCCCACTATCCTTGGTGGGATGACGAGCTTGAGCGATTACAAAAAACTGTGAAAACCTAAGGAAACGGCTTAAAATAATGTATATGCCTGAAGAACGGCGGAGAGCGGTACAGTAGTACAATGTCTTGAGGGTCTAATATCAGCGAAAGCTGAGAAAGAAAAGACAACAAGCTTGGAGTGAGTTTGTTACGGATAGGGGAAACGAAGACCCATGGGGCTTGGTCAACTGGATGGTGACAGGGAAAATCAGGAACTCAGAGGAGCTACCAACACTTGAGCATGATGGGCATCTGCTGCAAACCTTCGAGAAGAATGCGCGGCGCTTAATGGAAGTCTTGCTGATGGATGATACTCGGATAAGGGAAGATGAGTATCATCAAAATATATGGAATATTATGGAGATAGAAGTCAGTACCGGGGACACATCACCTATTTCTTTTGAAGAACTGAACCTTATAGTAAGAAGGATCAAGTTAAAGAAAACTCCAGGTTTAAATGGCTTGACTGGAGATATCCTCCTCTGAGCATATCCAAGAATGAGAACAGAGATGCTAGATTGGTCTAACCAATGTCTGGAAATGGGTAGTTTACCTGAGTGTTGANTCAAGTTAAAGAAAACTCCAGGTTTAAATGGCTTGACTGGAGATATCCTCCTCTGAGCATATCCAAGAATGAGAACAGAGATGATAGATTGGTCTAACCAATGTCTGGAAACGGGTAGTTTACCTGAGTGTTGGAAGAAAGGTCTCCTGAAAATAATTTTCAAAGAAGCAAGGAAGAACCCGAGACTAGCCAAGTTTATATCGGCCCATTACACTTCTGTCTGTAATGGGCATCTTTTATAGCTTCTTGTGAACAGAAGGTTCATGGACAAGACAGTACGGCTTTGTCAAGGGAAAGAGTACCGAGCTGGCTATTCTTGACAAGGTTACTCGGGTAAGACAGTATGGTGAGAACTATGTCCTGGCCATCTCCTTGGATATCTCGGGGGCTTTCGACAGTGCTTGGTGGCCTCAAGATCCTGTGGCAACTTACGTTGCTGGAGTGCCCCAGGAATCTCTATAATGTAATAAGAGATTTCCTCAGTTAAAGAACCTGTGTATTAGAGTTAGGGAAACACAGGGAAGAAAAGGTTCTGAGTAAAGAGTGTTCATAGGGTTCGGTACTTGGCCCCATCCTGTGGAATGTGATTTTTGAACGACTGCTGTTGCTAAACCTTCTGGATGGCTGCATGATTTATGTCTATGAAGATGATGGTCTTTTGTTCATAACATTATGAACTAGGCAAGAACTTGAGGAGAAAACGGAAAGTGCCCTGGGAGCGATATCTGTATGGACAGAGAACTTCAAGCTGAAGTTCTCTGTAGAAAAGATGCACAGCATTATTTTAAAAGGAAACCTCAAGTGAGAACCTGTGATCCAGTTTGAGCGACGAGTTGAGAAACTCGTTCAGGAAATGAAGTACCTTGGTGTGGCGCTGCAGACACATCTCGCATTCCAAGTTCATGTTCGTTGTGCGGTGAACAAAGCAGTTGTGATGTTTCACAAGCTCAGCACTGTGGCTCCTGCAAACTGGGGTCTCGGCTTCCACGCGTTAAAATTAATGTACAGGAGTGTTTTCCTTGTCGTGGTTACATATGCTTGTGGTGTATGGTACCTAGAGGTTGGAAAAGTTCATGCCAGGAGAAAGATTTTGAGTGCACAGAGGGCAGAGCTTCTGGGAATCACGAAGGCATACAGAATGGCTTCCAAAGAAGCTCTACAAGTTCTGGCTGGAAAGCTCCCATTATATCTCCTAATAAAGCAAAGAGGAGAAATAAGTGGAAAAAAAATGGGTGGAACCAATTCCCCAAGTGGACTTGAAGGCACTGAAGGGGAGAAATTTAGAAGCTTGGCAAGCTCGGTGGGAGAGCTCGGAGAAAGGAATAAGAACTTACGAAATCTTCCCAGATGTTCGGTCAAGGCTGTGCATGGGATGGCTTACTATAAACCACTATAGTACACAGTTCCTGACTAAACATGGAAACTTCAACGCGAAGCTGTCCTCCTTGAGCCTGGTTGATTGCCCAGACTATATGGTTGTGTGGGGTACCCGATACCTCCACCCACTTGTTGTATGACTGCCCAAAAATTGAACATCTCAGGATCGTGTTTGAGGGTANGGGGTACCCGATACCTCCACCCACTTGTTGTATGACTGCCCAAAAATTGAACATCTCAGGATCGTGTTTGAGGGTACACAGGGCCAATAAACCTCCAGGAAATGATAAAAGACAAGTTACTAGCGCCTAAAGTGCTGGAATTTTTAACCATGTCTGGAAAAAGGAACAAAAATTTTTACGTGTCATGGCTGAGTCAGAGTCAGGATTTTGGTAAGCACTTGGATGATCCAGATGATGATGTAGTGTAAATTTAGTGAACATCTTTCCCTATTGAGATTTTAGAAGGAGGAAACAGGATACCTTCCCTCACATGGAGNTTTTGGTAAGAACTTGGATGATCCAGATGATGATGTAGTGTAAATTTAGTGAACATCTTTCCCTATTGAGATTTTAGGAGGAAACAGGATACATTCCCTCACATGGAATGTGTTGACAGGCTCACCTTCGCCCATAAAGGCCTGCCCACCAACAAGGGAGCACTCTGAATCTGCTCATGGAGTGCTACTGGCATAGAGGGAAGATGATTGACCTGGATCTGATCTTCAAGGATGACGTCCATACATACAGGAGGCGTACCTTTTATTACAGCAGGCCCCTCACTGGGTTTGCTGTGGTCGGGTACTAGTCCTTCACCTCGGACGGCACCCTAAATTACCGGACATGGCAGGGTATTTCCCCAAATACTGGATACGCAATTTCCTTGTTAAGATTACTCTTTTCCAGGAAGCTGGTGATGACTCCAGATATGGCCTTGGAATCTGCAATTTCTACCATGATGGGAGCATAGCTCTCATGGATTGACACTTCTGAGCTAACTCAGGGAGTGCTAACAGCATAGAAGGGAGAAGTCTGACCTCGGAGAAGCTCGTTTGGGTCTGATCTTTAAAGATGNGGGGTACCCGATACCTCCACCCACTTGTTGTATGACTGCCCAAAAATTGAACATCTCAGGATCGTGTTTGAGGGTAGACAGGGCCAATAAACCTCCAGGAAATGATAAAGGACAAATTACTAGCGCCTAAAGTGCTGGAATTTTTAACCATGTCTGGAAAAAGGAACAAAAATTTTTACGTGTCATGGCTGAGTCAGAGTCAGGATTTTGGTAAGAACTTGGATGATCCAGATGATGATGTAGTGTAAATTTAGTGAACATCTTTCCCTATTGAGATTTTAGGAGGAAACAGGATACATTCCCTCACATGGAATGTGTTGACAGGCTCACCTTCGCCCATAAAGGCCTGCCCACCAACAAGGGAGCACTCTGAATCTGCTCATGGAGTGCTACTGGCATAGAGGGAAGATGATTGACCTGGATCTGATCTTCAAGGATGACGTCCATACATACAGGAGGCGTACCTTTTATTACAGCAGGCCCCTCACTGGGTTTGCTGTGGTCGGGTACTAGTCCTTCACCTCGGACGGCACCCTAAATTACCGGACATGGCAGGGTATTTCCCCAAATACTGGATACGCAATTTCCTTGTTAAGATTACTCTTTTCCAGGAAGCTGGTGATGACTCCAGATATGGCCTTGGAATCTGCAATTTCTACCATGATGGGAGCATAGCTCTCATGGATTGACACTTCTGAGCTAACTCAGGGAGTGCTAACAGCATAGAAGGGAGAAGTCTGACCTCGGAGAAGCTCGTTTGGGTCTGATCTTTAAAGATGTCATCCATACATACGGGAGGCATGCCTTGATTGCAGAAGGCCCTTCATTGGGTATACTGTGGTTGGGTTATGTCCTTCACCTCGGATGGCACCATAAATTNCTCAGGGAGTGCTAACAGCATAGAAGGGAGAAGTCTGACCTCGGAGAAGCTCGTTTGGGTCTGATCTTTAAAGATGCCATCCATACATACAGGAGGCATGTCTTGATTGCAGAAGGCCCTTCATTGGGTATACTGTGGTTGGGTTATGTCCTTCACCTCGGATGGCACCATAAATTNTCTTGATTGCAGAAGGCCCTTCATTGGGTATACTGTGGTTGGGTTATGTCCTTCACCTCGGATGGCACCATAAATTACTGGATGTGACAGGGGATTCCTCTAAAATGCCGAATTGACAATTTCCTGGATAAAATTTTTTCTTCTTCCAGAAAACCCGATTACGACCCTAGAAATGGCCCCGGAGTACGCAAGTTAACTGATGAGAGGAGTGAAGCTGATATGGATTTGATATGACATGGAGGTCAAAAGACTGTGTGTATTGAATGAGAGTGATGTTGGTAAGACGGTCTTCCAGTACAGACTGGATTTAAGGTGAGGCCAGGGCACGTGCTGCTTGGTGCTGCCGTTGCGGATGCCCTAGGAAACTTTCCTTTTCTCTGCCATAAAGATAGCCTCTCCAGAACCAAGGAACTGTTGCACAGAAAATATCAATAAAGGAAGAAGGAAGTTAGTGATGGACATAGTGGAGAATCGTGATGAGGCCCAGGATGTTTTTGCGCTTGGCACTATGGCTGTGCTGCCCTGGAAAACTCTTCTCGCACATATGGAAACTGGTCATGACTTTTCTTACCGACATATATGAATGTGACGGAAACGATTGTCTGCAGTGTGGTTTGTTACTGCTCTTTGAGTCCAGAGGGCGAATAGGAGGAGAACGTTACTGGATACCAGATTACCCCTGAATCTTAGTTCATACACACACTCGAGTGCACTGGGCTGCGATTTCTGATAATGGGAATACAACCATGCTTAATTTTGAGCATGAAAGGATATGCGCAGATGCGGCAGGAGTGATAAAAGAATTTTTTCATATATTAACTTAATTTAGAAACAGCATGGCGGGTCAAAATTGCAAGGTTTACCAGTGGTTACTTGCGAATTGAAAAGAGCCGATTTAGATTTGGTATTGTTTGGGATGGTTAACGTAAGATATAATGTAGTGATACCTTTTAATAGGTATCAACCACCTGGAGGGGAGGTTTGGTGAGGCCAGCACCGGTTCCACTAGGAACTTTGTCTGTGTCTGCTATGTGAGCCTCCCTGGGAGCTCGTTCAATGCTATGCTGCGTATGACAAAATACCAGTAAGCTGGACACATACATGCAATACGGTGATGCAAACAACCTCTAAGGATGGGCGATGAGTTTGCCATTACAGCTAAGTAATTTCAGGTGGGATGAAACTAACATCGATATCATGTCCGTACCTGATGATAGCTATGTCGACTACATCATAAAAGTTGATATTGCATATCCTCCAGCCCTGCATCACAACCACAAGGATCTACCCTTCCTCCCCTTGAAAGAGTGTCCCTCAGGTTCGAGGCAAAAAAAGTTAGTTACTACACTCTAGGATAAGGAACATTACATCACAAATTACAGGACTCTGAAGCAAGAANGAGGCAAAAAAAGTTAGTTACTACACTCTAGGATAAGGAACATTACATCACAAATTACAGGACTCTGAAGCAAGAACTACCCCACAGCCTCCAGGTGACGAAGATTTATGGTGTCCTCGAATTCGTGCAGTCGCCATGGTTGAAAGCCTACATCGATATGAACACGGAAACGATCAAATATGACAACGACGATTTCGAGCGTGATTTCTTCAAGCTTGTACACAATTATTTATTTGGCAAGCTAATGGAAAAGGAAGTGGCTAAAGATGGAAATGGTATATGGTGAGATGAGGATAAGGAAACTCGTAGCGAAACCAATGTACAAGGACAGAACCATTAACCAAAATAAATTTGCCCTGATACGACTAGAAAAGGAGACTACTTAATTCGATAAACCTATATATATGCTGAGTTCTTTATCCACGACCTCTCCAAAACTGTAAAGTATCGCTTACACTACGACGTTGTGAGACGACAGTATGGTTATCGGTGCGACTAGGTAAACACAGATACCGATAGCTTCGTCTAGTCTTTACACACTGAAAATTTTTACCGGTACCTAGCTACTTATCCTGCGTTCAGCATTGAATTCGACACATCCTGCTACCTTGTCGATCATCCCTTCTACTCCTCAACCAACACCAAAGTGTTGGGAAAGTTTAATTATGTGTGTGGAGGAGCCATTATGACCGAATTTGTTTGGCTTTGGCGAAATGTATAGCTACAAGTCTGAGGACAAAATAGTTAAGAGGGCCAAGGCAGTCCAGAAATGTATTGTAAAAAACCAGATTCTCTTTGAAGACTATATGCGTGTCTTGCACCAGAATGAGCGATGCGGCTCAAGGCTCATACAATTCATTCTCAGCAACATGTTGACGCTACTCCCCACCTGTGGTGTACAGAATGGTTCGTAGGGTCTACGGTTAATGTTCAATGGCACAGACTATAGGGTGCCTTGAAGGTTGAGAGTATATCACACAATGACTTCATCACGACTTAGTTTTGAACTTGGTGTATTTAACGGGAATTCATTTGCACATTCCCGGCACTGTTGCGGGACTTTATACATACTTTCCCGGCACCTTGAACCGAGAATTTACTCATACTCGAAAGCCCTGCGAGTTCAAGGCCTGAAGGGCTGATGACAATGTTCTGGCTACGCTTCCATCACTGTAGGGGCCTTAGGTGACAGGAGAGGTCCCTGAATGACGACGTGGTTAATTATCTGCACATGTTGCGTGGTAGTTGTTCCGGAAGTTGAGGTATTGTGAGTTGGATGGCCCGGATATGTTCCGGCAGTTGATGAGATCTGGTGAGGTGGATGGCCCTGTTACAGGCCCTCGGACTGGCTGTTGTTGGTGTGCTGCACTCAAATCGCTTGCTCTCGACATGGTGCTTCTCGTTGAAGCTCACCACTTGCTCTGTTCTCAGCATAGGGTAGTAACTGACTGCTTACTTCCCTACCATGTCCCGGCATGTGTGGGCCCCCACCCATCCTTCTCGACTATGGGCTGCACTGGACTAATCGTACTAGCTCAACATGGCACTTCTCGTTGAAGCTCACCACTTGACTCCGCCTTCTCGGTGCGTTATTGTAACTGACTGACTGGTAACTGCCTGACTGATGCGGTAACTAACTGTCTGATTCACATCCCAGCGTGGTGAAACTTCTCGTCCGACGTAACTCTGGTGACTGTCTCTGATTCTGCCCTGCGTTTCGCATCCCGCATCTCGTGTCCCGATATGGCTGACCCCTTAATGATGTGGATGAAGGACGTGGCCGAGTTCCGATCTCCCCAGTCTTGGTATATGTTGCACTGACTTACTCTCTCGACTGGGCTGCACTCTCTCTGTGTGGTGATAATAAACTGACTCTAACTGACTGACTTGACTCTCTTTGCAGCGAACTGACGTGGCCGGGTTCCGATCTCCCAGGCCTTGGTAACTGTAGCACTTATGTCTTCTCTTGGCTGGCGATTCTATCTGGTTGGTTGACATAGGTTGTTCTCTCTGTGCTTTTGTGATAACGAACTGACCAACCGATGATCTACTGATCTACTGTCCCCACCCTCCCTACAAAGAGGCTTATATTCTCTCTTGGCTCCCTCTGTAAGTTCGTACATGTGTCTCCCTTGTTGCGGGGAGGGTAGGGTGGAGTGCACAGTCCACAGCGTACTTCTTACACGCACCATGGTCCCTGAAACTTACCCTGTCAGCTTTCCTTCTGTGGCATGTGTCCACGTATCCCGTATGGTGTGTTAAGGGGGGAGGAAGGAGTGCTTTTGGTACAACTTTCAGCTTGTCAGCGGTTTTCTCTGGAATGTTCTTAACTTCGGGCGGAAATACGCCCTATTATCTCCGCATTTCTCGGTGTTTACAAATTTCACTGGGCTTGCTAGGGAGTGGGAGGAGGGTGGGAGGAGGCCTGCGCTTCATCGACACGTGTAAGGGCCTGCACGCGTTCCTACATCTCGGCTTGACCTNGGGGGGGGGGTTAGTGACAGCACCGCTTCTAATACTCCTAATTAATTACGCTACACGTCAATGTTCTCTACAGTGAATGTCTTAATAAGTTGGCTCTGTCATGGAAGGATGGTAATATATGCATACTGGATAATTGAATACATACTGTACCATTTGGATATATTGACTGAATTATGAGTATTTGTTACAAATATGGCATTGCTTCCACTCCCACCTTCCTTCACACAATTATTTGACCTAGACTTGCAGTTGAGTGTCATTGCTTTTTTGAGTTGTTCCGGCAGCAAACTGTAGCTCATGCAAGTGGTATTTGCTATCCTGTCAGGTCTCTTGCTGTTGCTCATAGCGACTGGTGGCATAATGTAGCTCATGAAAGGGGTGTTATTTTACTGTGCGGTGTGTCACCGATATGTCCTACTGCGTGTACTGTTTCTGCAAACACTCATGTGCGTACTTGTGCACTGTTATGAATATATGTTTTTCCCATCAGCATTCGGTAGCACATGCAAGAGCCGTATTCATCTTTTCAGGGGTTGTTGCTGATGATGTATGGTGGTGCTGTTGAATGGTGGCATGCTGTAACCCATACAAAAGGTATACTTATCTTCTCAGGCATGTTACCCATGTGTTGAGATGTATACTATTTCAAATTCCACAATCAGTCATGCACGTACTTGTGCACAGGATTGGCATCTATGTTGGGTCTCCCACCTGGTGCTTATAGACATTTCTTGGGGGACTCAATGCTTATCCTAGGAGGGGTTGTGAATATGTAATGGTATTCGTATCACACTAGCACTATAGTAACTGGTGGTCTAATCGTACTTGCATTAACTCTTTATTTCATCGCTATCCTCTCTCCCCCACTTCTCTCTTCATCTACCTNTATCACACTAGCACTATAGTAACTGGTGGTCTAATCGTACTTGCATTAACTCTTTATTTCATCGCTATCCTCTCTCCCCCACTTCTCTCTTCATCTACCTCTATGGTACTCTTCTTCTGTGGTGGTCATCTTTCTGTAAATTCCTTTGTCCTCTTTGATTTCTTTTTAGGTGGTTAGGTTTTCCCATTCGCAGCTACGTAAGCCACCAGTGCACTATGCTTACGACGCCACTGGTGTTTTAATATGCATATATGTACAAGACTTGTTTGAGTAAAATGGAAAATTCCCGGTGTTATTTTTTACTGGTATAGTGTACTGCACCGGTCCCAAGCCCATGAACCGTCCGCATGGTAATACTATGCGACAGTAAAGTGTGAGAGCGATGCTGCGAACTTCATCACCATCCTTGCGAGAATGAGAGTGACCATGCTGCTGCTGACGAAGCCATGTAAGAGTGACTAGAGTTTTTTTTATCCTACTGATAGTTGTATAAACCTTATTTTCTGTACGATAGAATGACTGTATTTTATTGTATATAATTATTTCCATAACGCCGCTGCCTGACTGTGTGTGCATGTATGTATGGATACATGCATGTTGCATTCGAATGCAGTTTTTAANATGCATGTTGCATCCGAATGCAGTTTTTAATTGGTTGCCAGCGCTTGTGAGGACCGGAATATGGTAATTATTTTTTAATGCTAGAATGGTGATATTTTTTTCGTGCTATTAATTTTAATATATAACTTTTACACATATAACCAAGTGTGCATGCACATGGTGCCTGCAGTTTTTTCTATGAATCTTCGTCATTACACATCCTTTTATATTTTTCATGATAACAAGTTTATTATCTGGGGAGCGTGTAGTTCAATGCAAGTATTTACTTTATTATTTCTTCTCCTTAAATTGCAATGGCTATTTTGATATATAAAGTAGTAGGGGTCTGTCCAAATGTCGGAATGGTAATAACTTTACACATATTCGACATTAAACACCTTACATTCCTAGATGTCACAGTGGTCTTGTGGTCAAGATTTCGACTGCCGACCTAAGGAGTGGCAGAACGATCCCGCTTGCCTCTGGCATGTTTTGAGAAACAAAACAACTACCAACTAAAAGTAATTCCCAGTGCTCCTGGCAGTTACAGTTTGAACTACACTGATGCTAGTGCGCCTCTGCAGGCAACGAGTGAACCAACACATACANCGCTCCTGGCAGTTACAGTTTGAACTACACTGATGCTAGTGCGCCTCTGCAGGCAACGAGTGAACCAACACATACAAAATGGCTGCATCTATACCAGCACTCTTAGATGCGCAACATATAACTTCACACATTCTTGTGGCGGGCGCGGAAATCAAAGATGGCTGCATACAGCAGTCAACTGGCGGCAGGCACGCATACTCTGGTGGCGGACGCAGTAATCAAAGATGGCCGTCTACAGCAGCCAACTGGCGGCGGATGCGGGAGTTAAATATGGTCGCATACTGCAGCGATGGTGATGGAGGCAGACTACCGTAGAACCACTTGTATGAGTTTATCTGCGGGATTATTAAGAGTAACATGTATAATGTGTACCGGACTTGAGACTCTCTCGCCTTTCAGTGTGGTGATACTTGCTTCAAAGAACTTCACGCTGGAGTGGAGTACGAACACTTTCCTGCGTCTCTCATAACGGAGTCACTGTGACGCGCTTGCTTGCCACACGTTACACAATAAAAAGGTAAAACAGAAGCAACTAAGCAGAATGTTAAGGGTGCTCAAGATGTTAAAATAGTTTTTCCTTTAATTAAGCAAATGACAATTTTTGTTGTGATATAAAATAATAATTCTATAAATGTATGATAATAAATTGTTTTCAAACAAAAATCAAAAGAATTATATAAATTTTAAATTTATATATTTTTATCATTCTAATCTCAAAATTATATAAATGTAATACCATAGGCTGCAGTTCAAAATAATTGTTTATGCTTTTAAAACGTCGTTAAGAACATTTTGTGAAAAAGGTTTAAATTTCAATTCTGAGATAAAATTTAATGTCAAATTAACTAAAAGTTAAACCCTTACCACAGTACATAGAACCAAGTGCTGGCGTTCCAAGAAATTGCAACATGTCACGTTACTTCAATAAACACNACCCTTACCACAGTACATAGAACCAAGTGCTGGCGTTCCAAGAAATTGCAACATGTCACGTTACTTCAATAAACACATTGAGATGAAACTAAGCATTTTTTTTTACAATAACTTCTTCGAATTTGTAAGAATCAAGATTTCAAGTTAAAGTTACTGTATTTACGCTAAAAAACGGCATTTTTAAAACATTAGGTAATTTTTATTGAGTTATCAACGCTATCGTGTCACGAAACTGTAAAATGTTCTCAAAACGAAGCAAGATTTTTTCTCGTGAACAGCCTTAACGAATTCGACTCGACTACTGTTCATCACGATTGCCATGTTTGATTGAAATGCGCCTCTTCTTGTGCTGCTATTTAGTGTAATTCCAAAAAATATTATCAATTTTAATTTTTAATTTTTTGAATTGCATTATATTTTTATTTACTTTAGTAGACCAGAGTTTCTGCTAGCTTTAATAATTTTCAAATCGTGTTCAAGTGGTTGTACTGATGATGGAGATATGTACTTAACGTGGGGCAGTCTATCGCTTTGCAGTAATTGTTAGAGCAATTGGAGTCAGGTAAAACGTATTTTTATTTTTAATAAATTATATTCGACTTCGTAAGATGCGTCACATAAATGAGCATGTACATTTCGTCATGTTCTTGTAATAGAAATATTGGTTTTTAGAATCATAACTTGTCAATGACTGTATGTTCTTATTCATATTGTCGTATTCGCTGGTTTTTTTAACGCGTTAGGGTATATGTCATGAATGCATTAAATTAAATTAATTAGGTAGCTCTCTGTTAATTAGTATACAGTAATGTGCTTTGAACTGTATTTTGCAGAAGAAATTAACACACCTTCCCGTTAGTTACTATCTACCATACCTGTAAAAATTAAGTGCAAAAAAACATTATGTAGGACACTATCAAATGTACTTTTATTACATTTAAGCAGAATAACATTATGGAGGAATATCTCTGGCTAATAAGTGTTTGATTTCGTTCACATCGAAGGCACAGACACCCAGTTCGCTTCTGATATATTTATATTCTGTGACCACCAACATCTGTGATAGTTCTGTATAGAATACTTTATTGCATTTTATTCTAAATAGTTTAACGTAATCAATGACCAGAGCATTTTTTGGTAATGTTGACAGCGAATTATTAATATTAGTTATATTAATGTTCTTCAAAAGTGCAATTTAAAAAATGTGATAACTAAAGTTTGCATCATTTTTTAAATTACACATTACAGTGACTGTCACAGTGTCAAGTGATCAAGACATGTAATCTTGTCATCNTTTGCATCATTTTTTAAATTACACATTACAGTGACTGTCACAGTGTCAAGTGATCAAGACATGTAATCTTGTCATCAAGTCCATGACAATTTTAACCATTAATAGAGGTTCTATAAACATACGCGATTAAAATAAAGAATAACTTAATTACATCCTTTCAGAAGTTCCCAGTTAACCAATAAGCAGCCTCTCCTACTTTTTTGCTCTTTGTTAAACTCCAAAAGACTGATAAATGGCCGCGAATGCCAAAACTTTTCACTCGCGTGCAGAAATGATGGCATCACTCCCCAGTACATGACTGTGAATACAGCAGCTATCCATGTATTTCTGAACTCACTCTCTTATTCGGTGCAATATACCATATACCATTTGGGTTGCTGGTGGCCGAGTGGTCAGCACGCCATCTTCGCACCACGTCTGCTATGAATGGGAATTTTCTGATGCTATAACTTGGCGGGCGTCCTAGATGCTCTGTGGGTTTCCTTGGAGTAATCTTATACCTCCTACTTCTGCAACTAAGAGTACCACTTCGTGTGCTGCAGAAAGTCCAGAGGGAGAACCCTCCCAAAGAAGGATGGATGTATATACAGCTCCTGTATACGCAGTAGGAAGAGAACAGCTCTCCTGGTGGTATCAATACCACATGGGATGTGTTTTATACCGGCCTGCAGTATCACACGGGGGGGTCTTTATCTGATCAATTGTATTTAGGTAGAGTTCACACCGCTCCTTGGGCGTATAATGGGAACGGTGTCTGCATCCAGCCCTGAACGGAGCGTATGCCGGACACCGGAATCTTGTGAGTCAGCATAAGATAAACTTGTCACTCCACATGACGCACCGTGCGCCAGAACACCCTGTGTTACTCTACTCGCGCGTGATGTAGGCANGATAAACTTGTCACTCCACATGACGCACCGTGCGCCAGAACACCCTGTGTTACTCTACTCGCGCGTGATGTAGGCATTACCTCGCGGGCGGTATCGATCACCTGGCAGGGCCCGGCTCCAAGTGCTCGCGGTAAGTGGTTATGAAATAATCCAACTCCGGAGTACTTCTCGCTCCACTGCAGCACATTGGTATTCGCGCCTGGCCTGTTAGCAGCGACGCGTTCATCGCGCCGCCGCACACAAGGCCGGATTGTTAATTTACGAGGACAAAAATCATATTTATGTTTTATATCACTATTTGACTTGGCGAAGTTTAAACTTGAACTTTTTCATGTTGATATGAACAAAAAAAACCTTTTAAGGTTTTTAGGGGGTTTCACTACCCCTAAAAACACAAGAATTTTTTTTTTTGTTTTTTTATTTACATGAATACAAAGGAGTATCTTAATTTAAATCATATGCTCTAAATATCATCCTCGTTTTCATCACATTCATCCTCATCTTCGTTCACATGGTTCTCAACTCCGCTGAGAAATGTAGGCACCCGCAACATCCCAACTACGANACTCCGGAGTACTTCTCGCTCCACTGCAGCACATTGGTATTCGCGCCTGGCCTGTTAGCAGCGACGCGTTCATCGCGCCGCCGCACACAAGGCCGGATTGCTAATTTACGAGGACAAAAATCATATTTATGTTTTATATCACTATTTGACTTGGCGAAGTTTAAACTTGAACTTTTTNTAATTTACGAGGACAAAAATCATATTTATGTTTTATATCACTATTTGACTTGGCGAAGTTTAAACTTGAACTTTTTGATGTTAATATGAACAAAAAAAACCTTTTAAGGTTTTTAGGGGGTTTCACTACCCCTAAAAACACAAGAAATTTTTTTTTTGTTTTTTTATTTACATGAATACAAATGAGTATCTTAATTTAAATCATATGCTCTAAATATCATCCNTTTTTTTATTTACATGAATACAAATGAGTATCTTAATTTAAATCATATGCTCTAAATATCATCCTCGTGTTCATCACATTCATCCTCATCTTCGTTCACATGATTCTCAACTCCGCTGAGAAATGTAGGCACCCGCAACATCCCAACTACGACATCATTGAAAACCTCTTTTGTTTTCTTGGGTTTTTTCCTTTTGCTTGTAATTATAGGATCTGAAAATATAAACATCCAGTGGAAAATGTCTGTATTTGTATTTATTCGAGACGTCTTTCTTGAGTGAGACTGTCTTAACTTTTTATAGTCTTTGTGTCTGGCTTCTATTACGTCCTCCGATAGTTGTCCCGCGGGTAACGCAAGGGATTTTATTATATCAGCTCCGTGGATCAAAATCTTATGTACACCTGCACTCATTCTGTACCAACCATAAAGATTGACCGCCATTTCAGCTGTGGCATAGCAATATGCCCCAAATTTTTCTTAATTTATATAATAGCCACATGAAATTGCACACCAAATATTTGAAAATCGTCCAATCCACGTTTGCGAGATTCCTGTTATTCGGGATACTTGCTCAGAGTTTTTGAAAAACTTTCTAGCCGTGTTTCCATCATTGCTATTACATCCTCCTTGTTTTGTTTGGTAGACAACAAGCCCCATTTCTTTGAAAAAATCGTTGCAGATAGTTTTCTTCCTTTCTTTGGCCAATTCTTGAGCTTCTTTGCCTCTGACTTGCCATTGCCTTAGTTTTAATTTATAATATATATCTAGTAAATGTTCGTAGTATCTCAGATGAGCATGCAAGATAGAAAGACCAAATCGGTATGTATTTGTGTCAACTGCTCTCCTTTTAACATTTTGTAAATCATTCATTAAGACGGGTGTGGCTTTGTAAACGTTACAAGCTTGTGTGCTTTTTTATTGTTTCAGTTAAAACATTTATCGTTTTGCCATCTAGCATTGTGCAAATCAGAATGAGCTTGAAATGGATTGTTCTGTCTCTCTACACAATGGATGTAGGTGTCAATTGCTTTATTTGCTTCTCAATGTTATTATACTCCTCTTTAGTGTTCTAGTCATTCTATTTTTTTAATTTAAACGAAATTGGACGACAATATCTTGTCGAAGACGGAGTGTGATTTTTCCAGTAGATTTTCTTGTTTCCTTCTTTCCCTTCTGAGACCTCCAGAGGCGCCATGGTACATAATATTATGTTTGAATCAGCGTAAATTGAATTATTGGTAAAGTTTTGCTTGTATATGCTGTGCCCTCCACTACCATCTAAGCCCTACTTATAATAGACATCTAACGTGCCGTTGTTTTCGTGCATATTGTTTAAAATAACGTCTGATTGTACTTCTGCTAGTCTTTTTATAGTATGGTCTACTAGATCTTGTAAAGGCACCACAGCTTCATTTTCTGTTATTTCCATATTTAGCGGATAACATTTATTTTTTGCATCTGCCACCACATGGTAGGAAGGGTATATATCAGCCGCTATTTTTTTTTGTCCCTAGCCGCATTGTCACATAGTCTTCCTTCGTTAAGCTTAAATCCACTATGAGACCTAAAGCTTCTTCAGCACTGTAAGGTACAAAACATTTAAAAGATGTATGAGACTGTTTCATCNATCCACTATGAGACCTAAAGCTTCTTCAGCACTGTAAGGTACAAAACATTTAAAAGATGTATGAGACTGTTTCATCCTTTTTAACCTTTTCAGGGTAGAATTTATGGTAAGTTTCATAACTTGAGCTGCCGTCCTCTTGCCAGATTTTACCAAGCTTGATTCAGCCGCAGAACAAAGCTTTTCGAGGGTAAGACGCGAGAAATAACTGTTAAGCATTCTTCTCTTACTTCGGTCGCAGCTAACTTCAAATTCTTTTTTCGGTCTCCCTCGCCTTTTTTTTTCGAAAAGTAGGCTGTGGTAAGGTTGTTGCATGCGTTGAATGCATCTCCGAGAGCTTAAAATCTTTATTGAGCCAATTTGCGTGCATTTCCTTGAAGCGGTTGTGCATATATTTACTTTCTCACCATTTTGTCACAAACACTTTGACGACATCTTTTAAATGTTTTACGAATGTCTGAGATGGGTAAATTACGCTTATTTGGTCCACTATGTACTGTACTAATCGTTCATTACATTTTAATGACGAAAATTAAAAAAACGAGCGTCTCTTAACACTAATAACAGTTAATTTCTATGACACTTTCTCTCCTGCAGAATAGGGTGAGAGCGACTACCTGAAAAAAAAAAACAGCTTTATTTAATAAACGGGCAGCGAAGGGGACAGGATTTTTTATTTTTTGTAATTATTATGAGTTTTTGTCACTTAGGAATTGTAACATGTAATGGAACTACGTGGAACTTTTTGTGAAAAGTCTGCAAACTAAATTATACATTTTTTTTTCGTACAAAATATGTCTTTTTTCAAATCGATATAGCTACCTGATTTATTGAAACAATTGACAAAAACCAATAATAATAAGAAACACACACCTGACGCTTCACCTTCCATGTTTTAAACTTCACTATTTTCGGACACAGAGCACAGCACATGCGTAGTTACTCGTCAAAGTTATGGGCGCAACTGGCTCACGCTGCCGTGCGAGAAACAGTGACGCAAAGCGCGCCAGCACTGGCTATTGTGTTGCTTCCTCGAACCTTTTTTATTACGGTTCTGTCTTTTCACTATTCTACTACCTAAAACCAAGTGTTTTGTTTTATTTTAAAGCAACGAAATTTTTCATTTTTGTCCTCGTAAATGAGCAATCCGGCCTTGTGTGCGCCGGCTCAAATGTAGCGCTACCCACACCCCTGGGTAACGTAACCGCTCAACTCATAACCTAGTTGATTACACTTGCAAACCAAGGAAAATACTGTTTGATGACATTAGCGTAAATGGATTACGTTTCAAAGTTTAATACGCCTCTCACTCTTGACGTAAAGTCAGAAACAAACAACCCCTTGTTTGTTTCTATACCTTATACAAAACAAATTAACACCAGAAATACGACATATATGCTGAAAAATAAAAATCTGAAGATTATATATGATTAAAAAAGTCGTCAAATTGAACAAAATACGAACTAAATTAAAGAATTAAATAGCTAAAGCACTTATAAACATCGAATATCTAAACAAAATTGTGGCAAAATATAATAAAACCAAAAGAATATGATTTAAAACATGACCAAGAGCTATATGTAATGACTTACACAAAACGAAGAAAGCAATCCCAACAACGATAAGAGACAAAGAGTGGTGGAAGTAAAATAAACACAAACAAGTGAATAGTCGGTCACAACGTTTCGGTAACAACAGTTTTAAGCTGCTTTCTAATGACAATAATAGTTTATATATATATTTCTTCGCATTCACCACTTCTATGTGTTTACTTCTTGCATTTTGTTTACACATTTGTTGTCCTGATTTGAGTTGTGACCGAGTTTTCATGTATTCTGGTGCTAGTATTCTACACAGCACACCAAGATGACTGACGTTTGATTGTAAGTTGTTAAATTATTTTTGAAATTTTGTTTACGTCGTGCGGTGGTCATTTTTTAATCTTGATCTTTATTGACTACGTAATAACTCATATCTCAAATTTTTGAATCAAGATTTTCTTGTCCATTTCTCCAATTTTTTGATCGTACTACAGTGACCTGAGATTGTGTTAATATGCTATGAGGTTAGCAAAAAAATGTTACATACTAAAACATAAGGGGTCGCGGTGGCTGAGCAATTAGCCTGCCGGGTCACTCCTGAATTTTCGTATGTGGTAATCGTGCCGGATAATGCCGCTGGTCGGCGTGTTTTCTCGAAGATCTCCCGTTTCCCCCGTCCTTTCATTCCGGCACTGCTCTATACCCACCTCAATCACCTTCATCGGCTCTCAAAACCTCTCTGTTAAGAGCCGCCCAATCTCTTCATTCACTCACTCATTAGTGGTAATTCAGAGAGAAGATGCAAGTACTTAAACATTAATTCTGTACACAACATTATCTTCTCAACTTCGTACTTAATTAAGCAATTCGGCATTAGTTGCCACCGCTGACATAACAACCCCGAATGGCGACACTGGCTACTAAGCAAAACAACAACCGTTTCACGTAGTGGAATAAACTAACACCGGTTAAGTTGCATTTCATTCAACACAATTACACGTAACTTTTTAGTAAAAAGTTTAGTTTATTATGTTAATAACTGCTGCTTTGTGACCACAGAAAATCAAATAATTCGCCTTCAAACTCTTTCTTGTTCGCTATTTTCTCCGTAGTCTGGTCTACTTCAGCAGGGCTCTTAGTATTGCCGACATAATTTTCTTCTTCACTCGCTCACGAGCTGATACGGGACGTTGCTTGTTTCGTTTACGGCATTTTACCACACACTGGCTATCCTAGAAGTGCATTCGCTCGTTGTTGATGTTCTCATGGTCTTGGTGCCACATTCGAAAGTTTAATTATGGAATAAATTAGTTACTTTTTTAAAGTGNGCCACATTCGAAAGTTTAATTATGGAATAAATTAGTTACTTTTTTAAAGTGAGTACCGAGTCTGAGTCTCGAGAGGCGGCCCTGAAGATATGGCCTTGTAATACAGCACTCAGATCTTGTGCGGAAGAGCACTCTATCGTACTAGCTGCTATGCGAGAACTTTTGAAAGCACTGATTAGTTTATTATTTTTCTTAGATTGTGTGTCGTTTCACAGCCACCTGGAACAACACCGTCAGGAATATAATGTCTAGAACCGGTGCTTCGGTTAATGAGGCATGAGCTCTAAATTAATGTTAACTGCGATAATTAAAATTTACAGGTTTCTGGCAGCCAACGTAAATAGCCAAGAAAGTGTAACCCTTGGCAGCGATTATGGGCAAATTTTATTTCCCCAGAATGATGCATTTCTGTTTAGCATATGTCCTCCGCTGCAAATCTGTAAATCTCTTTGCAGCGGAAGATACAATGCTAGAAGAATGCGTCACTCCATTAAAATATTTGCCAAAAANAAATCTGTAAATCTCTTTGCAGCGGAAGATACAATGCTAGAAGAATGCGTCACTCCATTAAAATATTTGCCAAAAAAGTTGATCTATCAGCTAGGATTGCCTTTTCTTACTTTTTTTAATGCTAACTTCCATAGGTTTCTTCAGTTAACGTGGCATTAATTTCCGTCTCACGCACTCTTAATTAACATTCTGCTATTGTAAACTTTAAGAAACAAAGCTATAAAAGAAACTATGCTGAAATACTTCATAGACCTTTGCAGTACCAACAGGTATTTATGGAGGTGAATCGTGNAGCTATAAAAGAAACTATGCTGAAATACTTCATAGACCTTTGCAGTACCAACAGGTATTTATGGAGGTGAATCGTGGAATCACACTAATATTGACAAACTCAGAAAATAAGCCTGGGAAATTATGTTTCTTGGATTTGTAATAGAGGTGACAGAGAGACAGAATAGAAAACAAAGATATAAAGAAATATGTCGTATATAAGAAAATCGCTCAGTATCTACAGTCGGAATCTTGAATATAGCCAGAACTGGAGATCACACGTAGAACAAGTGAGCAACGAGTGGTTACCTAAATTTTTTAGTAAGTATGATCTCAAAAGTTTCCATAGTGTGAGCAAACCAAAGAAATTCCAGAAAGACCAGCGATAAACCAAGTCTGACGTTCGCAACAGGTCGAGATATCCAATGCATGATGAAGAATACGTTATTAAAAATGAGTTTTATTTGATGATGAGTTAACAGGCAGAAGGCTGGTAGGAACCTGGTCATCAACCCCGTTCTGGAAAACGTTTCGCCCTCGAAGCGACCAGGCAGAGTGATTTTGCGGTGGGTTGCCATCGCCTTCTGCGATGTGGAGTTGAATCACGTTTATCTGCCACTACGAAAATTCCAAGGATCTGTGATGGGAATCTAACCCAGGCCCTGCGCCGAGAGAAAAACAGCATTTTTCACTACACCACGGTTGTTATTATAAACACAAAAAAAAAACACTTTACGCTTTCTAATAATTGTATTTAAAACTTACATTTTTTTTTTNGGTTGTTATTATAAACACAAAAAAAAAACACTTTACGCTTTCTAATAATTGTATTTAAAACTTACATTTTTTTTTTGAGACGCCAAATAGCGACAGTAAATTTCAGAAACTGGATAAAAGCATAGTGCATAGAGACGGGAAACTTTAGTTCAAGAGTATGCAGTCGTACAACTGTATAAAAATATATTTCACGCAAAGANGTAAATTTCAGAAACTGGATAAAAGCATAGTGCATAGAGACGGGAAACTTTAGTTCAAGAGTATGCAGTCGTACAACTGTATAAAAATATATTTCACGCAAAGATATTCCCTGGTGTCCCTGAGCAAGTTTTACAGATTTGCTGGCTCATTCACGTCAATATATACAAAAAAACAATTATTAATTCAAACAGGTTCAAACTTTACGATTTCATGAAGTACGTGTCCACTATTCATGGTTGTTAACCTACGTAATATATCTTTAGTAATTATAGTTGGCACATTGTAGCTTGGATTATAAAAAAATGTATATTATTTTGAATTGCACAAACACCATATTTTCCGTGAATGCAGAGTCGGCAGGAAAACCTTAAACCCCTCAAAAGCAACCCCTTGGATCTGTTCCGGCCAGATTCCAATTTTCTTGCCGATATTCCTCTAGGTACACCAGTTGTCATATGTGCAAGGAATATTTAAAATGTTGAGTTAAAAAAATTGCTAATTGAAGGAGAGAAAAGGGTTCACATGAGGCATGTCAAACTCGCGGACTGCGGAGTGCATGCGGCACCTGGTCCACATCAGTGCGGTCCCAGCTTGTTACAGGGAAACAAGCGGAATGCGGAGTGCATGCGGCACCTGGTCCACGTCAGTGCGGTCCCAGCTTGTTACAGGGAAACAAGCGGAATGCGGAGTGCATGCGGCACCTGGTCCACATCAGTGCGGTCCCAGCTTGTTACAGGGAAACAAGCGGAATGCGGAGTGCATGCGGCACCTGGTCCACATCAGTGCGGTCCCAGCTTGTTACAGGGAAACAAGCGGAATGCGGAGTGCATGCGGCACCTGGTCCACATCAGTGCGGTCCCAGCTTGTTACAGGGAAACAAGCGGAATGCGGAGTGCATGCGGCACCTGGTCCACATCAGTGCGGTCCCAGCTTGTTACAGGGAAACAAGCGGAATGCGGAGTGCATGCGGCACCTGGTCCACATCAGTGCGGTCCCAGCTTGTTACAGGGAAACAAGCGGAATGCGGAGTGCATGCGGCACCTGGTCCACATCAGTGCGGTCCCAGCTTGTTACAGGGAAACAAGCGGAATGCGGAGTGCATGCGGCACCTGGTCCACATCAGTGCGGTCCCAGCTTGTTACAGGGAAACAAGCGGAATGCGGAGTGCATGCGGCACCTGGTCCACATCAGTGCGGTCCCAGCTTGTTACAGGGAAACAAGCGGAATGCGGAGTGCATGCGGCACCTGGTCCACATCAGTGCGGTCCCAGCTTGTTACAGGGAAACAAGCGGAATGCGGAGTGCATGCGGCACCTGGTCCACATCAGTGCGGTCCCAGCTTGTTACAGGGAAACAAGCGGAATGCGGAGTGCATGCGGCACCTGGTCCACATCAGTGCGGTCCCAGCTTGTTACAGGGAAACAAGCGGAATGCGGAGTGCATGCGGCACCTGGTCCACATCAGTGCGGTCCCAGCTTGTTACAGGGAAACAAGCGGAATGCGGAGTGCATGCGGCACCTGGTCCACATCAGTGCGGTCCCAGCTTGTTACAGGGAAACAAGCGGAATGCGGAGTGCATGCGGCACCTGGTCCACATCAGTGCGGTCCCAGCTTGTTACAGGGAAACAAGCGGAATGCGGAGTGCATGCGGCACCTGGTCCACATCAGTGCGGTCCCAGCTTGTTACAGGGAAACAAGCGGAATGCGGAGTGCATGCGGCACCTGGTCCACATCAGTGCGGTCCCAGCTTGTTACAGGGAAACAAGCGGAATGCGGAGTGCATGCGGCACCTGGTCCACATCAGTGCGGTCCCAGCTTGTTACAGGGAAACAAGCGGAATGCGGAGTGCATGCGGCACCTGGTCCACATCAGTGCGGTCCCAGCTTGTTACAGGGAAACAAGCGGAATGCGGCTCGCGTTCACAGCGTTAGTAAATTAAACGTGGAAATGCCGCGCCTCGTATATTTTGTGCGGTAATACGCGTACAACAGGAAATGGAACAACCTGTCAGTTCGATAAATTTCAAAATTATGGAAATAGATTTTCTACATTCCAAAGTTTACTAAATCCAGAGTAAAAAGTCAGCTAACAGACGAACATTAGGAAAGAATAATATACGTTGTTTGAAGCCANAGTTTACTAAATCCAGAGTAAAAAGTCAGCTAACAGACGAACATTAGGAAAGAATAATATACGTTGTTTGAAGCCATGATATTACACCAGATTTTGAACATTCGGTAAGAATGAAGAGATTTCAGACTTATAGGGGTATTTTATACGTATTCATGTGTATGCTTTCCCATTTCCAAGTTTTCATAATTCCGGTTTTTGCATATTTTCATTCTGTTTATTATTTTTGTTTGACATTCAGTTGTGTAANTTCCAAGTTTTCATAATTCCGGTTTTTGCATATTTTCATTCTGTTTATTATTTTTGTTTGACATTCAGTTGTGTAAGTTCAAAACGTAATTATATATAAATTTACAATATAAATCCTAACAGGTTCACTCCGATACGCGGCTCGTTATGTTCTCTTGATTACATTTGTATATGGCCAACAACCCAGTTAGAGGTTGTCATCCCTGGAAAGCCTTAAATGCGGCACGTACCTAAAACGTTCTTCGCAATACAAGTAGCTGGTTCCTCATGATCCTGTGTTAAAAGGGTGCATAGAAAAAGGAAACAGGTTTCCCGCTAGCAGGCAGCCAGTGCCGATCGACACCGACCAGCTTCAGGAATTTCGTTCGTTATCAAGTGCAGCCACGCACAATGAAAGCAGCTTCAGGCTTGTCGGAGCTGGTGCGCCTGCGTCGACCAGCTTACCGGAATGCTTGGGAAGGGGTATGCGCACAGGGCAGGTAGGTTGTCAGATTCAGATTACCAACGCTGATCGGCGCCGACAGGAGAGGGTTTACGATGGAGGCAGATTACAAGTGCCTACTGCGTGGCCTCAGCAGTTATGGAGCTGAGTAGTGAAGACGCGGTGAGTTTGTTTATTGTTACAGAAAATGTTAGTTTAAAATTAAAACCACAGAAACGAGGAGTTCATGAACAGTTAATAGCTACAAATAGTGAACATCATCACCTATTCCCTCAATTGAAAGCAGACAAGAAACGGTTTATTGAAAATTTTGGAATAACGAAATAAACTTTCGATTACATTTTATACAAAACTGAACATAGATTGCTGAAGAATTGGTGGAATTTCGATTAACAAATGATTCTTCCAGAAGAACGGCTTGTAGTAACCTTTAGGTAAGATATTTAATAATTCCAGATTTTTTTGTACTGATTTTATGAATAAGTGTTACTTATCCCTCTTTAAAGTTGCTATAATGTAAACAAAATTGAAGTTCACAATTTTACATTAAAATTCTATTTGCCTCACGNACCCCTCTTTAAAGTTGCTATAATGTAAACAAAATTGAAGTTCACAATTTTACATTAAAATTCTATTTGCCTCACGGTAAAAAATTAAAATTTTAGTTTCCAGGAATTACTTGCGAATAAAAACCAAAGGGAAAGTTTAGATAAAACAGAGTANTAAAAAATTAAAATTTTAGTTTCCAGGAATTACTTGCGAATAAAAACCAAAGGGAAAGTTTAGATAAAACAGAGTATTACAAAATTATTGCCAAAGTAGTTATATAATAAAAAGTAAGGTATCGTGCAAAGATAAAAATCTATCATTATTAGGAGGATGGCTAGAGAACTCCTGAATGTTGCAGCTACCCGAAGAAAATTACTCATTGTTGGGATACATGTCCATAGTCATGGAAAGTGGAGGCGACACAGTGTGATCTGTAGATATAGAATTGGAGGTGTAAGATGTTTGGGTTGTTGTGAGTGATGCAAATGGAAGCGGCACTTGACGAGAAGGACCTGAAGAGAAAGCGAACTCGTGAACAAGATATTGAAATCTGCTCCGGAAGCATAATTTCTGATCATAAGGTATCTTGTTGACGTAGGTAAAAGGCTACGAACAAACAAGTCATAATTTTCAGGTTAGCGATTTTTTATAGCATTTTCCAAAATCTGAACTTTCTTTTTCTCAATTTAAATCATAGTTTCATAGTATCGAGAGATTCCTTGAATCCTCGTCCTCTTCTGTTGTGGTATTTATGAACCGCTGTTGTTGCCTCCTCAGGCTTCATTTAGGCTTCTGACATGTGATGTAATTAGGAAATTAGAAGCAGCGCTGTCTCTAACCCTCCCCCTCCCCTGCCAGCTTAAACCAGTGTAGGGACTTTGTACGACATGTGTCGTACATTCACGCATCCCTTAGATACTTCCATTTCTTGCGAAGCACTTATTCTGAAAAAAAGGGGATAAATCGTTAACAAGCGTGTAATGTTTTTTTTGTGAGATGTATATATATATATATATATATATATATATATATATATNTATATAACAACTATTGTATATCCTGTTTATTATTTATACAATTGTGTATTTATTTGTTTCAGATACCTCTCCACTGGAATGTCGTTCCGTACTTTGGCGTTCAGCTTCCGGATGGGAAATAATACTGTCGGATGGATTATCAAATAGACTGTAGTTATACATGTTGTTGGCTGCTTAGACAGCAAACATATTTGTGTTATTTGTCCTAGTGACCTAGAGAATGGCGTCAATGTTTCTAAACTACAAAAAGTTTTTCTCTGTCTTGCTTCAAGGACTCGTGGAAGCAAGTTTTAAGTTCATTAGTGTACACGTCGTAGGTTTTGGAAACAGAGTGATGGGGGTACATTTTTGGGTTAAGACTTGTTTCGTTTCATTAATGAAAACAATGTAATTTTTCCAGAACCTAAATTTCTACCTTATAACAATCTGAAAGCTTCATATGTTATTTTAGCATATGAGGCCTATCCTTTGCTTCCATTTCTAATGAAACCATAGAAAAGTCAAACCACAACCATCGGAGGACTCAATTTCAACAAGCATTTTTATCTCGAGCTAGAAAAATTGTGGAATGCGGTTTTGAAATTTTATATTCGAAATTGCGTATTCTCTCGAAATGTATCGATACGAAGGTTGACGTAGCTGACAATATCGTGAAATGTGTTTGTGCATTGCACAACACTATAATAGACAAATAACGGTTTGAGAGGCACCTAAATGATATAACTGGAAACGTTGTTAACCAGTTACTTGGGAAAGACCAGGGAGACATCCGAATGATACTAAAACAGCGAGAGACGTTTTTTTCTCTCTACATGGAAAAGTTTCCCTTAACATATGATTGAAAGGAAAATAATCAATGTCAAAGCAGTGTTCGTTTGCGAGAATATACAGTTTCGTATGTTTATATACTAATACTCTATACTTAAAACCACTTTTTACGTGAAGTAAATGTTTTACATTACATAAACTGTTTTCACAAAATCATGCACTGATGTTTCTTATTTAATTAAACATAAATTACTACACTTTTCACTTTTTATTTATAATTGATCTCCTTACCCGGAACACTCATTTCTTTTGAAATGTCTTTCCAGCAATGATCCATACCAACCCAATTGGAATACACTTTCAGTCTCTTGTCCCAAACTTCCTGTTTAAGGAACACTTTGGATATTAGAGTTTGAATATTCATCTCCATAAATCACTAACAAACGTAAACTTTTGTGAACAAAACATTGTCACCACACTTAAATAACATGAGACTGTAAACACAGGTGAAATCTCGTGCCGACCTCGCTGATTTCTGAAACTGGAATGAAGAGTTCTCTCCGGTAAAACGTCTGACTCAGGCGACCCGCTGGTGTACGCCGATGCCTGCCGTCACAATGCGCACTCATATCTGAACACGGGTCACATTTCTCGCGCGAGTCTGCGCCGGTTATCGGAATATGACTTTCTGCCTGCACTGTGCGCGTACCGTAGTTCTTGCTTACTGGTTACCGGCGCTGGTTGTGTAGTGCCGAATGGATGTAGATGCTTTAATCAGTGCGGTTTTTAAAAGAATTCCTTTATGGGGAAAACGCGATAAATTACACGCAGAGAGAACTGCACTTCAAAAATGCTGGAAAGAAATCGTTAAAGAAATGAATGTGAATGGCAAGTAAACTCAATTTATTTTCACATTAACTTAGAACATCAGGAAAAAAANATCGTTAAAGAAATGAATGTGAATGGCAAGTAAACTCAATTTATTTTCACATTAACTTAGAACATCAGGAAAAAAACTGATTAAAGCACTGTGTTACCAACAATTACTATATTTATGGTTCAAATGCACTGTTTTACCAACAATTACAATATTTATTATTTGAAAGCACGGTTTTACCAACAATTAGTGCATGACTCAGATTCAGCTGTTTTAGTGATGTAGTGTATTCTAGTACCCTCTTATTACCCATTTATTCATTATATGACAAGGGGTATTGTGCAAAANATCGTTAAAGAAATGAATGTGAATGGCAAGTAAACTCAATTTATTTTCACATTAACTTAGAACATCAGGAAAAAAATTGATTAAAGCACTGTGTTACCAACAATTACTATATTTATGGTTCAAATGCACTGTTTTACCAACAATTACAATATTTATTATTTGAAAGCACGGTTTTACCAACAATTAGTGCATGACTCAGATTCAGCTGCTTTAGTGATGTAGTGTATTCTAGTACCCTCTTATTACCCATTTATTCATTATATGACAAGGGGTATTGTGCAAAANCTTTAGTGATGTAGTGTATTCTAGTACCCTCTTATTACCCATTTATTCATTATATGACAAGGGGTATTGTGCAAAATAAGGTGTAAATATATCTCTGATTGTTTTGCCAGTAGAGGTGGGCCTTCACATGACATGTTTCTGATTAGGTCGTTCAGGAACAAGACATATTTCAGAGTGATGTATTTCGCACACTTCTTTATCCGAAATTGTGTTATTCGGAACACACATGCACTTAATATTATTATCTGCATGCGTAACGTCGGTTTCAATGCATTTTGAAAGAAATCGCCGTTGAAATAAAGAATACCGAAAGTCAATTCGATAGTTTTCCTGGCTCTATTAAATGTTTATTAAAACATACCTCTTCGAATGATATGTTTGCACCACCATTTGGTTTCAGAAAGAAAGCAGGAAGAGGGTATGCTTCATCTCCAATCAATACAAATTGAGTCTTAACATCGGTTTCGGGTAGTTATGCAGGCTCTGGAACCTCAAATTGTTCATTGATTAGTAACTTGTATATATCCGATGCGTGAAATGTACCACCATTACTCTGTTTGCCATATTCTCCTACGTCTACTGATATAAATTTGTGATTTGCGTCCGCTACACCTTGCAAATAAAGAGAAAAATATTTCTTGGAGTTAAAAAACATTGAGACTGAATTCTCTGAGCATATTACACGCACTTGTTTGCCATCAATGGCAACAGTAGTATTAAAAAATTTACAATTTGTGTTAAAGTCCTCAGCAACACTAGTCAATCCGTCCTTCGTTGGTATCGGCATACGTTCCGTTACAGAACATCCCAAAGTGCAACAACTGTTTCAGCAATTATTTTTGTCCACTTTAGATGCTCCAATTCAGAAAGAAAACGAAAGAGCCTTAAACGAAATTATATTTCCTAGATACCGGTAACAAAATGTTTTAACACTGACATTTACGCAGTGCACGACAATTGGTCTGATTAAATGAAGTACATACTTTTCACATTACCTTTTCATAAAACACCCAGCGAAAAAAAAAAATTGAAGTTCCGTGAGATCAGTTTGCTGTAGAGCTTGGACGAACACCACCTTCTCGCTCAGGGGATGCTGGATATTCAGCACCAGCAAGCAAGTGGCCATATATTCATTTACTTCTTTTTCTTAAATCACTGTGACACCAAAAGCTTCCTCTAGAAATTTGTGCAATATGGCACAGACAGATTCCAAACATTCTGATACTACACCTCCGTCACCAACAACACAAGATGAACGTCGTGTTCCTGCCTCTGCAGTTTATACTGGTCGGGATATAGGAAGGAATGAAGACATTGTTGAATATGTTGAAGATGCTTCACAAACAACACCAACACCTGGACCATCACCTAATTCAACAAATCCAATTAAACGTAGTTCCACCACAAATTTTAATGAGACTTTACTAAATCTAGAGAAACAGAAGTTACAGTATCTGCAATCAAAATAATCCAAGCAGCATACTGATGAAGATATGTTATTTTTTCATAAGTTTGCTCCCTCATGTCTGTAAAATAACAGGCTCGCGCAAACTGACGTTCAGAAATAAAGTTCAAGAACTAGTTGAAATGTTTGCATATCACCATGAATTTTCGTCTTCCAAAACATCCCAATAGTCGTTTCAGTTTACACCTCCTGATTGTTCCCCAACCACTATACAATTATTGCATTACCTCACATGCTCAAGGGGTTGCCGAATAAAGTTACAATATGATTTATACCTCATTCTCAACAGTGGATAATACACACCTCGATATGTTTCAACGCGATGTTTGAAAGTTGAAGTTATATATATATANTCATTCTCAACAGTGGATAATACACACCTCGATATGTTTCAACGCGATGTTTGAAAGTTGAAGTTATATATATATAAATGTTATATACATAGTAATTGTATATATATATTGTAATGTTACATGACCACTAGAATAAACCATTCATTTTTGTAGGCTACATTGCAGACAATAGAATGATTATCATTAAGGGCACTCTGTGTCTAACAGTGCATACTTTTTAAACTGTACCAAATATTATTCAACTTCTAGCCATTGTATGAAAGAAATGATGATATTCGCCATGCCTCTCATGTACACCAGTTTTTTTCCTTTTCACTTTTGGCCTTATGCCTTCAAGGAGTAACAGCTCTTCGTTGGACGTCCAACTTGATGAAATACGGATTGCTAAGTATCCGCAGCGCAACTGGCAAGTTCACCTGCTTAGCCTGCGCCATCTATGTGGTGCTACCGCGCGTAATTTCCGCGTGGGTCGGCGCCGGCAGCCTGCTACCGGGAAACCGGCTTCCTTGTGTCCGCACCCTTCAGACGGTCGCACAATCCTAACTTCTAATCACAAACCGTAAACGACGTGTTTTAAATATTGCATGACTGGTATAAATATAAATAATAATCACTATAGCCAGTGCTATTTTCACAAAATTATCTAAGTGCAGGATGGCTTGTAATGTCCTAGGTAGACAAAAGTAGGTTTCCTTTTGTGACTGGCTGTTGTATAACTGACCAGGCCATGCTGTAGTAAAGCCCTCCGTGATTATCTGCTACGTTAAGAGTAACATAACCTTAAATATTATTCAAAGATACAAAGCGTATTATTCGCAAAAAAATTATGTGAAATTTCGTTACCTTTAATTGTCACAAAGTTTGAAAAAAAAAAATGTACATATATATATATATATATATATATATATATATGAAATAGTAAATTGTATTATAAATGGTGTTTGTGTATGTTCTGAGTGTATCTTCGGTGCTGAAAAAACGCTTTAATGTTAAGTGTGTCTAGGCCTGCCAAGGCAGCACAATTTCCAAAATGCTCAGGTGAGGCCTGGGGATTGTTACGTAAGTCTTCCTTTCACGGAGATTGCTCCAGTCCTCCGAAAGGGGACCAGAGCATTAGAAGCGCATTCCCTCTCAGAATTAGAGACCACTGTAGTTTTCTGAACCACTGCCTAGTGGAGTGGCCGGGCACATTACAGGCACAGAGTAAGTTAGTATACTGAAGCGAAACAGCTCTGTGAGTTGCAAACACAGGTCGCATGGTCTGACACAATGGCGTGACGCCTTTACCAAGTTGATGACAAGCCACTTGCTAATTAGGACATAGAAATATAAAATTGCACACAACCTTGGCAAAATAAATCGAAAACATTCAAGAGCAAAACGCAAGCAATCAGCAACTGGGTAAACTTATAGTTAAGATACTAAAACATTGTCTTTACTGTGTACTTATCTGATCTGAGCCACAGTACATTATGAGGGTTCACTGAATTCTCGCAAATTAAAAAAGTTCCCGGTGAGCAGGTGCACACATATTGATGCATGACAGGTACATGGGATAGGCATTGGGCTGTATTCACACCCTGGGAGTAATACCCTCGGGATAGTCCCGATGTATAAGGGTACATGGGGAAGAACCGAAGTCGAGAGGAACAGGGAAGTCCCGAGAAATAGCTGATATGTGGCCCTCGGCGAAGGAATCAGGGGAACCCCCACCGAGAATTGATGCAGACACAGCTCACAGGAATCCCTGAGACGTCCTGATGCACCCTCCCTCCGCCCTAGTTGGAGAACACGAGCAGCTGACGAGACACAAAATCTTACACAGGGGATTTCCCGATTTCTCTCTCGAGAAACTGCTGACAGCTATCTTGAATATAGAGGGGGACAGGTAAAATTTACGAGGCAGCCAAGGCAGAGGATCAGTTGTTCGGGATCAGTTGTTCGGATCAGTTGTTCGTGGCAGTTAAATCCGAATCGTCGGGAGAATCATCAGTCAGGTAGACATATCGCATGCAGAGAGGCGACAGTCGGGTGAGGCAGTCAAGGCCAGGTTCGGATCCTGGCAGAGCCAATTATCGCCAGCCGAGACGGGAGTTGTTCGGCGGTACAGCCGCGAGACGAGATAGGTGCAGTCGAGACGGGGGTCGAAGGAGACACGGGAGTAAGCAGTCGTGTGACGGGAATAGTGCCGAGAACTTAAGTAAATTCCCGGAAATGAGTGGCAACCCCATACTGAGAGGCGTCATTCCCCGAGAAGATGTAGTGATGCACCGGATGGCGACGAGGCAAGCAGGCAGTCAGTCAGTAAGTCGGTTGTGAAGTCACCGGGGAGAGAAGCCAGGAACAGCCGAAACTTCATGTGTAAATTTACGAGACAAACGAAGTAGAAGTGCCGNGATACTAAAACATTGTCTTTACTGTGTACTTATCTGATCTGAGCCACAGTACATTATGAGGGTTCACTGAATTCTCACAATTAAAAAAGTTCCCGGTGAGCAGGTGCACACATATTGATGCATGGCGGGTACATGGGATAGGCATTGGGCTGTATTCACACCCTGGGAGTAATACCCTCGGGATAGTCCCGATGTATAAGGGTACATGGGGAAGAACCAAAGTCGAGAGGAACAGGGAAGTCCCGAGAAATAGCTGATATGTGGCCCTCGGCGAAGGAATCAGGGGAACCCCCACCGAGAATTGATGCAAACACAGCTCACAGGAATCCCTGAGACGTCCTGATGCACCCTCCCTCCGCCCTAGTTGGAGAACACGAGCAGCTGACGAGACACAAAATCTTACACAGGGGATTTCCCGATTTCTCTCTCGAGAAACTGCTGACAGCTATCTTGAATATAGCGGGGGACGGGTAAAATTTACGAGGCAGCCAAGGCAGAGGATCAGTTGTTCGGGATCAGTTGTTCGGATCAGTTGTTCGTGGCAGTTAAATCCGAATCGTCGGGAGAATAATCAGTCAGGCAGACATATCGCATGCAGAGAGGCGACAGTCGGGTGAGGCAGTCAAGGCCAGGTTCGGATCCTGGCAGAGCCAATTATCGCCAACCGAGACGGGAGTTGTTCGGCGGTACAGCCGCGAGACGAGATAGGTGCAGCCGAGACGGGGGTCGAAGGAGACACGGGAGTAAGCAGTCGTGTGACGGGAATAGTGCCGAGAACTTAAGTAAATTCCCGGAAATGAGTGGCAGCCCCATACTGAGAGGCGTCATTCCCCGAGAAGATGTAGTGATGCACCGAATGGCGACGAGGCAAGCAGGCAGTCAGTCAGTAAGTCGGTTGTGACGTCACCGGGGAGAGAAGCCAGGAACAGCCGAAACTTCATGTGTAAATTTACGAGACAAACGAAGTAGAAGTGCCGAGAACTTATGAGTTCATTTCCGAAAACGTAGTGGCAGTTTCCGAGGTGGGGAAGTCAGAAACGCGAACCGGATCGTTGCGGACGTCGACCCAGACAAGGAGACATGCTCTCCTACGAGTAACGCCAGCCGAGGTCGCAGAGAAAGCACAAGTCCCGGGAAACCAATCCCGGACTTCCGAGAGAGTCAGTCAAAGCCGCAGGAATAAGCCAACTTAGTACAGCACGCCAACGAGAGCCAGTCTGAGGGCCTGAACCAGGGCCACCCAACTCACCATGCCTCACTTACCAACGAAGAGAACTCACCAAAAGCCGCAGTCACAGATAAGTAGAGAAACGTCTCCCTTCAACAACCTTCCCCGATGCATAGCATACCGCCCACNCCCCTAATGCAACAACCACAGGTGCCCTTAGTCTGCACCAAAGTAAATTAACAAAGTACCCTACTAGCCACCATCCCGTATAACTCAGGTGGCCTGGTATCATCAATTTAAATGTAAACACTAATTGACGCAACTGGAGTAGTCTCAACAGAGAATCACGAAAGTAGGTAAAGGTATTATAAAGGGGGAAATTATAATTTTCTATTGGTGGCAGAGGTTACGTATGATGATATTTCTACGATATAAGAAAATTGCTTTTGAAAGTTTTTCCGTAATCACATCCCAAAATAATAATTGTACTTTTCCGCATAATATAAAACAAACAAAAACCTTTATAAAAAATTAAATAAGCGAAATTTTGTGTTGTATGTCAATAAGTGTTAAGGAGTGACTGGTAACAGATAAAAGNTTATAAAAAATTAAATAAGCGAAATTTTGTGTTGTATGTCAATAAGTGTTAAGGAGTGACTGGTAACAGATAAAAGTATTTTACAATTTTCAGGGATGCTACATACAATAAAGAATGCAAAAATTCCCCTATATTCTGATATTGAAGTAACAAATTTTTGCTGAGAGATAATATAGATATCTTGAACGAGATTTCTATATATAATATACATAAATAAAATGTTAAAAATGTTAAAAACGNTAACAATGTTAAAAACTGTTAAAAATAAAATATTCATTTGTGCAAACATTTTAAAACTACTTGGCATATCGTATTGTCATTTCCTTCAATTAAATGAATACATGTAGATTCCAAAGATTTTGCACGATCACATGTTAGAATAATCATCTTACTTTCTTTGGAAAATAAAATAAAAATAGTACAATTTAAACAATTTACAAAAATGAGTCAAGGGCCGAAAGATATTGTATTAATTTATTTCAAAATGTCTTTTTGGAAACCTACACTCCAAAACCACCAACAACCCTGTGTAAAATTAATGCAAAAATATTTTTTTATATTTAATAATTTAAAACAAAATTCAAATATTTTCAGTACGTCAGTTCTTAGGTGACTTGAGCTACTATGTAATGTAAATTATCTTATACCTGTAGTCAGTGAACTTTTACAATTTTCTTATACTAAATGCTGCAAAACTGCGATTGTGATATTTGAGGTTTATTTATTATCCAATGGCTTTCATGTTATAACCTATTTTTGCATAACTTTGGATAATAATCACTATTTTCAACCTTAAAATAAAAAACTTTCCCTGGTAAAAAGCCTTGGACCACCACTTTTATGTGGCCATCGGCCATTTTGTCATATTGTACACATCCTAATGATGACGGCTGGGCACATCTATGTAAAGTGGATATGCTAAAGGTTCCGAAAATTATTTTTATCATTTGGAAATGAAATTACACGTTGACTAGAATAGTATTTTGAGTTTTGCTATCCAATGAGCTTAATTTCTTCTGAAAAGGAAATATTAATGACGTTTTCTTTAGTTACCAATTTTCTAGAGATGCTATATGCAATATGTGTTTTTAAGGAAATTAAAAAGAAAAATACTACACTAATCCACTACTTTCAGTTCCAGCCCATTTAACATTGAAGCTCATACATATACACAATTACAAATGTAACTTTAAATTTATTCCTATATATTATTGTGTTGAACGCTCGGTGATGAGTGACTGTGGATATACTTATGAGACGTCCAAAGTTAAGGTGGCTATGGCGGTGTTTGGCTCACTAAGGTCTTAGGGTTAGAATCTGTGCTGTGTTGTGGATGACTGTATAGTTTTAAGAAGTAATTTTATTTCAATGTAACTCGCTAGTCGCTCCATTGTTAGCCTTCCCACATAAAAGCAGGCGTATAAATAAGCACAGTAAAATAAACAATTAATCGCAGTTCTATTTTTATAATAATATGCGCAGACTCTTTATACATTCCAGAAATTAGCATTGGTATAATTTATAAAAATAATGAAAAATAATATTTAAATTAAAATGAACTTAATTCATGTTTGCTAAATTAGTGATATAATACAATAATACATCTATTGTAATGGCACAGTTAAAGCGTTATCGCCTTTTCATACGCTGTACCATATGGAATTTAAACATACTGCTTTAGTTATCATTACACATTATATCAAGACGATAATTAATGGTGTGCGCGTCATTCGGCATACAATTATTTGGTCTAAACAGTTTCAGAGTTATCACTTGGTCTAAAAAAATTTGGCCTAAAGTCACTTGGCCTAAAATTATTTTGCCTAAAATCACTTGTCATAGAAAAATAGCCTAAATCATTTGGCCTAAAATTATTTAGCCTAAATCACTTGGCCTAAAATATTTGCCTAAAGTCATTTCGTCTAAAATTATTTGGCCTAAAATAAATTGGTTTAAATTCACTTGGCCTAAAATTATTTGACTTAAAATTATTCTATTTTGATAAAAGCCCTAGTAGTGAGATTTGTAGGTTAGTTGCTTCTATCCAAGCTAGATGGCACTAGTTACGAGCAATGTGTCATACTTTAATCAGTCAAGAGATGGCAGTACCTTTAGAAAGCTAGATTATATTTCTAAGAAGCGAGGTTTAAAATTTTTAAATGTGGTTTAATGACAGATACCATGGTGTTAATTTATATTTTTATGTGTGGTTATTTATATTTTGATTGTAAATTGATTAATGTGCTAGGTAAACACCACTGATTTTAATGAAAATATTGCGGCATATAATGTTTGTAGGTTAAAAGTTTTTGGCGCAATATTTTATGAAGTTGGCCATGACTCAAAATTCTGATATCATTATTATTATATTAGTTCTCTCAATCGCAGTTATTCCAAGACTTTTGATTATTTTAGAATGGTATAAAATCCTTCGGCGCTAAATTCAATAGCTTTCTAGATTGAAAATATAGACGTCTAGTCCGTGATACAATAANTTTATATTTTGATTGTAAATTGATTAATGTGCTAGGTAAACACCACTGATTTTAATGAAAATATTGCGGCATATAACGTTTGTAGGTTAAAAGTTTTTGGCGCAATATTTTATGAAGTTGGCCATGACTCAAAATTCTGATATCATTATTATTATATTAGTTCTCTCAATCGCAGTTATTCCAAGACTTTTGATTATTTTAGAATTGTATAAAATCCTTCGGCGCTAAATTCAATAGCTTTCTAGATTGAAAATATAGACGTCTAGTCCGTGATACAATAANTGTATAAAATCCTTCGGCGCTAAATTCAATAGCTTTCTAGATTGAAAATATAGACGTCTAGTCCGTGATACAATAATTGTAGTAAGAAATAACAGTTAAAAATTGCACGCGCACTTGCCTATGGGGCCTTCTACAACACAACATAATGGTATGAAACGGCTGACTGCTAGCAATAATAGAATAAGAATTGAAAATTTTAAATTTTTTTTATGCTGTGTTCTATGCCAACCAATCACAAGTTTCCATTTACGGGAGCAACACTAAACGAATTTGTGGTAGAAGAGTATTTTAATGAACTTCATAGTTACCCACATTCCTGAATTTTTTTTATTTGAACGAACATTTCTGTCCATGCTGCGTTTGTATTATGAAGATGATAACGATTTGTTGTCAATTTTGCGTGTTAAGCTCTTGTCAGTTATAAAAATTAAAGCAGTACGAATTTACTGAAGATTTGTTTGTATTTTTACCACGATCACTGTTAATGTCCACGTGCCTAAATAAATAATTCCCGGAGGGAAAAAGAGAATGTTAAGTTTTCAAATACAAACAAAAATAAAATCGTCTTTATTACATAAGGTTAGCCAACACACTGGTCGTAAATATCCGCGATAACTGTAAAACCTCTCAATTTTTAACCTCGTTTCTGATTGATCGCGGAAGAGTTTCCATATTGGGGTTGTGCAGTGTTAGGTAGTAATTTAAAAAAAGTAAAAAGTTACTCAGTAACGAATTACTTTTTAAGTTACTTTATGAAACTGTAACATTTTTTTTCCAAGGTAACTGGTAACTTAACAAAGTTACTAATTAATTGTAACGGCCAGACAAATAAGTCCCTTTTACGATACTTTAGCTTCACAATAGTTTCATATCATGCGCAGCGAGAGCAGCTGAAGTAAGAACTTCATGAGTCATGAGCTAAAGAGGCAGAGCTGCTCGCTTGACGTCGATCCACATTCCTACAGTTAGTAAGTATCGTTACCTCGCTGCCATCTGCCACATCCCCTTCCCGTTTATTTTATCTAATGTGTGAGACATACGTAATCTAGTGCTCTTAAAACGCTTAAATGGGCACGGAGAGTGAAGACATTTTTTTTGCCATTTCCTAAACTTAAAGATTATTTCTTTGGGTATATAAAGGAAAACGACTCGAATGTTAACGTTTGTTTACTATGCGTTAACAAATATCAATTTAGATCGGGGCGTCTTCCTCTAACATGATGAAACAACTGAATGTAAGAAAATGTCCATAATGTGCGCGTGTGTGTACTTATGTATTATATGCACAACATGAGGTGGTGTCCGAATTGACAGATCTAGTAAACTAAATGAGTATATACTTTTATTAATAATTTTCTCGCAATATCTAGTGCTATAAATTTAATTTGGAAATATGTAACAATTATGTAGTTCAGGAATGGTGTAAATGAGATATATTTACTTTTAAACATCACATTTATTTTAATGTATTTTTTATTTTTTTTTTTTTCAATATTAACATTTAGTGCTTTTTACAAGTACTGAAGGAATGACTACCGACAGAATCCGAACAGACACCTATAAAATAATTTAGAATTGAAAAATTCAAACTCAGCTGAAGTTGTGAAAATATAGCAAATTTTAATTAGTTACGCTTAAAATGTTTTCTTGTATTTTGTACACATTCTGTCGCAAATGTTTTATCGGCCTCTATAATATAAGGTTCCAAATGTACATACAGTTAAAACAAATAATATAAATTCGAAATATGTTTAGTATCGAGGTCGTGCTATAATTTCCAAATTTCGCAAAACAATACTTCTTATATTATCATAGCTACCTACTTTGTTTGTGTGCATATATCTGTGCACTAAACATAAAACTTACACATGCTTGCATACTAACGCATGTACATACATACTCATATATACGTATAGATGTATACACAAAAAAAAANAACTTACACATGCTTGCATACTAACGCATGTACATACATACTCATATATACGTATAGATGTATACACAAAAAAAAACAAATATATCAATTAGACGCTAAGTTATTGTAAAAACGACCATCTTGGAAGGCTATCAATACATCTNCAAAAAAAAACAAATATATCAATTAGACGCTAAGTTATTGTAAAAACGACCATCTTGGAAGGCTATCAATACATCTAACTATTTAGATAATATTTCACGGAATAAAAGGAGTTTCCTAATAATGGCTATTTTAAATCTTTTAAAAATGTTGAAGGTTTTAAATATTTTAAATAACTTTTGGTGATAGGTTTTTGAGCTGGTTTCCTTTACAGCGAGGACATTCAGCAAATTTTGCAGTTTTATGAGATAACGCGAAGATCATTCTTGCATTTTGTGTTGTAACTGTGGATATTTCTGTTGAATTCAAATGAGTTTTGTTTAGCATATAGCACTTTGTGGTGTATGTATACAGAAAAAAGTCTAATGTCGCTGCAACAAAAAAATTACTATTGAGGCATCTCTTTAATCGTTTATGCTGAAGTAATATTAATAATGTTGTGACAAAGTTTCTTAATGTTAACCATTTACAAAGTCTTATATTCCTATAATGTAAACATATTGTTGAAGTGTTAATGTTAACAAAGCCTCTAAGTAATGTTGCCGCAACCAAAAGTTGTACTATTACGCTAAAATTAACAGGAAGAACAAAATATTTTGTGTTACTGCGACATTAAAGAAATGTCCAACCAACACAAGGTTACACTGACTTGGCGTTGTAAAAATGGCGGGTAGTAGTGAACAGCGATAACCTCGTAAAATGAAACCACTGTATTTAAATTTTTAAGTAGGAGTATGAGAACCTAATATAGTTTAGATCAGCTCTTAAGCCTTGCAGAGCAGTGTACGTGCGCCAATTGTGCATATATGTATAGAACATAAAGTATTACCATATAACGAAAGAGAACTGCAGTTTATCGTTTAAATTAGATTTAATACTTCCAATATGAAATAAAATCAGATATGTTACGGTAGAGCAGATGGTAAGGCGCCGGAATGCATCGAGCACTCAGGGCGATTTCCCTACCTGCTATCTTTTTAATCGTTAATACCATATTTCTCTTTGTGACAAATTAGTTGCACTTAGTTTATTTTACACTGCAATGTTTAATTAAAGCAAAAAAAAATAAAAATACAATACAATTTTTAACACAAATGTTAACATCAATGCAACACAAAATTTTTTTGCGACAACACAAAAGTTGTCTTCCTGCAACACAAAATTTATTTTGCAGCAACATTAACACCACCTTAATGTTTCCAGTACAATTAGGAGGTAATGTTGTTACAAAAGTATTTAATGATATAGTAACATTAATAACTTAACATTATATTACATTAACAGCAACATTAGTTACCGACGGCTCACAGATAACCAAGCATTAATATTTTAACATTAATATTGTTGCCACAACTTCAGACTTTTTTCTGTGTATAAGCAAGGGAAAGTTAAAATTTTAGCCCTTCAAATAGGGGCTTGCAATGGCAATTTATTTATACTCCAGGGTGGATTGCATGTTTGAGAGATATTTAGTCAGAATTACCTCTAGGCAGCTATGATCCATCATAGTGCATGCGTAGCGTAGCACACGGAACTTATTTTCTTATATATTTCTCTTATGTAATTCTGCCGGGTTAGATTTTGAAAAATTTGAGTCCTTAAAATTTTACCTTTCCTTTTTTTTGTTAAAAAAAGGGAGGGGGGGAGTTGTTAATAGTTATTATGTCCTATGTACTGATTTTGCTTTTCGTTCCTTATTGAATAAATTTAATCATAGAGGATTAAATTACAGAGGCTTTTCAATTTTGAGTATTAATTAGTTGTTGAGAAACCGGTTTTTGATTTCAAGAAGTGTTTCAGTAATTTTATTTATTAGGTTTCGTTTGTTTGTTTATGTTAGAATATTTGTATCATCTGCAAACATTATCACTTCACCCTGTTTTATTGATAATGGAAAATCATTGATAAATAATATAAATAACAGAGGACGCAATATTGAGCCCTGAGGGACCGCTACTGTAATAGGGAGTGGATGTGATATTATTTTATCCTGGTGGTAACAGAAACGTATGGCTGTTACTTGTTTTCTATTTTGTACGTAAGATTTTAGCATTTCTAATGGTATACCCCCAACTCCGTAATTTTATAGTTTCTTTAGAAGTATGCTGAGGTCCACATAAACGAGTGCCTTTGCTAGCTCCGCATATATGACAATAGCTAGATTATTTTATTCTAAAGCACTTACTATTTTATCAGTAATGCTGTAAGTTGCTTGTTCTGTTGGTGTGCCTTACATTAAACCATATTGATTTGTGCCGATATGTAATTTTCTTTAAAAAATTGCTGTAGTTTGATGGAAATAATGATTTCTAGGATTTTTGAGAATGATGATAAAATACCTACAGGTCTGTAGTTGACCANGCTAGATTATTTTATTCTAAAGCACTTACTATTTTATCAGTAATGCTGTAAGTTGCTTGTTCTGTTGGTGTGCCTTTCATTAAACCATATTGATTTGTGCCGATATGTAATTTTCTTTAAAAAATTGCGTAGTTTGATGGAAATAATGATTTCTAGGATTTTTGAGAATGATGATAAAATACCTACAGGTCTGTAGTTGACCATNGTAGTTTGATGGAAATAATGATTTCTAGGATTTTTGAGAATGATGATAAAATACCTACAGGTCTGTAGTTGACCATACAAATTTTATCACATCTTTTTTAAATATTGGTGTGAATTTACCCATGTAAGTATATCTGGAAATATACCATTATATAGACAGTAATTAAAAATGCATAATAGTAGAGTTTTTTTGGGTGGCAATATTTCTTGATTAAGGAAACAGGAATCATCTAAACCAAGTTTATTTTGTTACTTTTTGGCAATTTTTATGATGTATTTTACAGTAATAAGGTTAAAAATAGTGATTTATTATATTTTTTGCAATAAAAAACGGCTTTGTTTTTGTTTGCACTGATATACTTTAGAGTTCTGTTCATGTAAATTAACAGTTTAAATCGGGTGCTTGTGAAAAAGTTGTTAAATTCGTTTAGTATTAATTTACTATAACTTATAATATATTCATTTACTCTTATATTAAACAAATCTTGTAAGTTCCATTTATAAAAAAGGCGTTTATATATTTTAATGTATTTTTTAAACGGTTCGTTTGATAATTCCTTTTGCCCTTCGAATTAAAAATGAAATAATATATTTTTTCGTCTTTCTATTTTATTAAAAAATCTAATGCCTAACGAGTAGTCGCAGCTTGTAGGAAGACTCTTTTGGACAAAAATGTCATCTATATTAAGTTCTCTGAACTAGGTGAAAATGTTCCAACGATATCGCCTTTTGCAGAGGAAGTACTACAGCAATACCATCTGTTATCAGAGGTGTACATATACCAGAGAAACCAGACATATTTGTTCCGTTAAGGTATTGTAGCAAAAAAGCTCTGAAATAAATAATATGTTTCTACAGTCATTTGGCCTTAAATTATTTTTCCAAAAGTTACTTGGCCTAAAATGATTTAGTTTAAAGTCACTTGGCCTAAAATTATCTAACTAAAGTCATTTGGCCTAAAATCATTTGACCAAAAGTCACTGGCCCTAAAATTATTTTTCCTTAAGTCACTTTGCCTAAAATTATTTGGTCTAATTTTTAGCCGAATATTTAGTTAATTTTATTATTACGTTCTAGAATAATTGTTATAGATGAAGTTTTTATAAGGGCATGGTTATAACTGAAACCATTTACCTAAGCGTCGTTCCAAAGTGCAACGCGACAATACGCGGCAGTCATGACAGTCGATTCTGGACTGATAAAATGTTGTTAAAGAAGTGTACAGTGATGCATTCCTGAGCTATCGGGCGGAGCACGGCGTGGTGTGAGTAGGGCTGGCACGCAGACGATGTGGCTGTGCAGGTCCCAAGTCTATTCCTAAATACAACTCTGATCTTTTTCTCTTCAACCTATGACTAACTGATTCAGTAGAGGAATTATGGGGACTTTGGTACTTCGGGACCTGGGACCGGAGCGTCGGAGCGGTTTGTGCTCTGTCATTCCGGTCGGCTGGCGACCATAATAAATCCAGGTGATCTTGACCTATGACCTTGACCCTGGTAACTTTTGACCTTGATCCCAGTGACCTTTGAACTTGAAAACAAACAAAATCCAAAAAATCCCAAAAATGATAACATAATTATATTATAAAAATATNAGTGACCTTTGAACTTGAAAACAAACAAAATCCAAAAAATCCCAAAAATGATAACATAATTATATTATAAAAATATTAAAAAATTGTTTAAAAATTATAAAAAAATTATTATAAAAAATTAATTAAAAAAAATCTAGTTTCCGGAGGTCCCCCACACCTCCCTCATCAAATTATCATTCCACCATCTTGGTAGGTACAGTCCACCATCTTGGTAGGCGTCACAGCCACCGTCCGATATCTTGTTTTTTTTTTTTTGTTGTCATTTGTTAACACATTACTGGAGTTTGTCTCTCACCTTCGTTCCACCGCCATATTAGTTTTTTCCTTTGTCATTTGTTTTACATTGTTGGTGCTGTCCCCAGTACTGCGCTCAGCAGACGACTGACCCCATCCACCCGCCCGTTCCGACATATTTAATAGAACAATTGTCCCGACACCAATGTTTCTCATCGGCTCATAACTCGGGTGTTTTCGGAAACCTTCTTTCGACCAATTAGTCGATTCCCCTCCACTCCCTCCCAATATATTTAATTCCTCCACCAATGTTTCTCATTGGCTAATTAATCGGGTGTTTTCGGAAACCTTCGTTCCAACCAAACAGAGCCTATTTTAATCGCGAGGGCGGACTTTTTTTTTCCCCATTAAAAATTCTTTATTAGACGCACCCGAGCCCCCTCGGGAAATCAGTAATTTTTCCAGCTCTTAGAAATGTACACATGTTGTCCAAGCGTCCACAAAATACTTTCAGCCATTTTGGCATTTGGAAGAGTGCACTCTCTTAGTGCCTAGGATAAATGTAATGAGTTACCGTGCCTGCCCAAAGAATTTCTCCTGGTCTTCACACCTTACGAAATTTCGACCGTATTCAAGTATTTGCATATACATACGGGACTGCCTCCCGTGCAAGGAGTGTTTCAAGGGCTACACCACCTCGGTTCCCGACTCGCCGCATCGAAGGGTTGGTGCAAGGCCTGCCGAGCAGCCCTCGCGACGTCTGCGCCCGTGGAAGACGACTTCCCCGTTGAATTACGCGTACGGCATCCTTTCTTTGGTACACACATTTTTGTACAGTAGGTCCACCTCAACACCAGTCCATTCTTCACCTGGCCTCTTACCCCAACACGACGAGACAAGTACCTCCATTCTGAGTGACGAGCTGACTGATTCTCGGCCAACAAATTCCTAGAACCTGTATTTCCAACAGCTATCTCGAGAAAACGAAATATTTTTTCACACGTCGGCTACTCTTCGTCAGTCATATGCATTTATTAACATTGGTAGTAAGCGATGTTTTTAAAGCACGAATATATGGTTGTGGGCAGCCCATACACCCACAACAGTACTTTTTTTTTCCAGGGGACGCCATGTGTTTTGAGTTGAGAGAGAGAGCTTTGCAGCTGAAATGGGTGAGGACGTTTAGGTCAGCGAAGAAGGTCAAGTGTCCCCAGAAAATCTGTCGGACATCGCCAAGTCCATCACGGGTGATACTGTTGGAAATGGCATCAATCACGTTTCCCACATGCGCGAAAATACAGTTGCGATCCCTGCCGGGAATCAAACATAGTTCGCCTTGATCGGAGATGTGCGCTCTGGTAGCTGTGCAACTGCTGTCGAGAGGATGGTGTGAAGTATTGAGCATGTCCGCTCCTGTGTCGGTGCCAAATAATCATTATGTAAAGAGTGCCTGATCTCCGCCGCCACGTTCCGTGATTCTCTGGGATGGTGATCATCGCAGTGTTCACAGAACAGTTTATAAATATTTATGCATCGGGAATGGGGCTTGCATTTATTGCTGGCGTCATTTTAATGGAATTAAGAATTACTTTATCTCTGGCGAAGGACTGAGGTGCTATGTTGAGAACTTTTAGTTGTGTAAGCATGGGCTTGTTTTCACCCAAAGGCGCAAGACTTTATTCACAATCATGTGGATGTGCCTGAACGTAATCGCCATGGTTGATGCATATTTACAATCATATATTCATGATCTGATCGTGATCACTGTTATACCAGACAGTAAGGTTTTCATATTAAATAATTTTCCTTAAATATTTAAAGTAATGCTTTTGCATTTTGCTTGGCATCGGTGGCAGTAGTATTTCAACGATTATTTCCCGAGTTGATAAATATCAGGGATCATGGGAGGCTATTTTTGCATGACATGCTGTGTGTTTGCTGGAATTCGTATTGTGGTATAAATCTGCATGGTGGACTAGCATCTCTAGAATAACACTATGTTTTAGTTCGCGTAATTCATAAAGACAGAATACTATTGACACCTGCTGGATTAGAGGCCACACATTTTTTATTCTGCTTAAGTCATGTAGCAGTGTGTTGGGACTCTGAAGGGTAGGGTGGAGCGAGTGCACACGGATGTATGAAAATACAGAAATTGGTTTGCCGGAGGTAGCTGTTTTTTATGATTTTTTACTTGTGGTGGGTGTACCTTAATGCTAGCTTCTACTGAAGTTATATAATTTTTTCCCTGCAAAACTTACTACATGTTATTCGCATAAAAAAGTTTTATATACTGACAATGGGTGTTAGAAAAATCGTAGCACGTGGAGTAACCATATGGGTATTTTTCTTCCCGCTGCCTTAATTTCCTAATTACTGATTTTAAACTTGGGAGGAAATGTTTTTAATGTTGAGCGTCTATGATGAGGAATGCATGGGATCCTTCACTTTGCGTATCGCATACCGCGAGGGTGAACGAAATGGTTTTAACTCTGTTTTTGGGTTTTTCGAAGAATTATTATTTTTTAGAAAGGAGCATAATGCATCTTTACGCGACAAACGATTATTATCCAAATCATTTATTTTTTTTAAAAAGAATTACATTTGTACACGTGAAATATATATACGTTATGTTAGTGACGGCTAGATTCTCTTTAAATATATATATATTTTTATATTATAACAAAACTGATATACTAAATATTTTATTTTCTTTAATTTGTAACAAAACTGATTGTCTAAATATTTTTTTTAACCGACATTTTTTTTTAAAAAGCTTACATGAGNATTATTATTTTTTAGAAAGGAGCATAATGCATCTTTACGCGACAAACGATTATTATCCAAATCATTTATTTTTTTTTAAAAAGAATTACATTTGTACACGTGAAATATATATACGTTATGTTAGTGACGGCTAGATTCTCTTTAAATATATATATTTTTATATTATAACAAAACTGATATACTAAATATTTTATTGTCTTTAATTTGTAACAAAACTGATTGTCTAAATATTTTTTTTAACCGACATTTTTTTTTAAAAAGCTTACATGAGNTTCTTTAATTTGTAACAAAACTGATTGTCTAAATATTTTTTTTAACCGACATTTTTTTTTAAAAAGCTTACATGAGCAGGACATACTTCGAGATAAAATAAAAATATATGTATTGTTTTAAACACATTTATTTATGCACACACATTACAATATTATTATTATTCTGCATAATACAAGGTTTACCTTTTTTACATGTGCTACTTCTCTGAGTCTTGCAATGCATTACACACGTAGGTTTTTTTTAAAATGCGCAATGGGTTTATCATAGTTTTTTTAAATGTTCAACGGGTTATCATAACTCCACAATCTTAGGGCTTCGGCGTTGTACGGGGCACAGCTATATCTTTAATTTTTGCACTCGGGAATTCTTGTGGTGTACGTCTCGACAAGCTGTCGAAACGGCAGGCAGCGGCGGCAATGCTTGTGAAGTTCTACAAAGTTCGTTCCGATGGGGCACGCAATGCGAATCTCCGACTCTTGGCATTTTCCAAATACATACACAGGATAATAGGGAATTAAGGCAGAGTACAGCATTGCCGGAATTTCGTCGTACAGCATATTCCACTCGTCACACTTCAGTCCACGCGTTTCGTACGTCTGTAGTCGTTACGCCTGTTCCGTGGTGCCGCCATGGACACGGCGGTAAAAAAGTGAAAACTTTGGTTTTCCCGTCTTCGGCACTGTACGAGATGGCAATCTTCTTGATAGTGTACAAGAACAATGAGCGAAAACCTTGGATGTTGAAAATATATTTTTTTTACTAGATGTTTTTCGTTATATAAAATTTTTTATGTTTACATGCACACACCAAGTTTAAAATTTTTTTTATAAAGTCATTTAAAACTTCATCGAGGTCCATACATTTCGGGCACCTGTGTCCTGGTTGGTTTTCACGCTGGTTTAAGCTTGCCAGTTAATTATATGAAGCCAAGTATCTTCCATGAATATAGTTTGCGAGTAGTTAACTTGCATGCGGATGTCGTATTCTACGTTTAAGGCGCATTCCAAGGAGATGGCGTCTTCAACGGGGATATCTTCTTCAACAGGGAAGTCGTCTTCCACGGGCGCAGACGTCACGGAGGGCTGCTCGGCGGGTCTTGCACCAACCCTTCAATGCGGCGAGTCGGGAACCGAGGTGGTACAGCCCTCGAAACTCTCCTTGCATGTGAGGCAGTCCCGTATGTCTTCGTCCTGCTGCAGGTAGGCTGGCAAATACTTGAATACGGTCGAAATTTCGTAAAGTGTAAAGAGCAGGAAAAATTCTTTGGGCAGGCACGGTAACTCATCCCAATTATGCTAGGCACTAAGGGAGCGCACTCTTCCAAATGCAAAAATGGCCGAAAGTATTATATGACAGCTCGAACAATACGTGTACATTTCTAAGAGCTAGAAAAATGTCTGATTTCCCGAGGGGGCTTGAAGTGCGTCTTATAACGAGTGTTTAATGGGGAAAAAAAAATAGTCCACCCTCGCGATTAAAGTAGGCCTCCGATTGGTCGGAACGAAGGTTTCCGAAAACACCCGAGTAATTAGCCAATGAGAAACATTGGCGGAGTAATTAAATCTATTGGAAGGGAGTGGAGGGGAACAGACCAATTGGTCAAACGAAGGTTTCCGATAACTCCCTGGTAATTAGCCAATGAGAAACATTGGTGGAGCAATTAAATATATTGGAAGGGGTGGGCAATTAACCAATGATAATCATGGGTGGGGCGATTGGTTAATTAAATATATATGGTAAGGGGGAGTGGAGGAGGTCAATCGTCTACTGCACGTGGTGATGGGGACAGCACCACCAATGTAAAACAAATGACAAAGGAAAAATCTAAGATGGCGGTGGAACAAAGGTGAGAGATAAACTCCAGTAATGTATGAACCAATGACAAACAAAAAACAAGATAGCGTCAGTGGCTGTGACTACTACCGAGATGGCGGACTGCACTGACTAAGATGGTGGACGGCTACACCTATCACGATGGCGGATGTTGGCTGTGATGCCTACCACGATGGTGGACTTCCCCTACCAAGATGGTGGAATGGGTATTCGTGTATGGGGTTGTGGAAGACCTCCGGAAATTATTTTTTTAAATTAATTTTTTTAGGTTGTTTTTAAATAATTTTAAAATATTTTTTTAATATTTTTAAACATAACATATTATACATTTTTTGGCTTTTCAAAATTAAAGGTCACCGGGGTCAAGAAAAAGTTCACCATGGTCATGGTCAGATGTCAAGGTGAAGGTCACTTGTATCTATTATGGCCGCTGGCTGACCGGAGTAACAGCACGAACAACTCCGACGCTCCGGTCCCAAGTGCCGATGTGCCAAAGTCCCTATAATCACTCTACTCATGGCAATGTTAATTTTCCATTTAGTTGAAGAATACAGAATAAGCATACAAGTCAATACTAAGCAGGGCTTTCAAAAGTGTTCAGTTTACTGCAAATTTCTTATAGAGTTTATATTTTAAAACCAGGAAACGTATTTGTGAAACGCTTATCTTACCTGTTACTTTGGCTTATCTTACATGTTATGTTGTGAAGTGGCTCCAAATAGTCCCGGAAGCAGACGTTCTGCAAAACCTAGGAAACGTAACAAATGTGTGAAAGTTTACAAGCGCTTGTTATTCCGGCAGAAATATGCGTCACTAATTTTAGGGTTAGTAATGTTTCAGATGAATAATTAAATACCCTCTTATAAGTAAAGGCGATATCACTCTGGCTACTGCTGTTTGCCTAGGCGTATGGGGCTCAGCCCTGAGACGCACTTTCATATGTCCCATCCTTACCCAGGACCTTCGACTCTCCTCTTAGTTTAAAGATGGGTTCGAAAACAAAATAGACCAGCGCCACGCACCTTTTCTACAATGTATTACTATAAATTAAAAAAAAAATTAATTTTGAGAGGGTTAGATACACATGGCGGCGATATAAAACATTTTAGCTTCAAATTTTTATCTACGAGACTGCACAACAAATTTCACTTTAACTTTGTATGCTAACATCAGTTATATCCAGCAGTATTGTCTCTGCAAAGCCTCGTTTTCTCCATCATTTTGTAAGAAAGCCCCACATAAAATAATATCGTTTTTATGCCGTATCTCAGGAAACAATCAAGGAATTTCTTTGAAATTTGGCGAAGAAGTTGTACTGTGGTATGCTATATTAATTTATATGTTTTAAGTATGAATGTCTCTCATTTTCTGAATAACGCGTATACAAACTTTTTAGCTTAGTGTGCTATATCTACAAAATAAGTAACAGATTTAAACTTAACTTTGTATATTGTAATTATAACAATACTAAAATGTGTTAATATATAATAAATTGTCCTCCATTTATGAATATCGTCACATGATTAATGGAGGTTTTATGCAATATCTCCAGGACCATTCAACCGATATGCACGCAGAGATCCTCCTTTATCGGATTTATTGCAAACTGTCAGGTGAGTAAACTGAACATTTAATCATATTTGCGGAATAATTCGACTAATTTACACTAAATTTTGCACACTTACTGAAGGCCAAGTAAAGTTACATGATTTAAATGCGGTCAGACAATGTTTTTAAAAGTGTTGACCATATACATATTTTCATATGTTTGGCATATATATTTAACAATTTAACAATTCCAGTCAATCTTTTTATCCTGACATTATACACTGGAGAGCCAAAAAAACTGGTATAGGTGTGCGTATTCAAGGAACCAATAAGAGAAACGCGATGTTGTCGGCAGCGCCTATATAAGACAACAAGCGTCTGGAAAAGTTGCTAGATCAGTTACTGCTGCTACAATTGCAGGTTATCAAGATTTAAGTGAGTTTGAACGTGGTGTTATAGTCGGCGCAGGAGAGATGGGACATAGCATTTCCGAGGTAGCGATAACAATTAGATTTTCGCCTACGACCATTTCACGACTGTACCGTAAATATCGGGAATCCGGTAAAACATCAAATCTCCGACATCGCTGCGGCCGGAAAAATATCGTGAACGAACGGGACAAACGACGACTGACGATAATCATTAAACGTGACAGACGTTGTCGTGTGACGGTTTAGGAATTTTAGAGCGACGCTGGCCCACAAACCCCCTCCCCC
>NQII01000396.1:536410-566246 GCA_002778355.1 Clitarchus hookeri | reverse complement strand
CAGTTGATTATCACCGCGCCGAGGGAAGAGTTGCATGAAGGAATCGCGAGAAGACGTGAGCACGAGTCCGAACCGCAGTCCCGGGAGACAGCAGCGGACCTTCTTCCAACGCGTACCACTTCACCGGAGCCCATTCCCAGATGACAGCCTACCAACACTCACCGCTGAGTTAAGTATAAAAATCGTCGCCCAGAGAAGCCCCACTCAACCACGAAGTCGCCCAGTGAATACGAGTAGTCAAATTAGGTACCACACCTCGGAAGGGCTGATGTATGTACTACTTGTGTAAACTCAAGACAATATATTCGTCCTTAACAAATGAAACAGTAAAAGGCTTAATTATTACACTACCCTCAACCTCCAAGCACATTATAGTCTGTGCCTGGAGGCTTTAACCAAGACACTATAAGCCACACTGTCTTCCACAGTGGTGGTATAGCGTCAACGTGCAAGCCTTTCTCAAATTGGCGCAGATTTCAATGCCTTCTGCATACCTTCAGACATTAGTCGAGTCCATGCCACGTAGTCTTGCGGCACTTCTGTGTGCTCGCGGGGGCCCTACACGATATTAGGCAGGTGTACCAGTTTTTTTGGCTCTTCAGTGTACATTACAAGCATAGTTTGCGTGGCCTCCTTTCAATCAATTTTGTAATTTACGAAAATGAGGTTTTTATGCCATATCTCGTAGACAAATCATCCGATTTCCATCAAATTGTTTACACAAGTGGCGTTATAGTAGACCATGTAAACTTGTATTTTTTAGTGGCTCAGACACTTATTTACAAAATGATGTCTGAACAAATATTTCAACTTAGTGAACCCTGTTATTCAAAACTTTACGCTGATTACACCCGAAGTTGATGCCCCGAATCCTTCCTCCGTGATGCAGTTGATTGCATCTTAATTTTACGATTTTTTTCTGAATTCGAATCCCGGGTATGTCACTCATGCATTTTAATTGTCTTTGTACTGTTTCACATGTTTCTGGTTTCATCTCTGATGATATTGCGGTCAATGATACGTCAATACCTTCCTACCATCTAAGCTTTCTAGAACTTTACCAGCATTTATTTGCACCTATGTACAGGAAAGTGGGCTCACTGGTTATCAGTAACTTCCGGTTTATAATGACATATAAATAGTAGGGAGCGATATATCGTCCCTACTTGTGTTTATCGAACTGTATTACGACCTTCTCGAGTGTAAGACATTAAACTAAATGCAATCACTTGGCTAAATTAACTGAAATAAATCCACACAAATCGGTCGCCCTTATCTCGGACATTAAATTTATTGTTAATTTATAAATAGATATTCAATTAAAAACAACAGCAATACACAAGCAACATTAAACAATAATTGTTTATAAATTGTAAAATGCTACTGATATTATAAATGCGAAAGGCTGTGTGTGTGTGTATGTTTATTACCACTCAGATCCATAACGGCTGACGTATTTTGATGAAATTTGGTATGTAGGTGCTTTAGATCCTGGAATAGGACATAGGATACTTTTATCCCGGAAAATTGTAAGGTTCCTGTGGAATAACAACAAAACGTAATTCTGCAACGGCTGGGAACGTGACCGAAATATTTTTTTCCTCTTGTGTCAGAGTTTGTCAGGCTACCCAAGGACCTCTGAAATGGCTTAACAACTGCTATCAATCAATAACAACCGGTAGAGAATATTTAACGTGTCCTCCGAAACCCGGAACCACTCAGTTGTTATGCCACTAAACGGTCACCCATCCAAATGTGTGCCGCTGGGCACGTTGCTTAACTTTAGTTATCGATTAAGATCCCTCAGCCAAGCGCAAAAAGTAGTAACTAGGTACACTTATTTCTAAAGTTACAACTTGATGAAACTCACGTGGTGATTTTCATACATCGACACTGGAAAACGGAAATGTGTAACTACGTGATAGTTGCACAGACACACTCCAAAAACAATACCCTACTTTTTGGCTATAGGGTAAAAAATATTTCGTTCCTTTTGGGTTGCCGTAATCAGTTAAAAACCTAGGCCAAAATAGTAAAATTTTATAATTCGGTTTTCACATAAATAAATTGTCTTTTCCAAATTGTTTTATTATTGTGTGACTGTAAAACTTAATTCTACCCGGGTGAAGCCCGGGCCGGTTCGCTTGTAAACAGTAAGAATTAGGTATACTGCAATATACATAGTTTGAGGAGATTATTAACCAGTGACGTTGAAAACCGGTTATAAATCACAAACTGTTCTCCACATAGATTATATGGCTTATATAATTGACTACTTATATGCGCATTAATATTTACCATAAACAGATCTGATCCGAAATTTCAGACTATAGCAGATTTCAGATAAAANCACATAAATAAATTGTCTTTTCCAAATTGTTTTATTATTGTGTGACTGTAAAACTTAATTCTACCCGGGTGAAGCCTGGGCCGGTTCGCTTGTAAACAGTAAGAATTAGGTATACTGCAATATACATAGTTTGAGGAGATTATTAACCAGTGACGTTGAAAACCGGTTATAAATCACAAACTGTTCTCCACATAGATTATATGGCTTATATAATTGACAACTTATATGCGCATTAATATTTACCATAAACAGATCTGATCCGAAATTTCAGACTATAGCAGATTTCAGATAAAANTACTTATATGCGCATTAATATTTACCATAAACAGATCTGATCCGAAATTTCAGACTATAGCAGATTTCAGATAAAAAAAATATTTGCCTTAAACGTGTATAAGAGAATGTACCTTTTTTAAAGAATGTAATGGGGTGATTTATACAAAACAATAACTAATAGTTTACGGAAATATTAACGGCCGTGAGATCTACGTTATTTTGAAGACTTCCCAAAGTCTGGAATTTCTTTAAATTTTCTGTTTTTGCAGATACTTAGAGTAAAAGGTAAAATCTAAAATTATTTGTAATTTTTATTCATACTATTAAGATAAGGATATTCCATAAACAAATAAGTGCCATGATAATAAATTAGTTACCAACTTATTTTAAGTTTTCATGAACTAAAGTATTTCAACAAAAATTAAGTATAAATTTCAATATATAATATGTATATTAATTATGAACCAGATGCAGCAGTGATGCAAGTGGGATCTCACACTCAAAAGCAACATATGAAAATCAACACTGATCTAGACTATATAAGTGTAAATATAATATGTAAGGCCTCTAATTATATACAGGTTGTCAGGTAATTTGCGGCTACGGTCTGCCCCACACGAATCTGTGATCAAAACTAAATAGAAAATATTCTTTGGTAAAACAGCGTATGGCCNCGGCTACGGTCTGCCCCACACGAATCTGTGATCAAAACTAAATAGAAAATATTCTTTGGTAAAACAGCGTATGGCCCTTAGTTTACGAGAAAAACGATGTTAAAGTAGATAAAATGACTTTATTTCACGTTAAGCGCAGCATACAGTATCAACATACAAGTCGAAACGTCATAAGAGGTGTTTGATGTTTGTTATTCCCATAGCAATGCACTTTACCGCACACTGGATGCTTGCAGCATGCACAGAGCTTTGCCGCCGGATGCACCCATGGCCATTACCATATCCCAGTACTTACTGCATGTGAACTCCATGGCCTCTTTGGCATTACTGAGCTTGACACGTTCATTTGCCTTATTACTTACCACCGACACATTAGTTTCAGCATAGCCACAACACCTCGCCTGTATCTAATTGGAATACCGTATGTTTACTACAATGGTTTTGGACCTTTCGTGTAATTTTTATTTTAAACTAAGGGTTTTATGCATTTTTACCAAAGATTATTTTCCACTTAGCTTTGATCACAGATTCGTGTGGTGCAGTCCGTATTCGCGAATTACCAGCATGGATGTTAGTGCCGCTGGAATGATGTCGTTGTCCACGTGGATGTAAATGCAGAAGCTGTCTGCCTCGTTCTTCAGGTAGGCGTACGTGTATGCACGACTGGGGTATGGTTCACAGGTGTTAATTGTCTTGAGAATGACCTCAATGTCCACGTACATAAAGATGGGTAATTTATTAATTTGGTGATAGTTCTTACATTTCAAAATGGGCGGGTGTCCATCTTCACTCGGCTGTGGCATTTCAGCACTCAGTGGAGCATTTTCTTTGAAGTATTTTTTGTGTTGTTCCAGGCACTACTGCCCTGTCAACCAAGAATTTCGTCGCAAATCATGATCATACGTAAAGTACCTCTTGCATATGTGGACTTCACCACGGTGCGCTGCCAGCGAGGATCTCACCCATCTATCGAAATTCTTAATGTGACAATATTGAGCGTTCCCGTCTTCGGTGATGACATTTTTTCTTCTTAGGCCACATGTACGGGGTAGATTTTCTCATTGTTGTCGAGACAATAAATGTTAATGGAAATCCCAGGGTTATTTTTCTCGAAAATTTTGATATGCCAGAGCGGGGTCGGTAATTCGAGGCCAGAAAAAAACCAAAATTTCGATTTGAGGGCTTCGTAGCGGTGGTCAACTCGCTCAGGATTATCTTCTCCCACAGAACTTTTGAAGCACATTTGAAACACATGTTGTCGTTTGTGTTTTAAGGGTTGATTATGGCCGTCTTGTTTCTTAGCGATTCTGGCAGCTCGATGTAAGGCGATACACGAAGGCGGTGCAGCTGGTTGACGTGCAGCTGCAGATGGCTGACTGATTGTAATCTCCACCCCAAACCACGCTCTTTGTACATTTTTTCCTCTTCGTATATATTTTCTAGGCTGTTTCGTACAGCCTTCTCGATATCTCCAGCCTCGAATATCGTCACATTTCTTCGTCGAACGGTTCTGGTTTCACATAAACACATTCCTCCCAAATGCTGCATTTCAGTGGCCCGTGCTCCTCGATTTCTTTGGTAAGCTGTTAAACGACATTTTTATGAATTGATTCCAAGAAGGTACAAATATCTTGCGACAACCCGCTCTCGTTGCGAGTGATATATGTCTTCAAATTGCACCAGAAAGCAGTTTCGGCTTCCATGAAACCATTGAACTAAACCATCCCAGATCTTGCGACGATTCTTGGTCGTGAAGTTTGGGCAGGGATCCGAACCTGTAGGGGTACGGGCTGTTGGTGAGCCACGTCGAGTCACATTCGTTTGCCAGAAAGAGGGGCCGGGCCTGAGCATTTTTTCATGTGCTCCCTCAGACTGTCTGTCCTCGTAAAATTCTTGCTGCATTATCTGCAGGTATACGAGCATATGTCCGGATTAAAATGACAGCTCGCTTCGTGTCGTCTTGCATGGCCCATATGCATAAATGCGAAATTACAAAACCTGCAGTTAAGTGTTGTTGTCTTCCTGATCTCGCCTGTACAGCTACGAAGATGCTTGTGGACATCGTCCTTCCGGTTGATGGTGATACCACACCGCTCGCAGATCTGAGGTGCATCTCTGTACAGGTTATGAACACACGAACTTTCGTGCCGAAGGTTGCCCTGTCGATACGTGAAGATTGTACACGACTGTCGACCATCACGCAGGACCGAGACACCTTAAAATAAAAATAAAATATTTCTTTCTATAATGACTTTGGGAAATATAATTTAACTTAGGCGAATGGCAAAGCCTTTCCAACTTGTTTGCATTAAAGTGATGATCGTCGCCCTTTCAAATTTATTATAAAATTATGAGCTGAGACCGGTGCCCCACAACATCGGAGTACACCAACTGTCTTTGGCTCGGGAGCTGTGCTAAGGACGAAGTTCGGCACGGACAGTATGGCAACAGTGTGATATAAACATGAGGTAGATGGGCGACGCCGAGAGGAGTGGGGAAACATGCTACCAACACTGCGGTCCGCTGCGACGCGGGCTAGGCTTGCCAACTGTCGCTGCACTACGTCGTCGCAGTTCTCTCTCTATTGTTTTATTGTTACATGACTTGTAAAGAGAACACATGACAGTTCGTAAACTCGGCACATTCGCCAAAGTTTGCTGTATTTTTTATATTCTAACTGTAAACTAAATCGTTTCCATGATGTAACTGACCCGAGAAAATAGCTGTATAATTTCCACATGCGAAAAACTCAGGAGCGACCACGTCTGGAATTCAACCCAATTATTATATTTTTTTAATACTTACAGGAAAATGCAGTAGGGCGAAGCAGACGACGAAGCACCACGAGAAGAGTATGGGCAGAATCACAGCGGAACGTGCTAGGACGGGACTACGCTGTGGCTACTCCAGGATATCACCTGCCAACATTCGTTTTCTTTTCATCAATAAACGCGTACCGTATCTAAAAAGGTAATATTTTTTACGAACGATTTTATGGGGAAATTGTAATGTTTACTAAAACTATACATTATGTGAGAAATTGTACATTTTACGAAAATCTGCAGGGTGCACCCACCAAGAATCGAATCTATCTCGGGGGGGACGAAGCAGTGGTTTCAGTCGGCTCCTTGCACGATGCTATGTGATGGAAGGCGAGCTCTACGCCACCCTCCCTTCTACCTTACACACTCAATGTATTTGAGACTTAATTTTTCCCAAAACGTGGCAAAACATTTCTATGGGAAATATGTAATATGTTTGGTAGCTGGGAGAGAAGGTTTTTGCAGCCGGGTGAGCATGCCGAGATGACATGTTCCCTGCTGGGAATCGCACTCGGCTCGCCGAGGCTGCTAAGGAAGAGCAACACTATAAATCTCAGGACACACCGCTCCTACAGCATTATATTTTCTTTGACCATATAAACTTCGAGAATGTTTTAAAAAAATATTAACATTTCAATAAATTTATACTGAAATTTGAAATAAATTTTTCTGCTTGGGTTTTATTTAATATATATATATTAGTAGTTCATTATTCTGTATAACTCACCAAAGTATTTTGAAGCGAGGAATGGGCTTTCAACTGCAGTCACAGCGGAATGCACGAGGGACAGCTCTACGCTTATTGACCAGTAGAAAATCTACAAACACACACATATTATTAATATAAAAAAATTTAATACAAAATTTACTTGTGAAATTGTGGGCAAGTTCTAACATTGGAACCTTTTTTTTCTACGAAAAAATTCCATTTTATTTGTAAGTCCTCATCTCAATGTTAAGGCCGTACCCGGTCATGCGACTAAGATATACAGCGGATGGACAAAATAATATGAACACCATGCAATATAGTACATTTTGTTGCATGTTGGCAACACTGCTTCCGTGTAAATAATGTGACGCGTATGTATTGCACAGTTTACGTGCCAAGTCTTGTAGGTTATATTTCAGTGTATTATACGCTTTTTGTTCCGCGACGGTTAAAACAAGCGATCGGTGAAATGTGTGATCTCTCAGACTTCGAAAGAGGGCAAATCGTTGGTGCTCGGTTATAGGGAGCGTCTGTGACGAAAACAGCTGAATTGTTTAACGTTTCACGAGCAACAATACCCACGGTAATGACAGCATACACAAAACATAGTAAAACATTATTGGCGAAGAGGAGTAGCGGACGAAACCCAAAGTTAACTGACAGAGACTGACGAACATTAAAAAGAATTGTGGCCAGACAACATAAACCTACCGCGGCAAACGTGACAGCAGATCTCAACACTCAATTGAGTAATACTGTTTCGACAAAAATAGTACGGCGGGAGCTCCACAAAGCTAACATTCATAGAAGGGCTGCAATTGCGAAACCCTTTATAACGGAACCCAACGCTAAGCTGCGAAAGAAGTGGTACCACGATCATAAAACCTGGACACTTGATGAATGGAAGAATGTGGTATGGTCCGATGAATCATCGTTGACATTGTTTCCTACAAACGGCCGGGTTTATGCATGGAGAACCCCAAAAGAAGCATACGATCCGGACTGCCTACTTCCCACAGTCAATCATGGTGGAGGTTCAATTATGATTTGGGCGGCTATATCGTGGTATTCAGCTGGTCCTCTCATTCACATCACTGGCCGGATTACTGCGAATGAATATCTCGAAATCCTCAATGATGAAGTTCTTACTATGACTAGCATATTGCTGCCAAACACTGCCATAATCCAATATGATAATGCGCCCATACACACAGCTAAAAAGGTTTAGTCTTGGTTTAAGGAGCATCATAATATCATCAATCATCTTCCCTGGCCAGACCTCAACATAATTGAACCATTATGGGGAGTTTTAGAGCAGAGAGTTAGGAGCAGATTTCCATCTCCAACATCATTGAAGCGATTGGTGGATGTTTTGGTACAAGAATGGGACAATATTCCGTTGAAAACTTTTCAGACACTCTACGAATCTATTCCGCGAAGAATTGCAGCTGTTCTAAAAGCAAATGGTGGCCCAACACCTTACTAATAAATAAATATTGTGTATATGTCAGGTGTTCATATTATTTTGTCCATCCCCTGTATAATCAAAGGTTAAAATTAACTTCCTCCATCTTCCACGGTTTTCGACGTGCAATGTTCGCAGAGGTCTCATTCGCTTCAGTTTTACAACAGAAATATTTGTACATGGGCAAAATGCCATTTTTTTTTGTAAACAACATACTTTTTTAATCATTTTAAAATTTAGTAAAATTTAAAAACTGTCCTGTATTACATGCTCTAAGACATACAAATGTTTTACTCTTACTGTCGTGTATGTAAATTTATGACGATTAAAAAAGTCCGTAGTGCCATGAACATAATTTTACTACAAAAAGAGCTAAATTGCATGAAGCATTTTTAACTATTGTTCCCGGCTCCGAGATGGCTCAAGTACGCCGATATTGCACGTGAAAGTGCGCCTTTGAGCACAGCGTTGCTAGTTTTCCGCCTGCCAGAACAGGGTCGATATTGTCGCTCTGTTCAGTGGTTTTATTCTTCTTGCGGTGTGAAGTAATGAGCTCCAGGAATATAAATGCCCAGGAAGAAAAATACCAATGCGTCATTTCTGGCACGAAGGAAGTCCATGCTGAGACGCATGAGCAAAAATTGTGGCAGAAAGGTAAACTATGTTTTCATANATGCGTTATTTCTGGCACGAAGGAAGTCCATGCTGAGACGCATGAGCAAAAATTGTGGCAGAAAGGTAAACTATGTTTTCATACACGTGCAATGTATGTATTTGATGTATTATCCATAATTTAGTCCCATTGTAAACGAGTATAGCCATATACTTCCGCCTCGTGTATAACGAGTGGTTACAGCCGGAGCTATGTTGTTGTCTCCTACAGATAGTTACTCATACCTTGCAAGATTGTTGGAATAGCTTACAGATGTAATAACTCACCGGTAAAGTCTCGATTTCGATGCCCAGGATGTCACTTTGTGCAACTGTCTTAGCTTTCCGCGCATGTCCACTGACCTTCACTCCTCACGCCTTATTTTTCGCGGTCAGCACAATGCTGTATACAGTCGCACCGTTTATCAGCAGTTATCTCGCATGCTGCTAACCACCGTGACACACACGAAAGTGATGCTTCANGCAACACACACGAAAGTGATACTTCAAAGAGCCTAAAGTAGATTGTTTTGTATTGCGTACTAGGGACCCGGCCCAGCTTCGCCCGGGCACAGTTTAGTTTTTACAGCGATACACTAATAAATAAATTGGGAAAAGACAATTACAATATTATATGACAATAAATTAGTAAACTACTATCGTATATAACGTATATACATACTCGTCACGCCTGTCTCCCAGGGGGTTAGGCAGAGATTATGGACCACCACTTACAACGATCCTGATATATCTACCTCCTTCGCTTTATCCACATTCATACATCACTAATATAGCAATATTATATGATAGTAGTTTAGAAAATTTCTTTGTATACAACATTAATCGTTTTGCGTCCGACCGCCAACACCAAAATATTTCTGTTTGGCGTAACACGTCCGTGTGACTAATAGTTCAAATATTTACGGATTTGCTACAAAACTGCATGCTAAAACAATACGCACATTTCTTTCATATTTGAAATTTTCTTTTTGACGGTCCCCCCGTGTTTGGTGGAACTGCTACTTATGAAATATAACATAAATCCAGTTTTTAAAATAGAGAAGTCGTGAGGCGCATGTATCAGATATTTAAAACGTTAAAACAGGAAAACGAGGAGGCGACCCCGTTCCGCCATGCAAAATGGAACAACTTGTTGAAATACCAGAATTCGTACGTTCTGGCCATTTTAGTTATTCTCCTGTAAATAAACAGATACGTAAATTATTATTTTTCCAAATATTCGGTCATACCGGTTTTCAACCCTGGGTAATGAATTAACTGGTAGTTTAGCTGCATTTGGTTGCTAGCATGCAATACAATTTACAGGCTTAAACGCCATAACAGAACACATTTTGGTAAATAAATTATATAGTGCAAAATAATAGTACTTCTAAATTATACAGTGTTGTAATCAGATGTTCTATTTATACAATTTTGATATGTTTTTCCCCTAGAAATTTAGAATAAAATGTATTTATTACCTTCTGGTGTCAATGCTACTGATCTTCCTCCTTTAATNGATTTTTTTTTTCCCCTAGAAATTTAGAATAAAATGTATTTATTACCTTCTGGTGTCAATGCTACTGATCTTCCTCCTTTAATTTTGGAAACAGAAAAAACTTAAAGCTTTATTAACGGCCGTCGAATTGTTATACTGCACATTTAACTAAGCAGTTAATAAAATTGGGAAAACATCCTCGATTTTGCACGCTGGTCTCATATAAGCTGGAAAAAGAAACACACCGTGGATTATACTTTACTTTAGTTTTCTTTTGTGACAACTGTGACTCACGTAAGTACGTGACATCTGACAGCTCGCAAGAAGTAAATGATGCTGAGGTGTGGGGTTCTGTTTCTGTGGGTAGTGGATACTCACAAGTTGAGGAACTTATGTCAGTACTCAATATTCCCATGATTGCACGAGAAACATTTCACAGACGCGAAACTTCTATGGGACAAGTAAGTAGATTCAATTACTGTATTTCTAACGGATGTTGCATGGGATTCTCAGTTTTCATTTCTGTTTTCGTGCCGTTAGTGCTATTTTACGTCATACTCAAATAAAATCTCGCCACCAGCCAAGATCTGTTTAAGAGGTAACGCTAAAAATAAATAATTCTCAGGAAATACAATAATAATGACATAATTAAACCTGCCATATTTATAAACTTCACATTATCATTAAACTGGCAAAAGTGAACAAGTCAGACATTGCCCGACAGAGTATTAAACTACTAAATAGAAATATTATTTTAACGATAGATTCTTAACATATGTATTTGCATGGGCTTTGTGCACATAGAAGTAAATTAAAAATTCAACATAATGTACAGAGAAAATAAGCCAAGATTGCATTTTCTCAAGAATCGCAATTCCGTTGAAGAAAAAAAGTATTTCAGAAAGGAAACGAACTGGTACATTGCTTAATTCCTCAAATAGTGTATTCGATAATATCAAATATTAACTCTTGTTTTTCCTTTTTTTAATTCAGTTTTGGCACCAACAACTCTCAAAGAAAATGATAGAAAATGGAAATAAAGAAAAATAAATTGCAATTGTAAAAGGAAATGTAGTAAATGAATACTATATATTAGTGTCATAGGATATGGTGGATGGAACAAGAGGACCTACGGACACAGTTACAATTCAACGAGGGAGTGGTGAGTTTGGGCAAACTATTGTACTTTCGTTTATTTAGTTATGTTTAATTTTAGTTTATCCGTCCTTATTGTAAAACAAATATATTTCTTCTAAAACAATAGTAAGAATTAACAACATCCGAAAATCTGAAACTTTGAAGTACGCAAAAAAAAAATTATGTTAATTAATTTTATTAGCTATTGATGTTTCATGGCTTTCAAAAGTATTAATTGCGGAAAATAGTGAAAAGAAATTCCGGTATACAACACACAACCGACAAAACAAACGTATTTTTTTTTTTAACTTATTTCTGCTCCGGCATTTCTTGACTGTACTTAAAGGCACTATATATTTCTTTTTGAAATCATTGAAAAATACGTAAACTAGGCAATATGCATCTGTTAGAGTGGTAGTTTAATCACTAGTAAAGTCAAATGGGAAGACAGGTTCTTACACATTTGACAGCCATTAACTACAGTAAAGTTTTATATGTGAAGATGCGTAGTTGAAATATTGACGCATTCTGCGTCCCTATATTTTATTCGTCAGAACACACGCTCTGGCGAAGCTCGCGGGCGTACGACCGCAATAAGGATTAAGGGTTTTGTGGACGTGCCGGAAGAGGGACGCCAGGAGCCTCGCAGCTGCTAAGGCACGCTACCAAAGGTTTCGGCACGTGCAACTGTTCCTGCACGTGCAGACGACATCCGTAGACAACGGAAAGCACCAGGGCGCGAACACAACTACATTTTGCAGCTGCCCAAGGGACACCAAGATCCCACCACCAGCTGCGCCTGTCCCGGGCNACTACATTTTGCAGCTGCCCAAGGGACACCAAGATCCCACCACCAGCTGCGCCTGTCCCGGGCTTGTACCACAATAAACCATGAGAGCTTTTAACGGACGTGCGTGCAGAATGGGACAATAAACTTCCAGGCCAGAACCAAGGGACNGCAAAAATTGTGGCAGAAAGGTAAACTATGTTTTCATACACGTGCAATGTATGTATTTGATGTATTATCCATAATTAAGTCCCGTTGTAAACGAGTATAGCCATATACTTCCGCCTCGTGTATAACGAGTGGTTACAGCCGGAGCTATGTTGTTGTCTCCTACAGATAGTTACTCATACCTTGCAAGATTGTTGGAATAGCTTACAGATGTAATAACTCACCGGTAAAGTCTCGATTTCGATGCCCAGGATGTCACTTTGTGCAACTGTCTTAGCTTTCCGCGCATGTCCACTGACCTTCACTCCTCACGCCTTATTTTTCGCGGTCAGCACAATGCTGTATACAGTCGCACCGTTTATCAGCAGTTATCTCGCATGCTGCTAACCGCCGCAACACACACGAAAGTGATACTTCAAAGAGCCTAAAGTAGATTGTTTTGTATTGCGTACTAGGGACCCGGCCCAGCTTCGCTCGGGCACAGTTTAGTTTTTACAGCGATACACTAATAAATAAATTAGGAAAAGAAAATTACAATATTATATGACAATAAATTAGTAAACTACTATCGTATATAACGTATATACATACTCGTCACGCCTGTCTCCCAGGGGGTTAGGGAGATATTATGGACCACCACTTACAACGATCCTGATATATCTACCTCCTTCGCTTTATCCACATTCATACATCACTAATATAACAATATTATATTATAGTAGTTTAGAAAATTTCTTTGTATACAACATTAATCGTTTTGCGTCCGACCGCCAACACAAAAATATTTCTGTTTGGCGTAACACGTCCGTGTGACTAATAGTTAAAATATTTACGGATTTGCTACAAAACTACATGCTAAAACAATACGCACATTTCTTTCATATCTGAAATTTTATTTTTGACGGTCCCGCCGTGTTTGATGGAACTGCTACTTACGAAATATAACATAAATCCAGTTTTTAAAATAGAGAAGTCGTGAGGCGCATGTATCAGATATTTAAAACCTTAAAACAGGAAAACGAGGAGGCGACCCCGTTCCGCCATGCAAAATGGAACAACTTGTTGAAATACCAGCATTCCTACGTTGTGGCCATTTTAGTTATTCTCCTGTAAATAAACAGATACGTAAATTATTCGTTTTCCAAATATTCGGTCATACCGGTTTTCAACCCTGGGTAATGAATTCACTGGTAGTTTAGCTGCATTTGGTTGCTAGCATGCAATGCAATTTATAGGCTTAAACGCCATAACAGAACACATTTTGAGTAATAAATTATATAGTGCAAAATAATGCTACGTCTAAATTATACAGTGGTGTAATCAGATGTTCTATTAATACAATTTTTTTTCGTTTTTCCGCTTAGAAATTTAGAAGGAAATGTATTACCTTCTGGTGTCGATGCTACTAATCTTCCTCCTTTAATTGTGGAAACAGAAAAAAAAACTGAAAGCTTTATTAACGGCCGTCGAATTGTTAATGTTGGACATTTAACTATTCAGTTAATAAAATTGGGAGAACATCCTCGATTTTGCACGCTAGGCTCATATAAGCCGGAAAAAGAAACACACAGTGGATTATTCTTTACTTTAGTTTTCTTTAGTGACAACTGTGACTCACGTAAGTACGTGACATATGACAGCTCGCAAGAAGTAAATTATGCTGTGGTGTGGGGTTCTGTTTCAGTTGGTATTGGATACTCACAAGTTGAGGAACTTATGTCAGTACTCAACATTCCCATGATGGTACGAGAAACATTTCACAGACGCGAAATTTCTATGGGACAAGTAAGTAGATTCAATTATTTCTAATGGATGTTGCATGAAATTCTTAGTTTTCATTTCTGTTTTCGTGCCGTTAGTGCTATTTTACGTCATAATGAAATAAAATCTCGCCACCAGCCAAGATATGTGTAAGAAGTAACGCTAAAGATTAATAATTATCAGGAAATACAATAATAATGACGTGATTAAACATGCCATATTTATAAATTTCACATTATCATTAAACTGGAAAAAGTGAACAAGTCAGACATTGCCCGACAGAGTATTAAACTACTAAGTGGAAACATTATTTTAACGATAGATTCTGAACATATGTATTTGCATGGACTTTGTGCACATGGAAGTAAATTAAAAATTCAACATAATATACAGAGAAAATTAGAAAAGATTGCATTTTCTCAAGAATCGCAATTCTGTTGAAGAAAAAAAGTATTTCAGAAAGGAGACGAACTGGTACATTGCTTAATTCCTCAATTAGTGTATTCGATATCAAATATTAACTCTTTTTTCCTTTTTTTTAAATTCAGTTTTGTCACCAACAACTCTCCAAGAAAATGATAGAAAATGGAAAGAAAGAAAAAGAAATTGCAATTCTTAAAGGAAATGTAGAAAATGGATACCATATATTAATGTCATAGGAGACGGTGGATGGAACAAGAGGACCTACGGACACAGTTACAATTCAACGAGTGGAGTGGTGAGTTTGGGCAAACTATTATACTTTTTTAATTTAGTTATGTTTAATTTTAGTTTATCCGTCCTTATTTGTCAAACAAACATATTTCTTCTAAAACAACGGTAATAATTAACAACATCCAAAAATCTGAAATTTTGAAGTACGCAAAAAATTATAATGTTAATTAATTTGATTAGCTATTGATGTTTCATGGTACGCAAAACTATTAATTGAGGAAAATAGTGGAAAAAAAATCCGTTATACAACACGCAACCGACAAAACAATAGTATTTTTTTTGTTAAATTATTTCTGCTGCAATATTTTTTGACTGTACTTTAAGGCAATATATATTTGTTTCTGAAATCATTCAAAAATCCGTAAACTATGCAATCTACATTATACTGATTCCAGTAGCACTAATAGAGCATATAATGTGTGATGTGTATAGAAAGTTATTTTGGGCAAGATATTTTTTATTAATATCTTAGCTGCTTTGTGCTTCTACAGATGGCTGCCACATTTTTATGCATGCATAATGGAAATTCACTGTTAGAGTGGCAGTTTCATCACTAGTTAAGTCAAATGGGAAGACAGATTCTTACACTTTGACAGCCATTATCTACAGTAAAGTTTTATATGTGAAGATGCATAGTTGAAATATAACAAGCACTTTGGTAATTTTGCTTTAAAAATCATATCTCTATTAATTGTCTTACATAAGTTTTACTATGAAATATATCGAAAATTCAGATAAGTTCATCAAATTTATTGTTAATTTATACGTGTTTCATGTATGTGTATCTAATATATAAAATTCTCCCGTCACAGTGTTAGTCACCGAACTCCTCCGAAACGGCTGGACAGATTTTTATGAAATTTTTTATGTGTACTCGGTAGGTCTGAGAATAGATTTATATCTATTTTTTACACCCCTAAGTAATAAGGGTGGCCACCCCAAACAATTTTTTTTATTGTTTGAACAAAATTTTTATTTTTTATTTTTTATGATGTGGCATCAAAAAATACATACCCTCCTAAATTTTCACCCTTCTACCACCAACCCTTATTTTTTATAGCGATATTAGTAATTTAATAAATTTTACCCTAGGTCGATAACTGATCAATTATCATCGATCATTTATCGATCTAGGTTACAATTTATTCCCACCAGGTGTCTCCCAGTGACACAGCACGGAGTAGCCGGTCTCCACTTTCTCTCACACAATAACCTTTCTCTTATTCATTTGTGCTCAGATCGTAGTAGTGACGTGTTTACAATTATATTTTCAATAATTAAGTGTACTTCTTAATTAACTTTATTATTGATCGCAAAGCTGTAATTGTTTGTATTTCCATTTTATTAATATTTATTAAATTATCTAATTTTATATTCCGTCATCGTCCACAGAGCTCCATGCCTCTTCCACTTATATACCACATCCTCACACACTTACAATAAGTTATAGTTATTTTTTTCTAATACTATAATCACTAGAAATACTTTTCATGGCAAAACAACGTTTGCCGGGTCAGCAATGTATGTGTATATATATATATTACAATAAGTGCACTTTCTTCTGAAGGCTTGTATCATTGGAGCTGAGACGAACCAACTGCTGTACCTGGCAGAGAAAGGAAAATTTTGTTCCATGTGTGAATCTGCAAGAACTAATAATACAAAAGCCAAGGAACATGTTTGTTTTAAGAACTACAGTGGACCCAGTACTGGCATGGAACAGCTCATAATCGTAGAAGGCTTCCCCATGAGCATCGCACAGCATGGGTTGAAATACAAATTCTATATTGGTGATGGGGACTCAAGTGTTTATTCGAAGATCAAGCTGAGAGTTCCGTATGGAAGACAAGTCGTCAAAGTTGAGTGTGAAAATAATACTGTTAAAAATTATCGAAACCATTTACACAAATTCTTAAAAAATTAGTCATTTCCACTTCTTGCGCAACGTTTGCTTGAATCACGAATAGTAAGGCTGAAATCTGGTGCCAGAAAAGCAATTGAAGTGCTGGGAAGTCAACTGAAAGTGGAGCGGTTGTTCAATTGAAGCAGGACATTAGAAATGGCCCTTATGAAGTACTTGGCTGCCACGAAAACTGCCGCGATCATTACTGTAAAAAGAAAGGTACAACTGACGAAAATTTCGTGCCTTTAATGAAAGAGTCGGGGATAATGGAAGCTATTCAGAAGGCACTCGATCCAATGGTAATGAAAGCTGACAGGCTCGTAATGAATAAAACTACAAATCAGGCTGAACGGTATATGAGTATGGTAGCTAAATTTACAGGCGGAAAAATAGTACACTTTGCTAAAAGAGGCTCTTACTATGCACGCTGCATGGGTGCTGGGTTGGCGCACGTTTGTGGTCCTAGATGGCATTTTAGTCAGTGAAAGAACAAATTTGGTCCAAGTCCAGGAAAGCATTTCAAATGTGCTTTTGAAAGAAGAGAAAAACGCCTTTCTGCTCGTTGTCTTGTCGCTACTCGGCCACCTGAGTTATACAGGGGGTGGCCAGTAGCTCATATAGTTAAATTTTATTGGTGCAGACTAAGGGCACCTGAGGTTGTTGCTTTAGCGGTAAAGAAATACTCGTATTCTCCGTTATTTAATAAACCAGGATTTTATTGATCTGAAGGTCACATATTTATTACACACCCTGGCGAGACTGAGCCCCCCTGCAAGTCGTTTGCCTGACGGGCTGTTGGGCTGAATACTATGTGTCGGAGAAGGTTGTTGAAGGGAGACGTTTCTCTACTTATCTGTGACTGCGGCTTTTGGTGAGTTGTCTTCGTTGGTAGCTGAGGCATGGTGAGTTGGGTGGCCCTGGTTCGGGCCCTCGGACTGGCTCTCGTTGACGTGCTGTACGAAGTTGGCTGTTTCCTGCGGCTTTGATGGTCTCTCAATGAAGCCCGGGATTAGGGTTCTCCCGTGACTTGCACTTTCCATGCGATCCCGGCTGGCGTTCTGGTTGGAGAGTGCTTCCTCCGCGTCCTACTTCCGGCTATCGCGTTTCTGTCTGCATTCCTAACTGCGGAAACTGCCACTACATTTTCGGAAATGAACTCATAAGTTCTCGGTACTTTTACTGGGTTTGTCGCGGGAATTGACACATGAGTTTCGGCTTACGATTCGCCTTCTCAGGTAATGGCGCCACTCGGGACTGGGGCTACCACTCGTTTCCGGGAATTTACTCATATTCTCGGCACTGTCCTCGTCACACGACTGTTTACTCCCGTTTCGGCTTCATCTATCTCGTCTCGCGGCTGTACCGCCGAACAAGTCCCGTCTCAGCTGGCGATAATTGCTCCGGAACAATTGATTGTGAACAACTGATTGACATTACTGCCTGGGGCCGGTCCCGAACTCCAGCCTGTTGATGCGACTTCTCTCACCTAACTGCCTTCTNCTGATTGACATTACTGCCTGGGGCCGGTCCCGAACTCCAGCCTGTTGATGCGACTTCTCTCACCTAACTGCCTTCTCTGTCTACGACTCACGACTGTCGATGACAACTGCCCGACGACCACTGACTGAATGCTTACGACTGAATGCCCGCTCGCCTTGGCTGCTCTCGAATTAAACCCGTCTCTCGATATATTCAAATTGGCTGTCAGTAATTTGTGTCGAGAGAAACAGGGACTTCCCTGGTTTCCTTCGCACGTTTTTTGTATAGGATTTAGTGTCTCCTCAGCTGCTCTCACACTCAAACTAGGGATGGAGGGCGGGGGGTAGCAAGCATCTCGGGGGTTCCTGGCAGCTGTGTCAGCAGTAATCTCGGCCAGGGGGTTACCCCGTTTCCTTCGCCGAGGGCGGGGTGTAGCAAGCGTCTCGGGGGTTCCTGGCAGCTGTGTCGGCAGTAATCTCGGCCAGGGGGTTACCCCGTTTCCTTCGCCGAGGGCTTATATCAGCTAATTTTCGGGACTTTCCCTGTTTCCTTCTCACTGAGGTTCATCCCCGGAAGTTTTTATACCTCGGGACTTCCCGGGGGTTATTTCTCAGGGTGTGAATACAGCGCAATTCCTATCCTCTGTACCCGCCACGCGTCGGTCTTCAGTATGGAGAAGGGCCTTCAAAGAAAAAAGAAGAGTTAACAATGCTGGCCCTGATATGGAGTATGTTTCAAGTGCTGTAGAGGAAGACGTGCTAAGTCCTGAAGAACTGGATAAGAAAATGAAATTAATTTTAGAAGACATGAACAGTGATACCGTAACACCTCAAACGATCCGTGAACTGGAAAGAAATGNTGATACCGTAACACCTCAAACGATCCGTGAACTGGAAAGAAATGCTGTTGGTCAATATGAGAACAACAGATGGAGGGATGCGCGTTTAAACAGGCTCACTGCATCAAATTTCAGCCGTGTGTGTAAACGGAAAGCACACACTTCCTGCCATGGCTTATTGAAGTCAATTTTGTATCACAGAGAGATAAATTCAAAGGCAATGCATTTTGGAAGAACGAACGAAAATTGGCAAAAGAAGTGTATTCCAAGTTAACAAATGTATAAGTAGATGAACGCGGTTTTATTGTACATCCACAATACCCGTTTCTCGGAGCGTCTCCCGACGGATTAGTGGGCGAAGACGGATTGCTGGAAATTAAATGTTTATTTTCAGCTGGGGACTACAAACTGAAAGAATTCATCGCCAAAAAGAAAAGTACATGTTTAATAAAAAATGATGGAATTCTGCAACTAAAAAAAACACAAATACTTTTTTCAGGTACAGGGGCAACTAAATATCTGCAACAAAAAATACTGTGACTTTGTTGTTTATGCAAACAATGATTCTCACGTTGAACGGAATTGGGTGGATACAGAAATGAGGAAGAACTGCATGCTTCCGAAACTGAAACAATTTTATGAGGCATGCATGCTTCCAGAAATAGCAGATCCCATCATTACACGAGGTTAGAAAGCACGTGATCCCAACTACATAAGAGAAGCTCAAGAACAGCGAATAAAAACAGAGGGAAAATAACTTTCATTAAGTTGTTTTCGAGACTGTCATGTTATTAATTTAGTTGGGTTAAGAATTACTTAAGTCATGACAATGTACAGCTGTGTTTGTTTGCAGTATGTGTACATCTTTTTTAATTATACACACAACCGTTTTCAATAGCCAAAAGAAAAAACGTATATAGTGTAAATGTATGTTAATTAACCATATATCTTNATACACACAACCGTTTTCAATAGCCAAAAGAAAAAACGTATATAGTGTAAATGTATGTTAATTAACCATATATCTTGGATTGCTATGTAGATATTGGGTAAACAGCATATTTGTACTGTGTATTTTATTGGTGCAACAAAAGTAATTATAATTTGTGATTACACTGTAAACTGTACTGTATTACAGTGTAGACAATTGTACTCCATAGCATAAATATTCAGTTCTGTGATAAGTCTGTTGGTTTGTATTTACAGGCGGTGACTGCCCANGCATTGTAAACTGTACTGTATTACAGTGTAGAGAATTGTACTCCATAGTATAGACAATTGTACTCCATAACATAAATATTCAGTTCTGTGATAAGTCTGTTGGTTTGTATTTACAGGCGGTGACTGCCCATATTGCATTTTCGTTTCGGTTTTTATTCTGATAAAATTGTGTCATCATTAAATTTTTTACTAATAGTTGGAATGTTCTTCAGAAATTACGGCTGAAAATGTTGTGCATATCTGTGAACTTCCTGTAAATAACCAATTACAATAAATTTGTTTTAATAGTTTACTTTTTGTGGGGATTTCAATCCAAATAAAAAGAGATATATATGGAATTTATTAACCATACTACGCAATTTTCTAACACATTAACAGATCGTAAATCAAATTGTGATTAAAGTGATGAAATTTATAGTGGATTCAATCATATTGATTCTAGCAGAGAAACGCCCCCAAAATACATTTTAAGTACAGTTACTGTANAATTTATAGTGGATTCAATCATATTGATTCTAGCAGAGAAACGCCCCCAAAATACATTTTAAGTACAGTTACTGTATGATAAAGCTTGGACTATCAAAGATTCCGATTGGAACGAACTAAAGCAGAAGAGCTGCCAACACGTTGGTAGTTACACACGAATGAATAATTACAGTTTTTTTTCGCAATGCTAACAATTATTAGAAAAGTGGCTTGGCCAGTTGTGCTTAATACATTACATTAAAAACTAANGTTTTTTTCGCAATGCTAACAATTATTAGAAAAGTGGCTTGGCCAGTTGTGCTTAATACATTACATTAAAAACTAACGAAATGCCTGATTGTCGTTACTAACTATTTGAAAATTTAAACTACAATCAATGCATAAAATATANAATTTATAGTGGATTCAATCATATTGATTCTAGCAGAGAAACGCCCCCAAAATACATTTTAAGTACAGTTACTGTAAGATAAAGCTTGGACTATCAAAGATTCCGATTGGAACGAACTAAAGCAGAAGAGCTGCCAACACGTTGGTAGTTACACACGAATGAATAATTACAGTTTTTTTCGCAATGCTAACAATTATTAGAAAAGTGGCTTGGCCAGTTGTGCTTAATACATTACATTAAAAACTAACGAAATGCCTGATTGTCGTTACTAACTATTTGAAAATTTAAACTACAATCAATGCATAAAATATAATTTGTATACTAACATCTGGCATAGTTTGCGATGTATTTTGGAACTAGCGCTGGGTGGAAATAACTGGCTGGTTGACTGCGGGAGGGCGCGCCTACCACACATTCCCCCCCGCGGACAAGGCACTGACCAGGCGGACTGGCGAGTTGGCAACGCCGCGCAGAGATAGCGAGTCACCTGAGACGAGCACCCCAGGCTCGCTACTGCCGCGCTCCCCGACGGATATCAGCGGCATGAGAGCCTCTTGTATTCCGTTAATGATTCATTGATAACCAATTTTATTTACGCTTTAAAAATATCTGTAAAATTCACATCACGCCAAAATAACTCGTTACTTTGATAAAACTTTTCTTAACCAGAATGATTAAAAATATTGCACAAAAATGTAGGACGCAACAACCGAGATCTTCGCGCAACCCATACACGCCTACTCAACTGTGCGCAGGCAGGCTTGGCGCTCGTCCTTGCGACGTGTGCACACGCGTTCGACAACAGTGGATGGCCCCTCGCTTCCTACTAGGTCAGTCGCGGGAATAGTGATTGAAAAATGCATTTAATGGCAAAGGGTTTAGGTTTATTGTTTAGTATATATTAATACTTTAACGAAGACGTGCGTTGTTACTCATAGGCATGCTGTACCTAACACACATGCACGGTTTTTCTTATGCTCGTTAAAAGCATATGATGGGTTTCCTAAACGAAGACAGCAACATAAGTGAAATAATATTTACTTACCAACAGACTGATTAAGCTATTATGGAAGCTAAGGTAAGATGCCCGTAGAGGAGAAGCACTCGGAATAGCACGCAGCACGTTCACAAAGCAGAATGAAACGAAGGAGGCGTGTTTCTGGTTTATATAAGATTTTGGAAATTATTTTTCTTGTATCCTTCTGCAGATGGTCTGTACAAAGTTAAAGTTGCGCAACGACCAATTGGGAAGCATGATGAGGGCTCGCTTTGGTGAAGCATGACTAGAGACCTGAAAAATTCGCGGATTCATTTTGAGACAAGCTAGAATTCAAAACACGTGTGTTTATATAACTTAAGCCATTGGTCCACACTGTGTTTGACACCTCTTGGAGAACACTGGCCCAATCGTCGCCTTCCACTGTGTCAGCAGACAACCAATGTGCAGTTAATATCGGCATATTTGTACATAAGACTGTAGAGTCTAGCCTGTAGGTCTTTGAACTCGCGAACTGTGGCTACAAGCCTGCTGGATGGACTGCGCACTTGTAGATAGAGCTTGTAATATAGCTGCCGAGTGGGATGCGGAGATCGTGTTATGCGACATGGGAGCAAAGCCCAGCATGCAGATTATTACCAGTTACTGTGAAGGTGCGGACATGAGAAAACAGCATGGAAGCACGTATGCTAGCACAGGTTGCTGGACACCATGCAGGTGCGGACCTGTAAAGGTGCTAACATTGCACTTCCCGCATGTGCGGACTTCGCGGTTATCAGAAACCATGCAGGTGTGAAAATTGTTTGGAAGCACTTACGCTAACTCCATACCCGACACAATGCAGGTTCANTATCAGAAACCATGCAGGTGTGAAAATTGTTTGGAAGCACTTACGCTAACTCCATACCCGACACAATGCAGGTTCAGGCCTGTATAAGTGCAGACATTTCTACGTGCACACGTGTTGACTTCATGGTTATCTATAAGCAAAAATATGCCGATCTAACGGATGAGATGTTCCGTGAATAATATTTCAAAGGAAATGTAATCATAATACANTATCAGAAACCATGCAGGTGTGAAAATTGTTTGGAAGCACTTACGCTAACTCCATACCCGACACAATGCAGGTTCAACCCTGTATAAGTGCAGACATTTCTACGTGCACACGTGTTGACTTCATGGTTATCTGTAAGCAAAAATATGCCGATCTAACGGATGAGATGTTCCGTGAATAATATTTCAAAGGAAATGTAATCATAATACATCAGTGTTAAGCTACAGCAATGCCTTTATATTTCTGTGTTAATCAAATACCTTCTCTTAAGAAAAAGATTCTTTCCAGACGTGATATAAATAATTTCAAAGAGAATTTTAATGCAAATCCTACTTTCATATTATATATGGTTAAGTATTCTCTTAAAGTACAAGTGTCGACAGCTCAATGGTAATATCGTGGGTTGAATGAGGTGTACCTCGGTGCAAGATCGAATCTTGTCAGCGTTCGAAAATTTTAACCATTTTATAATAAATTTTTGTAATTTATTTAGCACTGAAATACAAATTTATCATCCTTATAAAGACAGTATTGTAGTAAGAAAATGAAACTAGCCCATACTACCAATGCTGTGAAACATTAACAAATCAATACCAATTGATAAGATTATTAGTGTGTTAATTTTTTCGTCCTCTATCCTGCAGTTTAGGGCGTGTCGAATTTTTTGACTTCCTTTTTCAAAAAATGAGGGGGTTTAAAAAGTTGTATTTTGGTTAGCGATTCACAAATATATTTACATGAACTGGCAATTACATTGGTTTGCTTGGTAAATAAGTACTTCAATTTTGTGATATTTTCACGTTTCCTGTAAAATTCGCAGCAAACTGTCTTCTCTCAAGAAGTGCCTTCTTATCATTATTTCTGTTTGTACTTCTGCTCTAAGGTTAAGAATATACTTATATTATACTATGACATCTGTAAAAATATTTTATGCCACTCGTAAAAGTGTTTAAACTAGCAATACTCATTTGCAGCTGAGTGTCTTTTTATTAATTTTTATTAATATCATAGAAATAGTGATATTTTCTTTTTTTTCTTTTTCCAGGCACGAAGAGTTTTTTCCAATTTTAAAATCTGAAAATTCGGAACCATGGCTAGTAACATGAAGACAAGATTGGCAACTTCCACTCACATGAGTAACTTCATTGGAACTGGTCGAGAAATGCTGCCTTCCGAACTCTCAACTCTGCGTGATGTTCTAAGATATGGGCTTCTGCTAAGAGAACAGAGTGTAGAGAATGTCACAAATTACCTAGCAGCCACTCTTGCAAAGGATAATTATCCAAAAGTGCTTGAACAGTGGGAGCGAGCAAACAGTTGTTTTGTGGTGCCAATTTTAAATTCAAGAGTCACAGTCCTGAAGAAGATAGAAGAAAACTGGGAAAAGGCCAAAAACATATCACTTGGCAGAGGAAAACTGGAAGTGAAAGAGGCTTTCATAGCAACGTTAGACAAGCTCTTTGACATCCTCAATTGCAAGTGTGAGATTAAGCTATGTCCAGAATTTGAGGGTCCATGTCCAGGTGGTGCCGACTGTAAACATGAAGTGCACATCTCCTGCTCTTGTTCTAAGGATATGAAGATCCCTGTCAAAGAACTAGTGTTTATTAATAGTCAAAGAGAGAAGGTTGGATCTGTTGGACAGCATCAAATTGGATTACCAGATCTACCTGAGCACAGAAGACAAATTAAAAAGCAGAAGAGGCAAGAAGATGAATTAAGAAGAATTTATGAATATAAGCTGAAAAGGAAGGAAGAATTAACATTACAACCAGATGAAGTTCTTTTCTCCGACGAAGATGAAGAGTCAACTGATGTTAGAGATGAAGAATCTGAAGATCCTTTGCAAATTCCACNATTAGAACAGCTGCATTTTTGGATGCTGGATTAATTACTGAAGGAGACAGGAGACTTGTGGTTGATCACAATAAAGTAAAAAGGGCACAAGAAAAAGTTATGAAAGCACTTGATGAAGAATTTCATGCTCGATGCAGGACAGGCAATATTGAATGTATCTTCTTTGATGGACGCCAAGATTTCACTAAAGTTCTGTTACAGGCAGATAACTCAAGTCATCAGTTTCAAAGTATTGTGAAAGAAGAGTNTTCTGTTACAGGCAGATAACTCAAGTCATCAGTTTCCAAGTATTGTGAAAGAAGAGCATTACACTGTTTGCAGTGAGCCAGGTGGAAGGTATCTTTGCCATTTTACTCCAGAGAAAGACTTAACGAAAAGGAAACCTGCTAAAACCATCGTGTGGATTTTTGAAAGAAAAACAGCATTTATAAAAGTTTGCAGGCTATTGGTGGTGACTCAACGAATGTTATCACTGGTTGGGAAGGAGGGGTCATGCATTGGGTTGAGGCAAAGCTGAATCGTAAACTCGTCTGGTTGGTTTGTGCTCTTCATACTAATGAGCTACCATTGCGGCACTTGATGGAAAATTTTTGTCTAACAACAAGTGGAGTGGTAAGATTGGCAACATTCTTAATGCTGCAACAGAACTTGAAATCAATCCCTCATTTGTCAGAATATCCTTTCCAGAGCCTTTGGTTCCATTGAGTAACACTGTTGTCAAATATATCTCTACAGATCAGGCTTATGGTTACAGAATAGCTACGGCCATAAGGAAAGGTGTAGTTCCAATTGATCTGACATTACTATAAATTGGTCCTGTAAGCCACTCTCGTTGGTTAACAACTGCAAATAGGATTTGTCGCATATGGGTTTCAAAACATGGCCTTAAAGGCAACAACTTGAAGACGTTACAACCGCTTGCAGAATACATTGTTGGTGTTTACTATCACTGCTGGTTTACAATTAAAATGAAATTCTCTTGGGTGGAAGGACCTCGCCACATTCTTTATCAATTGAAGCTCCTAAAATCTCAGAAGGCAGTAGCAGATATTGTTTGCCAACGATCTAACGTTCATCGTAGTTCGCATGTAGTGAAATGGTGCTTCAGACACTTTTATGCTCGGTAGACCAAGAAGAAAGGAAAACAGGGGTCCGGAAGATAATTGAATTAAGGAATGAAGATCATGTTACACCAGGAGACCTATCTGTTCGTCCTAGGAAAACACCTGCAGTAAATCCAAATGCAACTTCCCTTTTGGAACTGATAGACTGGTCAGAAAAAGTATATGAACCTCCACTTACTTGTAAACTCAAAATATCAGAAATAAGAAAGTTTGTTGAAGAGCCAATGCAAGTGCCAAATACGCCATGTCATGGACAGTCCATAGAGAGGCGAGTGAAACAAGTAACAGAGACTTCTGGCAAAGTGTATACTCATGAGAAACGAGAAGGATTCATTAGAGGTCAGGAAGCAAGCAGAAAAATGATGTCTAGGAATGAATCGAAGCAAGATTTGATGAATATTGTTGGTTGAAGCTTTTTACATTGTTTACAATGTGATTTCAGTATATCATAATAAAGACAAAATATAAATAAAATTGTTTGAGCTCATTAAACCACTTTTTGAGCAAATTTTGTGGGAGTTAATATTAAGTTACCCCTTTTTCGGAAATTTCAATATAGATTATAATCAAGCGCAAATTTACCAAGATAAAACTTTATGAATAAGGAAAAATCTTTTTAATTAGGATATCACACACCAAAAGGCACATTTTTGGACCCCCTCATACACAAAAATCACGAATTTTTATTTTTGCCCTCCAAATTGACACGCCGTACTGCAGTATTACAATATATGAAGTGAGTCAGGCATGTAAAAAATTTCCACAATTTTTTTTATAATTGTGAAAAAAAAATTAGTTATAATTAATTTTGTTAGGACATGCCCTTGCCGTCGAAACAAAGAGTCATGATAAAAAAAATTAAATGAACAAGTGAGATTTGAACCTGTAGTTCACAGCGTCAAAGCAATAATCTTATTCACTGCTCTACACTGTCATACACATTTAAGATTTAACAAACTAAATTTTACATTAAATAAAATCATGAATGAAATATTAAATAAGTTCTAATTAACAGACAATTTGCTTATTAGCTAAAGCCACAATATCTTTTTGAATTTATTGAAGCCTCTTTAATATGTGTGTTGTCTGAAATGTGATAATCTTTTCGTAGTAAATGTTTTATTTGAGACGAGAATCTGCAATGTGCATGTGCAGTAAACCTGGCAACAGTGTACTTTAATGATCCTTCGACTAAAGTTAGTTCCACTCTAGTCGGGCTTTATGAATATTGATGTGTCCTGCGTCCTGAAAGACAGTTTATTCGTCAGAAGACACTCTCTGGTGAAAATCACAGGCGGACGACCGCAATAAATACTAAGGGTTTGGCGAGAGTACCAGCAGAATGACGCCAGGAAGGCACAGCTGCGCTTCGCAGCTGCAAGGCGTGCTACCAAATGTTCCTGCACGTGCAGACGATATCCGGAGGCAGCGGAATGGAATGAACACGTGATGTAGAGACCACAGGCGGAGGAAGGCCGGCGCAGCTGCGTTTTGCAGCTGCCAAGGGACGCCGAGCTCACACCATCGGCTGCGTCTGTCCCAGGCTGGCTACCGCAGTAAACAATGAGAGCTTTTGCGAGCGTGCTGGAATAATAGCAACACGATATCCGGAGGCAGGAGAACCACAGGCATCCACCAAGAGGCCACCAAGTGCTCCACCACGTGCGAGGAAGTGGGACGCCGAACACGTGTTTTACGACCCAGGAGGACGCGGCGAGCAGCCCGGCCACGTGCAGATGGGATGCAAGTTCAATATGGTGAACGAGCATTCAAAACCGCGAGGAAAAGGGAGGAACAGGGCAATCGGCCGACGGGAATCGAGGGGTGCGGAGTGGATCCGGGATGAGACCCCAACGGCAGTCAGCCGTCGTCAAACGAACAGTGCGGAGTGGAACCGAGAGGAGGAGTTCGAGACCAGGCATCGAGACGCCCACACCGATCAGCGAGGAACGGTAGCAGCCCAGGCATTGAGACGTCCACCAAGTGCCGGAGCGGTCCCAGGTCGCCAGCCGAGAGAAGACCAGCGCCTCAAGTCAGATAAGTAAAGCCATACATGAAGTGTGAAGAATCTTGCTCCCCCACGACGCAAATCGCCGCGTCGAGCCATACGTAGCCTACATAGAAAAAGGGGAGGGGAGAGTTGTCTCGTGTGTACCTGTAGAAGTCACCCTGTTAAGCATAAATAAAACTGACTTATGGTAACTCGCAAGGAAAGTGAATTTATTTGGTAAATTGGACCTAGGGACAATAGTGTCGACATATTCCTACGCCCTAACACTGAGGGCTAGCAGCAATTGCTGATGCCTTACGCAGAGAGCAGATTCAATACCTACTATACACCATAGCAATAGGGAGGTATCAATATGATATAGTTAGGTAGTCCACCCTTAGTCCGGACTAACTTCAGATCAACTCCGAGGAATATCATCTCTGCATCACCCTTGGACGAAGATCTACTATGAGTAAGGTCCGTAAATTTTATTATTTTATGTTATAGTCTTTTATGTGCGTGTGTGTGTATATATAGATATATACACATACTGTATAAACCTTGTGTACGTTTGTTCGTATTCGTGTAACTTCCGAAAAAATCAACCGATTTTCATTGTTTTTTTTATAAACCTTCCTTTCGTTCCCACGAGTGTTTTAACACCTTTCTTTTATATCTGTATTACCTGCAAACGTATCAAAATCTGCAAAAAGCTCATTTTTAACATGCTTTTGCGTCAGGAAGTGCCTTAGTCAACAATGCAATGTAAACAATACAATGTAAACAATGCAATGTAAACAATGTATAGTCGCAACCTAGCAACATATAAAAAAATATATCGATATATAGATATTTATAATTACATCAATGCTCGAATTATCGATACTAATATATACATATGTCGATACTTATCGACAAGCGAACATGTCACATACAAATCTGTGGATGTAACTTTTCACAAAAATGAAGCTGTAAATTAACCGCCAGAATTCCGAAATTAGCTTGATACTCCAGGATTGCCTCCACATATATTAAAATTGAAAATATGAGTGCCAGTCATTTTACTTCGTTACATCAATCCACCAAAACTTTGCAATGGCACACGCCTTGCAATAAAAAAAAATTATGGCCAATACTATAATACTATAGAATCTACCACCTTGAAAGGTGCTTTCAAAGGAGATGTGCTTCTTCCCAGAATTCCATTTATTCCGTCAGAAATTCCCTTTCACTTTAAAAGAACACAGTTTCCAGTTAGATTGGCATTTGCAATGACAATAAATAAAGCTCAAGAGCAGTCATTGCAAATGTGAGGAATAGATTTAGAAACAGAATGTATTTCGCAAGGCCAATTTTATGTGTCTCGTTCTAGAGTAGGAAAACCACACAACTTATTCATACGCACGGAAGATTAAAAACATTTGTCGTGCGATGGTTTAGGAATTTTAGAGCGATGCTGGCCCACAACCCCCCCCCCCCCC
>NQII01000396.1:516221-535893 GCA_002778355.1 Clitarchus hookeri | reverse complement strand
CCGAGCAGAGAGTTAGGTCAGGGGTTCGGACCCCTGGCCACGTCAGTAGAACAGCAGTCCAGTGAGACAGCAGCACCCGCAGGCTTTTGCCAAAGGCCGCCCATCGCCGGAGATCACCCACCCCAGCTGACAGCACTCACCGCTGAGTTAAGTATAAAAATCGTCGCCCAGAGAAGCCCCACTCAACCACGAAGTCGCCCAGTTAATACGAATAGTCATATTAGGTACCACACCTCGGAAGGGCTGATGTATGTAGTACTTGTGTAAACTCCAGACAATATATTCGTCCTTAACAAATGAAACAGTAAAAGGCTTCATTATTACAATACCCTTAACCTCCAAGCACATTATAGTCTGTGCCTGGGGGCATTAACCATGACACTATAAGCCACACTGTCTTCCACAGTGGCAGAATAGCGTCACATTGCTTACAAACAAGTACTTCAATAATAAATATTTTGAAAATACATATACTTCTTTAAATTAATTTCACAGAAAGGAATAGAACCAAAATATTTTATACCACAGCAACGCGTGGCAGGGTTAGCTAGTGTGTGTGTATGTATATATATATATATATATATATATATATATATATATACACACACACACAAACACACATAAAAATGATTTAGAAAAAATATGCTTTACAAATTTAATATTTACCGGTAGGTCTTCTAAATTTCTTTGTTGTTACAGCCATGTACAAAAGAAGTTTGACAGTGCTTACTCACGCGAATTTTATTGTAAAATTAAATATTATATTAGTAGTCGCTTTATACAAAAATAAATTATTTAGCCGTTTGCCTCAATGCCACGAAAATTATTATGGATAATGAGATAGTAGAGTAACTTCCTGAATGCACTTGTAGATATATTTATAAATATGTATAATTTAGGTTGGAGTTGCGGGTGTGTGTTGAACAGTTGTCAGCGCTGCATGTTTTAATAAACGATGCAATATTTTTCGTCTCGTGTGGCGGCGCGGCAACTTGAGCGGTATCCGATAACGCTGGGAAGTGGGTGTGTGGGGAAATGAGGGGTGTGGGGTAACAATGGGCGATACGCAGGGACGAGTTCCTCGCTCTGAAACACCTCCCCACCCCCTCCTAAACTCACTGTACAGAGCGCAGCTGGGTCAATGCGGGACCATTCCATTACCCGCATCCGCCCGCTCCGCCCAATATCCGCATCCACGCTCATTATTACCAGTTTTCCTTCCGACACCCAGCTACCGCGTAGCCGCGCGCGTGTTGTCAAACCATCCGCCTGTCCCCCGCGCTGCCGCCACGAGTCTATAAGGGCCACTGTTCCCCGCCTCCCACCGAGCTGGTCTGCTTTACGTCAAAACTGGAGCCACAATTGCCTACAGTGCTGTTAACACTCCGAGCTCTGCGCACATTTACAAGTGACTCGCTTATGCTCACCCCTACAGGAACACACGTTCTGTTGGCCGTGGTATTCACAACGTACTATTGAGCCACACCTCACCCAGCAACTTTTATAAAAAAACGTTCTCTATCGGCTGGCTGTCAATATCAAAATTAGTTTCATTTATAAATAAATAAAAATGCATACCCAAAATTAGTAACACTACAGAGTTACGCAATTTTTTCGATTTTTTTAAAGAGATTTAGAACCCCCTAACAAATTTTTCTAACGTTACAAGTATACATGCGATAAGAGTTTTTCCATAAAATTCCCTAATGCACGTCTATTAATTAAAACAATTAAGAAAAGGAATTGGGGAATTGTGTAGTTTACTTTGCTATGTTATAGTATTTAAGTACATCAAAATTATTTAATTTCATACAATTCAGTTAAGGTATTACTGTTCATATCAACTTAAATTTACTTTCAATTTTGATTAGTTAAGATTGTTCATGCACATTTACAGATAGCTAAAATCTTTTTGTACCACTAAAGTTAGATAGATAGGCAGGTGGGTAAGGTTTAACGTTTCGTCAACAGCTAGGTCATTAGAGACTGTCTACCACTATAGAAACATCAGTTCTTCTGACTACTGTGTTCCCACTTACTATTGGTCTAAATTATACCAGACTTGAGCCTGCCACACCGTCAATGATATTTCCTTCGAGCTTCTGTGCGATATTTTTTTAGAGGTATGTAACGTGTCAACTCACGGGGTCCGTTACTGTTAAGTTTAGCTGCACTCGGTACTGCTTGCCGTGCCATGACACTGTGCTGTGAACAAAAGTAACGTCGTTGGCTTGTTTGAACCATTGTAATAGAATTATGAAGCGCAGTTAAAGAGCGATTTGTGTTTTAAATTGCTATCTACTCACTGCTACGTCATTTAAAAGTAAATAAAATAACAAATCGTCATCTCTTAGCTCTACAACACATAAAATTAATAGTTACACCAAGGTTATGCCAGCGTGGTCGGGTAGCGTAGTGGACAGAGTTGCGTGTACGAACCTGTTTGCTGCTTAATTCTTTTAATTGTAATAGTAATTTTATAAGCAATTATTATCTATTAAAAAATATTATATTTATTTTATTCACAAATGTTTAAATTTATTAATTATAATTATGATTAAAATTTTCAAAGCTGAACTAAGGGAATATTACAATATGAGATGTGCGTATCTCAGTTTGTGAAGGATGGATGTCTTAATAAAAGTAAAAGATGTAACTTTTATTTTTTTAAATTTATTTTTGCTGCTAGAAATATTTTTACAGCTATTATTTACAGTATTATTACTCTTGTTATTCTAAGTAAAAGCGATATGTAATGTCTATCTCAAATTTAATTAAAGTCTTTAGCACTGTTTCTATATTAGTTACTGTACTCGTATTTACTATTATATTAAGTATTCACACTCATTATTTACACATATTCAATCTATCTATTGCTATAATTTAAAATATGTGAAACGCATCCAGTTCAACAATCCCGGCCGTCATTCTCACTCTCCACTGCACCGATGCTCGAAGTCTACAGACCTCACTCCTACTAACCACACATCGCTTTGCTGACTCGTTGCTTTGATGTCTTGGCACAACTGAAGCTTAAGGTCGTACAATGCTGTCGGCTTGGAGGCCCGTTGCAGCTTAAGTAGTCTCGTTGGCGCGATATTGGAAGGTTCGTCTCACCCCGAGTTCAGTTGAGTTGAGAGATTTGGGCGGCTCTTTAACAATGAGGTCTTGAGAGCCGATCTCTCACTCCGAGTCTCGCAGAAAGAGGCAAGTGCGATGGACAAGAAATTATTTCAACAGTAACCCCAGAAAATTAATCGACTGAAGGATAGCAGCACACAAGTCTCGATACCTTATCTCTGCGGTAGCAGCACGGCTTTGTAAATCTCCACGTACTCCTCGGGTTACTGCTTGTCCCTGACACACTGATTCAGCGAGACGGGGAAAGGGAAGCAAAGCAGAGCAGCAAGCATGTTACAGAAACATCTTAGTTTCTTTAATAAAGCTTTTCATGACGTTACATGTTGCTTGCTGCCTTGCATCGCTTCCTTTGCACCATCCCACTCGAGTGCGTGAACTAGTGTGTCAAGGACGTTGCTCGTAACTCGAGGAGTACGCGGATATTTACAAAGACGAGTCGCTGCATCGGCCGCGATAAGTTTACGGGACTCGTGCGCTCCCGTCTTTGAGCGGTTTGAATTTATGGGGTTACCATAGCAAGAATGTTCTTGCAATGGCCATATATATTAAAATACACTAATGGGAAATGGAAAATGAACACCCGGATGCAATGGCCCCATATGACTAAAGGTTGTACTGAATTATTAAACAGGTTGCACACTGTATATGATAATGATCACAGGGTCGTACACCTATGGACAGAGGCTACAGAGTGTCTTGAACAACAATGTCAGTATCTTGCGTAGCCTCATTTAGCGACGATGCAGTCCTGCAGTCGTGCGTAGCGACGATCATAAAGGTGTCAGATGTGATCTTGGGGGAATAGCGTTCCACGCTAATTCCACCTGTTGTTGCAATTGGTGGAGGTATGTTGCCGGTATTGCAGATCGCACCAAACGTTGTCCCACCATGTCCCACACATGTTCAATGGGGGACAGGTCGAGTGATCGTGATGGCCAGGGGAGTTGACAAACACCTTCGAGAGCGCATTGGGTAACACGAGACATGTGTGCATGGGCATTGTCCTGCTGGAAGAGGACATCTCCATGGTGTGTAGGTATTGCAACAAAATGGGCTGGATGATATTCTGGATGTAGCGTTCACTGTTCAGTGTGCCCTCAACAAACATGAGAGGAGTACAGTCATTGTAGGCTATTGCTCCTCAGACCATGATATGATGCCAGGTGTTGGTCCTGTATGTCGCTGCCATATACAATCTGGTTGTTACCGCTCTCCTAGTCGACGCCGCACTCGTAAACGACCGTCACTGGCGCCAAGGGAAAATCTGCTCTCTTCATTTAACACAATTCCTCGCCATTCATCCATCCAGTTGCGTCATTCGCAACACCATCCGAGGCAGTCTGCATGGTGATGAGGTGTGAGAGAAAGCCTGGCGAGCGGCACCCTTGATCGTAACCCAGCATCCAGCAAATGGTTGGTAATGGTCCTAGCTGACACCCTGGGTGCAAAGTGGCCCTAATCTGTGCGGCGGTCGCCGTGCGATCAACAATGGCTCTCGTCTGATGCGGCAGTCCAGGCGATGTCGTATGTCGCTACCGTCCAGAAGCAGGTTGACGAGCTTATGCACCATCGTTGGACCACCAGCACCACCAATTTTTGCACATAAAACTCTTCACGTCCTACATGTTAGGCAATTCTTCGGTAGAACCATCCAGCCTCCCTAAGACCCACAATACGACCTCGTTCAAAGTCAGTTAATTGCACGAAGTGTGGTCGTCTATTCTGTTGTGGCACATCTATAATGGTTACTACACACAGGCCAATGCTGGATACTACAGACTACACTTTCACCAAGTCAATAACTTACTACGCAGTTCCTACTCTGTCCAGAGCAAAACTCTCTTAATCATGGCATGTACTGCTCTCTATCAGTGCTTCATGCGCATATGGTGTTTCCACATCACCGCTTCAGTGGTGTTCATTTTTCATTTTCCACCATTGTATTTATTTCTTTTGGCTGATTTCACATTTTCTGTTTACGACGTCCCTTCAATTTCAACAATATTTCTTTTCCCAGTAAGTCATAATGAATTGCTTTCAGTTGTGAGTAACATCGAGAATAAACTTTCATCACAACTTGATGGTGTGCCAAATATAAAAAAAAATGTTTTGAATTCATTAAAGTTTTTAATTAGTGAGTCGCCAGAACAATGTGTCTTCCCTGGTATTGTGAAGTGCTCTAAAGGCATAATGTTATATATAAAATTCCCTCTGATCTCTGCGAAAATTACAGGCCAATCGCCTTAATCTCTACAATGTCTTAAATACTGCAGATAGCTATGTACAACATAATGATATCCTCTATAAAAAACCAACATTTTATCAGAATTTCAACATGCCTTCAGACCTGCTTAAGTTGGCTACTGAAGAGCATCCCCGCCTTATTTCGTCCAGTTCCATGGATGGTGCAGGAATAAGATACTTAACCCCGTTTTAGGTTGTCTTTTTCTGGGGGTTTTGGGCTCAATAGGAGGCCAGAGTCCATTGTGACTTATGCAGCATTTTAAGTTGGGTACTGAATGGCATACCTGCAAAATTTGGTTAAGATCCTTCGATCTGTATACATACATGCATGCATACATATAAACTCTAATGTTTATATATAAATACACATATATAATTTCATTTGTATATATACATATACACAAACTTTTATTCCCGACCCTCTTTTTCAGGCACCAAGTGCATGGCAGGTCCCACTATGGTGGGGAGTAAGGTGAATCACCACTCCCTGTCCGCCGCTACCAGCGGGCGGGATGATTAACAGCCACCTGAACTGGCGTCATCGTTCCCCCCTTTTTTTGTCATCCTTCTGGAGAAGTCAATGACAGTGGGCTATTGAATGAAACTTCTGCTAATCTCATTCCTCGATAAAACCCGACATGTATAGCTGGTGGGCTAGTGCTCACGACACTATATATACCTCCGCAGCCGGAGATTGAGCAGTTTTTGGGGTATTCATCTGGCTGAAGTATGGTCTATGGGCGAAGTCTGGTGCAGCAAGGGACATCAGCAGAGGACGGGTAACGGCAGAGCTTGCGAAACGACGGTGAATGAGCGTGTGTGTGGTGTGGATGGATGAGAGTGCGTGGTACCAGACGATTAGAGTGCTACTGTGCATGGGAGCACTCGAAGCATCTATAACATTCTGGACTGGTGAAATATGGACTGAATTGAAGTGGAGCTATACGAACATGGGATACAGACATTAATGTGAATATTGGAACAATAAGATATGGACATATAATTTATAAAATAATTCAATATATTTTGTTACACTTTTTATTGAGATTGATATTGGTTATTTGGTTACATTAACTTCTGTTAGGTGATCAACGTTATTTAAATATTAATTGTAAATGAGAAGTATTATCCATTCATTGTGATATACACTGGAGAGACTGAAAAACTGGTATAGGCGTGCGTATGCAAATAACAGAGGTATGGAACCAATTAGAGTAACGCGATGCGGTCGGCAGCGCCTATATAAGACAACAAGCGTTTGGCAAAGTTGCTAAATCGGTTACCGCTGCTATAAGGACAGGTTATTAAGATTTAAGTGAGTTTGAACGTGGTGTTATAGTCGGTGCACGAGAGATGGGACATAGAATTTCCGAGGTAGCGATAACATTTAGATTTTCGCGTACGACCATTTCACGAGTGTACAGTGAATATCGGGAATCTNTGATCAACGTTATTTAAATATTAATTGTAAATGAGAAGTATTATCCATTCATTGTGATATACACTGGAGAGACTGAGAAACTGGTATAGGCGTGCGTATGCAAATACCAGAGGTATGGAACCAATTAGAGTAACGCGATGCGGTCGGCAGCGCCTATATAAGACAACAAGCGTTTGGCAAAGTTGCTAAATCGGTTACCGCTGCTATAATGACAGGTTATTAAGATTTAAGTGAGTTTGAACGTGGTGTTATAGTCGGTGCACGAGAGATGGGACATAGCATTTCCGAGGTAGCGATAACATTTAGATTTTCGCGTACGACCATTTCACGAGTGTACAGTGAATATCGGGAATCTCGTAAAAAATCAAATCTTCAACATCGCTGCGGCCGGAAAAAGATCGTGAACGAACGGGACAAACGACGACTGACGAGAAACATTAAATGTGACAGATGTGCAACCCTTTCTCAAATTGGCGGAGATTTCAATGCCTCCTGCATATAGTCCATACTGTATAAGAAGGCCACTTTCTGACAAGTCTGCGAAAGCAGCGCCATAGTTTACATCTGACTACATCTGACTACGTATCCTTCTGCTATCAGCTGATCGGCCACATGGCGTCAATGTTGTTTATTTTCATGCTGTCATTATCAGCTGATCCCCTTGTCAATTTACTATTCCTGGGTCGTTTTAGGCAGTCTTGCTACTCAGAAATACGTAGCTGCGATACATCATTATCATTATACATGTATTTGGTAATTAGTCATTTAACAAATGTTAAAGGGCAAAAATATTAATAATTAGTTTAAAATTTGCTAGCTACAAATAAATGTATTGAAATTATTAATTAGTAATGTTATGTTATATGTCAAAAATATAAATCAGTAATTATAAATTTATCAACTACCAAAAAAAATGTGCGTTCAGGCTTAACAAACCAATTTAATTATCAAGGTCGTAAATATCACTCTTTCAGCATGTTTCCGATATTGCCCATTCTCTTAGTAATATGAACTTTATAAAAACCATTCTCCACTGCGTGGGTGGGGGATCTTGCTTACTGCCCAAAGATGATACATAGTAAAGCCCTCTTAAGAAGTTTACGAAAAATATACTGCTAATTTTTGCTTACTAAACAGTAAAACTTCTTAAAGCGTAAAATTGGATATCAGTAATACACAAAGTTTTGCTTAATTTTGGAACTTCCAGCATGCTCACACAGTGAAATTGATACGCAATGAATCTTCACTCATCTGTACTTACTTTGCATTTGAAGCACAACAGGAAAATACGACAAATATCCTTCAGAATCACTGCTAGTGGCAAACATTCTGTAGAATATGCAACTGTGAGACTTCTAGTAGAAAGGAATGTACATTCTTCGACATAATCCATTTTAAGTTTACATGTTGGCACGTCATACACGCAGTTTGAAAATGGGGAAATATTATAAATGATATAGTGCAACATATTCTCTTCAATCCAACCTCAACCCGAGTGAAATGTAATTTAATTCATATAAAATAACTTTACCCGGACCTAACAATACTGTAAAATATATAGCATCATGTTAATTTCATGACTATCTTTTTCAGCATGGAATAACTACTTCATTTTGAAATTGCTAACTTTACATAAACAACATATATTGAATTTATTTTAAACTTCACTAAAATATTTGAAAATAATACAGGTCTTTACTAATATAACACTGTCAAAATATGAAGACAATATTTATTAATAAAAAACACTAGCTTATTCATGTCTCGAAAAATTATATGCCTCCTTTGTAGAGATAAATCTCGTTTGTTACAATACCACTTGTAATGAGAATGTACTTATATTTTTTAAGTGCTGTGGTATATTTGTGCTTCTGTGATAACAGCATGTTATTTATCCTGACGCCCCACTGTAGTGCACCAATTAAACTTGACGCTTTTCCCCACCTATGGTACACAGAGTGGTTCGTAGGGTCGGAGTTAATTCCTCCAGGCACAGACTATAAGGCACCTGCCTTGAAGGTTGAGGGTATTTCAATAATGTAGTCTTTTGGTGTNACCTGCCTTGAAGGTTGAGGGTATTTCAATAATGTAGTCTTTTGGTGTAGGATGGATATATTGTCTCGAGTTATAAAAAACATACAGAAACACTTCCGAGGTGTGGTACTCTATTTTGGCTACTCGTATTAACTGGGGGTGACGTCGTGGGGGAGGGGGGCTTCTCTGGATGGCAACTTGATACTTAACTACTCTGCTGTTGGTGCTGGTATGTTGTCTGCGGTGGGTGAGCTCCGGCGATGCGGGCGGCCTTGGCAAAGGCCCGCGTTTGGTGCCTTCTCACTAACTGCTCTACTGATGTACTGACATACTGAGGTACTGTTGTCGCCGGGGGTCCGATGCCCCCCGTCCGCACGAGGTGTGGCTACTCTCTCTGCGCGGCGATATGCAACTGTTCTGCTCGAAGGTTTATTGATTACTCAAAACCCACCTGCCCCGCAAAGAGGCTTATAAGCTCCATAGCCTCCCTCCCTAATTGTCGGCACGTGTCACCTTGTTGGGGCGAGGGGGCGGTGGTAGGAAACAGAACAAAGCATTTCAAAAATGTGCCCTGGTTCCTGAAGGTTGCGAAGGGGGGGAGTGGTGATCTTGTCCCTCAAATTTACCATCTCAGCTTATTTTTCCGCGGTACATGTTTTCTTACTTCAGGTGAACTGCGTCTCCTATCTCGTGATATCTCGGCGTTCAACAAATCTCACGGGCTTGCTAGGGGGAGGGGGGAAGGTNGGGTTGGTTGGTTGGTGTGACAGCGCCGCACTAATACTCACTTCTAATACATCATACGTCAATCCTTTATTATTTTATACTTTTGTTGAAATTACTGCTCGTTAAAATGTCAGTAAACAACTTTGCTGCCCAATCTACATCTACTAGCCATCAAAAATCAACGCCTTTTACACGAAAAGCAAACAAAAGATGTCCAATGAAACGAAAAAAAGTTTTAACTCTGGACGCAATACTATTATAATTTTCCAAAATAATTTTTTTTGAAAATGTTATATTGACGCGTGACGAGTACATAGGGTTGGAATTGCGCTGTATGCACACCCTGAGAGGATAATCCTTGGGACAGTCCCGACATATAAGGATATGCGTGGAAAAACCGAAGTTGAGAGAAACAGGGTAAGTCCCTAGAATTAGCTGGTATAAGCCCTCTACGAAGTAATCAAGAGAACCCCCGCCGAGATTAGTGCCGACCCAGCTGCCAGGAATCTCCAGAAGACGACTGCCGCACCCCCCTCCGCCCTAGTTTGAGCGCCCAAACAGCTGACAAGACACAAAATCCTACACAAAAAACATGTGAGGTACACACGGACTTTCCTGATTTCTCTCTCGAGAATCTGCTGACAGCCAACTTGAATATAGTGGGAGATGGGTTAAATTCAGGAGCAACCAAGGAGTGGTGGTCAGTCGTTCGAAGCAGTGGTATTCAGTTGTTGATGAGAAGTTGTTCGGCAGCCGCGATGCGAGACAGAGAAGGCAGTCAGGCGAGAGGCAGTTGTATCACCAGGCCGGAGTTCGGACTCAGCCCAGGCAGTCATGTACAATCAGTTGTTCGCAGTCAGTTGTGCGGGAGCAATTATCGCCAGCCGAGAAGGGAGTTGTTTGGCGGTACAGTCGCGAGACGAGATAGATGCAGCCGAAACGGGAGAAGCCGAAATGGGAGTTATTAGTCGTGTAACGAGAACAGTGCCGAGAATATGAGTAAATTCCCGGAGACGAGTGGCAGCCCCAGTCCGAGAGGCGCCATTCCCCGAGAAGACGTAGTCGTACGCCGTATGGCGACGAGGCCTGCAGTCAGTCAGTCAGTGAGTCAATAGTGACGTCACCGAGGAGAGAACCCGGGAACAGCCGAAACTTCATGTGTAAATTCCCGAGAAAACCCAGTAAAAGTGCCGAGAACTTAGGAGTTCATTTCCGAAAACGTAGTGGCAGTTTCCGCGGTGAGGAAGTCAGAAATGCGAGTCGGAAGCAGGACGAGGAGACACGCTCTCCAACCAGGAACGCCAGCCGAGGTCGCAGAGAAAGCACAAGTCATGGGAAACCAATCCCGGACTTCCGAGAGAGTCAGTCAAAGCCGCAGGAATAAGCCAACTTAGTACAGCACGCAAATGAGAGCCAGTCCGAGGGCCTGAACCAGGGCCACCCAACTTACCATGCCTCAGCTACCAACGAAGACAACTTACCAAAAGCCACTGTCACAGATAAGTAGAGAAACGTCTCCCTTCAAAAATCTTCCCCTATGCATAGTATTCAGCCCACAAGCCCTTCAGGCCTACGACTTGGGGCTCAGTCTCGCCCAGTGTGTGTAAATACATATGTTTCCTTTCAAAAAATTAAATACTGGTGTGTTAAATAACGAAGAATACGAGTATTTGTTTACCCCTAACGCAACAACCACATGTACCCTTAGTCTGCACCAAAGTAAATTAACAAAGTACCCTACTAGCCACCATCCCGTATAACTCAAGTGGCCTAGTAGCGACAATATAATGGATTTCCAGTGGTGAATGACAGTTATAATTCTCAGTGTTGGCGAGGGTGAAGTAAGATGAGATGGAGCAGTTGTGGAGTGCGAAACTATGAGTACCCTGAGTAAATCCAATTACTATGCTGATAAGGCTTTCCAGATTCTAACGTCCAGATTGACCTTGCGGACCTGCCAGACTTGTCATTAACCATTGCTGAAAATGCAGCAAGCATTAATTACCTTTTTAGATAAATTTTATAAAAGGACAGGAATCAGGTACTAACAGTCTAGTACTTGTCAAAAGGTACACATGCAAAGAAGGACCACAGATTTTTCACACGGTTGCGCAATAGCAACATTTCTGGCTTAGCCTGTTTCATCCAGAAAAAAGTTATAGGACAACACATCTCTTTTTTTTGGCTCCTGCTACAGGCCAGAACTAAGATGCTGGGAATTAGCCACATCAATCTGTAACTAAATCCAGGCATCCCCGGGCCTCAACATAAGATAATCACAGCTTCAAACCACACTCATCAGCTGTACCGGTAGATTTTTATTTTCAAAACATGTGTAAACATAGTAGTCTAACACATTCAATATTAAAATTAATGAGTACCGCAACACTCTACTGCGGCCGCGTAATTAATAACAGCGGCACGCAACTGGCAGCAACTATTATATATTTGACTTTGAACTGGCGGCTACACGGTTAAGCTGCAACCCAATCAAGCCGCCCCCAGTAAATCTCTTTATAAAACTCTTTATAAATGATCACAACTGGAAAAATTCAAATACCATGTTTATTGCAATAAAGCAAAAACACAAACGCACAAGAAAACAATGTTAATGTAAAGTGATTAGTAACATTTTAGTTAGGTAATGACAAGAAAATAGGTAACAATTACAAATACCATAATGTACAAACTGCACTTTACGTGCCATAAAGTTATTTAAATTGAATTTTTTTACATTCACAAAAACAACTGACAGTTAAGGCACATTGCAGCAATGTCAAATATTATATAAGAAAATAGGAATAACTAACATCACAGTAGTAATCAAGTGTTTGTGGGTTTGTAGGGATGTACAGTACAAATACTCATAATAAAACGTTATGCTGGTAAAACGTTGTTCAATTCAGGTGAATGGTGATGCTGTTCCCTCTTCTTTTAACTAAAGACAAGCCAGTGTACAAAATAGGCCGAGGAAGGAAATGAAAACAGTAGAATATAATAAATAGGGTGTAACCGAAAATAAGCAAATGTGCCAAGAAGATATGTTGTGCATACATTTAAATATGAACTGTCATGCTATTTTCCAGGAACCAAACTCTCCCCTGGTTTTTACGAGGCCCTGCTCTTCCAATATCCTTGTGTTGTATCGGGAGTAAATGTAAAACATTTTTTGTGAGAATGCATATGCTGCAAACTGATTTCTCCGGGCACATGCTGTTGCTATTAGCTGGTATTACACTTGTTGCATTGGAGATTATACGTTAGGCTTTAAGTGGCACAGTTGTAGCAACTTTGACTACATATTTTCAGTTTGCCAATGTATTGGTGAGGTAAGTGTACTTTTAAGGAATGGCGCAGGAGCTAAAATGAAGGCTATCACAAGAGTATGAAAAAGTCACATAAAGTGTTGAAAAAAAAAAAAGTACACGGGTTTAGAGACAATAATTTTTTTTACCCAACAAAACATTACAGACGTCCATCAGCATGCAAAAATGTGTGGAGTTCTGTGTGTTCGCATGCACGTGTGTGTGGGTGTGTTGGCAAGTTACCAGCCTGCAAGTGCATAGCTTCTATACGAGAAACAATTAAGTTACATGATAAGGTCACCTGGCCTTGGCTGTACCATAAATCACAAGCCATGAGAAAAATTTCGAGTAAAACATTCCTTGTCTAGAAATTTATTGCAAAAGCTGTTCCAAAATCAACATTCTATTCTAGAAGTGAGATTGCCGAGTATCTAAGGACTACATAAAACTTGTGTAGCCAAGCAAGCTGTACATTTTGCTGCCTGTTTGCTGTACCACATTTTCCGTAATATTTATTGTGTTACCATCAAAATCCCCATATAAACATACTAATTGCTGACCACATTCAACGATCGCCAATAGTTTGTTTTCACATAATGTCAAAAGAGTGCATGCATAAATTGTTTCTTAACACGTGATTGCAAAACAAAGCAGATAGTCTACAACTGGTACTATCAATAGTATTGATATTATATATATATATGACAGGAATTCAAGTACTCATAGTATAATACTTAACAGGCACAAGGATGACACATTTTCCATCACCTGTCCTTATATATATTTTTGGTAGCCTAGCGACCTACTTACAACCTTATCGATTGTATTGTTTACATCACGTAGCATTATTTTGTGTTTTATTGACGACGCTTATCCTTACATGCTTACTGCATTCGTAGGTTGACGACAGTGAAAAAGAATGTTGTATTCTTATTCTGCACTCGTACGTTGGCAACGATGAGAACAAATCACACAATCTTATACACTAGAAACAAGTGTATTTTACACAATTTGTAACACTGTATCGAACAAACTGTGATCTTATTGTAAACCGAATTTGGTGTAAGGTTATGGACACAGTATTTTAACGGCGTGATTATTGTAGGAACCTATCCGTTGTGGGTTGGTTAGTATCGTAAGGGTTTCCAAACGGCTCGACTTGTAATGGTTTGCACAAATCCTAGAAAATAAGTTGTGGCAATTGTATCCAATGGATTGAGGATGGACAACAATGTTAAAATCAATATTAATTAAATTTTGCTCAATTTCCAGAACTAAGGTTTTTTATTTATGCAAATACTAACAAACCACTTTAAAAAAAAACAACAGCAATTATGTACGCGTAGCTTACTTTTCTGCGGTGACTTGAGAGAGTGCTTCCTGTCATACAGATTTCACAGTCTCACTATCCTATTTCTTCCCCTTCCCTATCTTACTGTAGAAGTACCTCTTGCAGTCACTCCACACTGACTAAATGGCGTTGTAGTGGCAGTGGTATGGAGGCAGCCTGAGGACCTGATGCCCAGCTTCTTCAACCAGAATATCAACTCTGTGTCTAGAAAAAGTAAGAGATATGCAGTTAATTTCCCCCCACCATTTACAAATAACACATACAAATTCTACGCAATTATATTGCTAGTCTGACAGCACATGTTGCCAAGTTCACAGCTGAAGTTATGTGACCAGTATTAAACTTGTCATGGAAACAGATAAAAAAGAGTAGGCAGTGGAGGAACGTAATGCAATTGAGNTTATGTGACCAGTATTAAACTTGTCATGGAAACAGATAAAAAAGAGTAGGCAGTGGAGGAACGTAATGCAATTGAGCCAAGAGAGATAGGTACTGCAAAGTTACACATACTGTGTGGCTGGTTTGTGCTGTTTAGCCAACTCGTACAAGTCTGGACGCGATGCTGTCAGGCAGTGTTGAATGTCCATCTCTTTGAGCCACGACGTCAGCTGCACCTTAGTCCATTTTGATGTTGGCAACTTCTCAGACTGAAAAAGATGGAATATGTTAATGACAATAATAGTGCTTAACATGACATCAAACTTTTTAACAAAAAAAAAATATCTTATAGTCCCTCACAGAATTTTGTTTCTGCAGAGCTGCCAACCTCTAAGCATGCCCATCAGTAATCACAGTTACAAGTAAAAAAATATGCATAAATCACGAGCAATAAAAATTCTCTACAATACAGATATACTCTCAAAATTGAATGGGCATACACAACAACATTAAATATTTAAATTTGTGCACATGGGTGAAACAGAAAAAATATTTCACCAATATCATAATCACCAGGATATGTTAAAAACAGAAATAAGACACATCCGTAAATTCTTACTTATCACTGGCTAGGAAACGAGCAGTTGCAATATTTAGCGATAATTATTCGGAATAGTGGCTTTTCTGAAGGAAACATCATAGACCCACAAAAATCTGTATGTTCGTGCGCTTATCACTCGAAAACCATGTATCCGATTTACATGTTTTTTTTTAAATTCATACCTATGTTTTCTGGCCAGGTTTTAGTATATATTTTGTTACTTAAAGTAACATAAGCAATAATAAGCAGTGACAATACTAGTGAATCAAGTCGGAAAAACGTTTGCCGCCAGCGCGCTATCGTGCAATACGCTGTCTAAACCGTTAAAGATAGAACAATACTATGTCGTAAAGAATTAACACTTAATAAAATTCAACATTATTTAAAAAAAAAACCCAAACAATAATTGTGTAGTCCACGCAAGCGGAGCCGCGGGCACAGCTAGTGGTAAAATAAGTAGGAAGTACTAAATAAAATAGATAAAAGTACGAGCAGTTTGGCCACTTTGTTTACGACGGACGCCATGTTGAATAGCCACATAAGTGTGCTAACGCCACCTATCGGCTGCGGACGTGAAGACGATAGCTTAGTACGCCATTGTGTGGGATACAGTGCAGTTCGCGGTGAGTGGAATATCATGTGCTCGTGGTTTTCGACGTCCGAACCCGACCATGCGAAGGCTTGTGATAGTAGAATGGAGGGTGCTAGTACGAGTGTTTCTGTGCGTAATATTCTGCTATATGGCGGATGTTACGTGGACGTTTTAGTAGATCATGGTATTTTGCCGAGTGAGGTAAGGTGCACGGCAGCAGTTGAATTGGCAGAGGACAGTGGAATTGTACCCTAGACCTACCTAGGCGAGTTAATTCATAAACTACCGGTGTGTTTCACTGTTACTTTAAAACCCTAAAATCCTAAATTATACTAAAATTGTAGGTTAGATTAAAACCCCCTAATCCTATGTTAGATTAACACCCTACACTCCTAGGTTACATTAAAACCTTACAACCTTGGTTATATTTACACCCTACAATCCTAGATTAGATTAAAAATGTAAAATAATGATTCGCTCATCGTGGGGTTAGGTTAAGTTACATATTACGATATTGGGCGGACAAATGTTAAATTGAAGTGGTTTTGTATTTTTTATGATTGTACCCCACAATTTCCCTGATCTTGATAGCCCTCCCCACTATCGTATTTGTGGTTTATATTGGTAATACGTTACTGCCCCTAGTAGATTCGTGTTCTCTGTAATTAGAAGAGTGGAAATATACCAGTTTTTGTGATTTTTTCTTTTATTTTTAGAAAAGCCCCTATCTGAATAATCACCGCAATTACTTCATTGGGCTAACTCAACATACATTGAACTAGGGCAGAAGTTTTAATCCTTCACAAAAAACGTGTCTCTCCGATATTTTTTATGGAACTAGGTATGGCCATTCTTTTGTGTAACTATCACGATATTTCTGTAAAACCTTCTTGCTCGCTGATGCACACGGATCCACAGCACGCTTCATGTTCAATTAACCCACAACGAACACATAGTAAACACACAATGGCAACACCGCATCACTACTCACAACATTGCTCGTTTTCTCTATCCAGTGTTGCCANTAATTAGAAGAGTGGAAATATACCAGTTTTTGTGATTTTTTCTTTTATTTTTAGAAAAGCCCCTATCTGAATAATCTTCATTGGGCTAACTCAACATACATTGAACTAGGGCAGAAGTTTTAATCCTTCACAAAAAACGTGTCTCTCCGANCTCACAACATTGCTAGTTTTCTCTATCCAGTGTTGCCACGATATTTACTGCTCGTGACATCAAATTTATTGCGTTGTTTGCAGAGAATACCGATCTTGTCGACTCGCTTACAAACTTCTGGTAAGAGTATGATATTTACCGTATGGCAGACAATACATTGTACTGTAAATATGTACGCACTAAAAAAATATAAGAAAAATTTTAGACGCATTGTCACTGCTATCAATTTCCGTAATAAACAAGCAAGCCTCCGTGATTCCGTAACTGTACATTAAAATGAGTAATAATTACGGAAAATCCGTAGTACTTTGTAGCACTGTTTCTGACATACATGCAGTACTTAAATAAAAAATGAAAAATTGTGCATAACTGAAAATTTAATTATGTACAAGTACAAAGAGGTGTACAACTGAAACAAAAATTCACCTGCACGCTGTGGTAGGAGGCATTGTCGAGAACAATTACAGACGGTTCTTGAAGGCGAGGAAGCAGTTGCTACTGCAGCCACTTCTCGAACATTTCCTCGTTCATTGTTCCATGGTAGTCACCCAAGTTACTACCCGGAGCGAAGACAATACCAGCGTCCTTTACAAATCCTTGCTCCGAGCCTGCGTCAAGGACAATGAACCTCTTCCCCTGGTCAAGATTCCGACGCTTGCAGGTGTAAGTGGTATCATCCTGCCATGTTTTGGATGGATCCTGAAACCACCATGCAACAAATTTTTCAGAATCTTGTCACATCAACAGTGTCATGTTAGCAGTGAATGGTGTTGTGTGATAAAGTAAATGGTAGTGTACTTTTCAGCGGAATGACTATGACTACGACCCCACTCTTACGGTACCTAAATTAAATTAGCTTATTACGTAATTAAAATTCCATCATTTAGAAAGAAAAAAAAGTAACAATGAGGATGAAAGGACAACCTTACGAGAGTGCACTTGTCATGTAACATACATTGCAACATCACAGAAATTTTTTGTACATTCCATCTTATAATTTGTTGAGACGTTTAAAACTGCCCACAAACATTCACTAGCATTTGAGTATACAAATGCAGTGCAAATGTTTAGGTGTGTAATTACATTCAACAAAAAAATTATTCATCTGTGTTATATAAACGTACAATTTACTTTCGTCATATCACCAATATTTTGAGTTACAGATGTCCACATAGTTTATTTGAAAATATTTCCTAACCTCACTTGCCATGACAAATGTCCACCAACACATGAAATTATTAAAACGTTTGCAAGAATCGCATCTTTGGTAGTGAAATGTGAGTACATTGACTCAAATTTACATTCATTGGAAGTTTTCGTGAACACACACTCTTCAAATCACGCCAAGCAACTTCAATCACAGCCAAGTAGCATCGGGCAGGTTATAAATCCAACATTCCGAATCTGTATGCTAACAAACTATTCCCTCTATCGATAAGGAAATAAAAAGTAGCGAAGTAAATTAATTATATTTTTTCACATAGCAAATTTGCTGTGCCCCTTCAGTAATTTGTAGTTCACAGCATTGAAAATTACTTTACATGTCAGAGTAGGTATCGTAAATTAATTCTATGAAGAACATTATTAAAAAGTTTTATATTTATATTTAAGCTTTCAATTTACTTAGATCAGTACTGTCACAGAAAATAAACATTGCTGTAGAATTTTTGTAAATGGAATAATGGTAATTATTCAGAATAGGGGCTTTTCTTAAAATAAAAGAAAAAATCACGGAAAGTGGTATAAAAGCACTATAATATAAGTTAAGTCTATATTAGAATTATCCTAAAATATACAACTCTAAACCACTAAAAACACGACAAATTGCCAAGACCTCAAGACCACTGCAAAAGCACGTGCAAAGGCACAATGGCGTTTCTGAGATTGAATGTTCACCAAGCCATGTATGCGCACACCTTAGGACGTAAAATTAACATGTTTTTATATTTCGTAGATGATCGGCATACATACTCAATACAGTTTATAAAAACAAAATAATTACTTTTAGTAAAAAAAAAGTATACAACTTTATGTTTAAAATTTAAATAAATAATTTTATTGTTATGAACTATTTTCTTTCTTACGGTGCCAACACTAAAATATACACAATGAAGCGACCAGTCAGGTGATACAATGCTGTAGCAATGGTAGTAAAAGTTGTTTTCACTGCTACGGAGTTGGTGGTTTTGAATTTCGCAGACCTGTCAGAAAGTGGCCTTCTTATACCGTATGGACCATACACTAGTAACACAATACACGGATCAGCCAACTCACTCCATCTGCCGCATTATCTTCGCCGGTTGGAGTGACAGGACTGGTTCTGGTGGCCTGACCCCTTCTGGACCACACACCATGACATGGCTAGATATCCCGATCAGCCCACCGCTCCATCTTTGTCGATTTGAGCAATGTGACTGATTCTGGGTGGCCTGGATCCAATTGACTTTACACATAGCTAGGGAACTCGTTGCCTGCTCTTTCTTAGTGTGGTAGACTGTGGTACCTCCCCATATGCCCTACACCCATAAGAGTGGTGCAAGGTGGGGAGTTAGAGAGGGCAGCTACTGCCTCTGAACCTAGCCAATTGTTCTGCAACCCAGTTCTGTCTGCCCTCAGCAGCCCCTCCCCAGGGAATCGAGCTCACGCTGCCCAACAATTGGAGTGGCCTTGCCTCCCAGTTCCC
>NQII01000396.1:504553-516075 GCA_002778355.1 Clitarchus hookeri | reverse complement strand
TCAGTAGCCCACTGTTGGAGCCAACCAGCCCCACCAGCAGGTGCAGCAGCAGCGGCCGAGTCAGGATCTACCCCGGGCCACGCCCACTGCAGGTAATGGAGTGTCTGTGTCTACACCAACAGTGCAGAGAGTCGCTAACCCCACACCTGACTTTGTACCGTGTTGTAAGGCCACGCACTCTAATCGAGCAGAGGATCAATCGGCTACCCATAAACTAAACTTCACCACAGTAAGTTAGTCCGTGCCTCTGTCCGACACTATAGAATTCTTGTCTGACAGTGACGTCGCTGTCAGTTCAACCAATATCATGCGTCAAACTGTTAAATGAAAACTGCTTTGGCAGAAGACATAATAAAAGGATGTTGTCCGATAATGAAAGGCAAAACACGACTGCTAATTAAAATAAACAATTTTTGTGGCATATTTTCCCACCTCTCGTTTAGACCCTTATTAGCCATGCAGAAAGACAATTTGATGCTATGATATTATGCCTTTCTTAATGGTTGTGAAAGTCCAATGATTTAAAATAGCTTTAATTATTTAGTGGAATGGTAGAGCATTTGTATATCCTCATCACAAGTTTCTCTGTGCTTAAATGCGTAGCATTTAATAACGAATAAATTCCAATTAAATTTCAAGACTCCCAAACAGTCAAAGAGTTCAATTAAGTCGAAACGGCAAATAAATAAAGAGGTAGGTAGTGTGACAGGCCTCACTTGTCTACAGGACGGCTGGGTTAAATAGCGTCGTCCCAGGCACTGGCGTCGGCTTCTTCTTGATATCCCAAAAAAATAATTTTATAAACGTTTGAGAGCCTCTTTCTTACGTTCAAATATGCCTCTAATACCTCTTGGAGTGCTACTAATATTTATGATGGTGCAATATTTCAATACCACGATACTATTTTCTTGGAGTCCTAACTTATGATGACCAGTTGCTGCTGTAATACATCCATGAGTTATCACTTAAATCAGAGCTATCAAGGAAGTTCAAAACCTGGAAGTACAATCATAAAAGTAGATAATGTATATCAATAAAAATTTAGTTAATATGCACCTTTAAATGTGGTTCAAATTCCTCCTTGCTATTAGCACATTTACTCCCGTATCCGACCAAGGTCGGATAATGACACAGCAACCTTCGGAGCGCGGCCGTTGAGGTCATGTTTCAAACTACGATTGCTAGGTAGCAGCACTGAACAGTGCAGTTTGTCTTTAGTTCACATTTCACTCGCTAGATGGTATATGCATCAGTATATAGATCTTGTGTGTTGGCATCCGCTTCGTGGTGCTTCGGCACGTTTATTGTCCAGTTTCAGTGAGAATGATAAATTGGAGAAGTAGTAGAATTCGTGTGGTGAGTAAAAATAAACTTAAAAAAGAGTTCAGGTGAAGATGAAGATGCTGATTATATTCCGTCTAATGTTTCACCGCCTCGTGCATCACCTTGTGATTTATTTCTACTCTATTGCCCACCCATGCTCCCGTTCACAGTAAAACAAGGGAGTAGTACTACAGTTCAGGATAGTGGTAGTGTTATTGCATTTGTGGACATATTTTTCACTGAGGAAGTTTTCCAACGTGTAGCTGATCAGACGAATCTTACGCAGCACAAGCTATTGATGCCTCACCACGTCCTTTTACCAANGTTTTCCAACGTGTAGCTGATCAGACGAATCTTACGCAGCACAAGCTATTGATGCCTCACCACGTCCTTTTACCAAGTATTATTTGTATCAAAATTGGATTCCTGCAACCGTTGGAGACATAAAAAAAAATTTGAGGCCTAATATTTATTACTGGCATTGTAAAGAAACAGACAATGAAAATGTATTGGACTGATAATCCAGTTTTTAAAACACTAATTTTTTCGAACACAATGCCTTGCAATCGCTTTGCAGTAATTTTGGCATCTTTACATTTACATTTCTGTGACAGTAGTTTGCAAAAAGATAATTCCAGTGCTCTCTACAAGATTTAATCTATCATAGAAATGTTCTGTGACAAATATTCACAGGTTTACACTCCATAACAGCAACCTGCTTTCGACGAGGGAATGTTGGCATGGAGAGGTTGATTATGATTCAGGGTTTATAACCCAGGCAAAATAGTGAAGCATGGGATAATGGTTGGAATGGTATGTGAATCATTATCAGGTTACATATGCAAATTATTGATTTTTGATGGTAGCGGAATGAAACTGGAAGAGACAGTTCTAACTAGAGTTACTACAGGCTTTCTTACACCAAGAGTATCAAGTATACATGGACAACTATTATGACAGCACCAAATTATCGAAGGATATTCATGCAAAGCAAACCTCAACATGTGGTGCAATCAGAAAAAATAGAGGGCTGCCCAAAGAATTCAAGCAGCAGTAGTCTTCCCTTCAAAGAGGGAAAATTACATTCACGAGAGAAGGACCTGTACTTCTGATGGTGTGACGTGATAAGAGTGTAATAAATATATTCTCCACAATACATTCTGCAGATATGAAGGAGGTTGTAAATAAATACGGAAGGGAAAAATTAAGCCAGAGTGCATTGTTGACTGTAATAAATACATGCATGGACAATGCTGACCAGTTTCTAGCTCTTTATCTTTTCATCAGAAAGTGGCCTAAAAATTGTTCTTCCACATTCTGCAGTGTACACTTTTCAATTCATTTGTGCTGTTTTGCCTGTCAAATCCATCTAAACTGACTTTCCTTTAGTACATGCAATCTGTATTTCATTCAGCAAGATGATATTCCTAAAGTTCCTCAATCACCTGCTTCAACATCAAGCAGTNTACATGCAATCTGTATTTCATTCAGCAAGATGATATTCCTAAAGTTCCTCAATCACCTGCTTCAACATCAAGCAGTCTTTCAAGTTCTTTGAGGTTGGTAACCCCCCCCAGACGAACTCCAGTTAAAAACCCACCTTACAGACTTTATGGAAAAAGGAAAGAACATGTTTTGCTGCATNCCCCCCCAGACGAACTCCAGTTAAAAACCCACCTTACAGACTTTATGGAAAAAGGAAAGAACATGTTTTGCTGCATTTCCCTGCAACTAAAACTGATAATACAAGAAGATGAGCGTGTGCTTGAAAAACTGTGAAGATGGTTTTGCAAATAGTGTGACATTCCATTACACCCAGGCATGTATGATGCAAGGTATCACATACTAAAACAGTACTATAGTGAGTGTTTTATAAGCTGAAAAATTTTCATTGTCGAAACTCTCTTAGTTTGTATAAAATAATAGTTTTAGTTTTGTGTAGTAAAATATGGCTGACATTCTTTAAACTGCTGGGTCTAGGTCTGACCAAGTCCTGGGATTGAACGTGTTTACTGACTTGAGCTGAACAAGTCTCTTACATATATTCTTCTATGCAAACAGATTCAAATTAAACCAAAACAATGTAATAAACATTAGTTATTAACACAAGATTAAAATATTACTGAAATTAATCAAACACAAAAGAATTCACCATATTACGTGAGGTGGATCCTGACCTAGCTTCCATACCTACTTCGGGGCAGTACAAAATTCTTTTTATATCCAAACAAATTATAAAATATTTACATGCAAAACTTTAAAGAAAANTACTTCGGGGCAGTACAAAATTCTTTTTATATCCAAACAAATTATAAAATATTTACATGCAAAACTTTAAAGAAAAATAAAATATCATTGCTGTAACAGAACTGTTACAACAGAAACTGCCCCTCCATGCTGATTTGACAGAAATTTTAGACTGATTAGCTTCTAAAAATTAAATACTCTTAATAACAAATTTAGGAATGTAACGATTCTACTTTTTTTCTATTCTCAATCTCGATGCTGATACCACTCTCTATTCTCAATTCCAAAAATTGTGATTCTTTTAGTTACAGACAATTACTTTACAGAACGAAATACTGTATATGAGGGTGTTAAATTTNTTACATATATTCTTCTATGCAAACAGATTCAAATTAAACCAAAACAATGTAATAAACATTAGTTATTAACACAAGATTAAAATATTACTGAAATTAATCAAACACAAAAGAATTCACCATATTACGTGAGGTGGATCCTGACCTAGCTTCCATACCTACTTCGGGGCAGTACAAAATTCTTTTTATATCCAAACAAATTATAAAATATTTACATGCAAAACTTTAAAGAAAAGTAAAATATCATTGCTGTAACAGAACTGTTACAACAGAAACTGCCCCTCCATGCTGATTTGACAGAAATTTTAGACTGATTAGCTTCTAAAAATTAAATACTCTTAATAACAAATTTAGGAATGTAACGATTCTACTTTTTTTCTATTCTCAATCTTGATGCTGATACCACTCTCTATTCTCAATTCCAAAAATTGTGATTCTTTTAGTTACAGACAATTACTTTACAGAACGAAATACTGTATATGAGGGTGTTAAATTTAATTATTTCAACTAGGCCTACATTGGTAGTAGGCCTATTATTAACAAATAATATAACTCTGACAGTGGGAGTATATTCACATGAAATTCCAAAAAATTCAAAAAAAGCATATGAGATAATATTGAAAATATACATATATATTTGTATATACACACACATGTTTCGTCCACATAGTTTATTCGAAAATATTTCCAAACCTCACTTTACATGATAAATGTTCACCAACTCATGTAATTATTAAAAAGTTTGCAAGAATAACATTTTTGGTAGTAAAATGTGTGTACATTGACACAAATTTACTCAAATTAATTTTCTGTGGAAGTTTTAACTTCTGTAAACACACGCTTTGAATCACATAGTGCAACTGCAATCACTGCCAAGTATCATCGAGCAGGTTATGAATGCAACATACAGAATCTATATGCTAACAAAGCTAATTCCTCTATCGATAACGAAATGAAAAGTAGCTAAGTAAATTAATTATATTTTTTCACATAGCAAATTTGTCATGTTTGGAATTTGTACACAATTAAAAACAAACACATTCCGAACAAAAAACGAAGACAATTTGCTGGCTTGTTACAAATCGTTTTAACCAAACCCATATAAAAAACACATGTTAGATCTCAGTAAAATAGTTGGAGTCAAATGAAACATTCATCGTGTACTAGCTTATCTTTACTTGGATGTTTAGATTATGTATATCGAAAATTGCGTCCCATATCAACCAGCAATTGATACTTGCAACTTATAGATGTCACTCGCATACAAGATAAATTCAGTGCGCACGGTTTACCGTAACTTCCTAATAGTGCAAGTTTGCAACCAGTTTTAATTAATTTTCACAGTAAATACATAGTGTTAACGTTACATAATATATAACGTACAAAATCTGTGACTAAGCGGAAGAATCTAAACTTTCTCGACAATATTTGATTCATGAAATCATAATCACTTATGTAAAGAGTCTATACAGATCTTCTCGCACGTAACCCAACTTGTATTTTAGTTGGAACAACACATACAGACATGAAAATAATTTTTTCCCAGAAATATCCTGGAAAAAATATTTACCGCCAAACGAGAAAATTGTTATGAATTCCGTAAATTTTTCCCTTAGTTCGGGATCCCTTACACCCCTAGTTTTTAGAATGTAACGAAACTTGCTAAAAACAAAACTACCAAATCGCGACCAAACTGAAGCTACTAAATACTAATATACTAAATGGTAAATTTAAACACTGCCAGTACAGTTTTATTTTCAAATTATTTCCGCACATCATTTTCACGCACAAAATAATTTTCCAACAGTGATTCATTAAGGTCGTTTTTTAGTTTTTTTTAAAATGCAAAACGAAGTCGAAGCGAAGCTTGCATCCTGCGAAGGAATTTCAAATAAAAATTGAAGTCNAATAGTGCAAGTTTGCAACCAGTTTTAATTAATTTTCACAGTAAATACATAGTGTTAACGTTACATAATATATAACATACAAAATCTGTGACTAAGCGGAAGAATCTAAACTTTCTCGACAATATTTGATTCATGAAATCATAATCACTTATGTAAAGAGTCTATACAGATCTTCTCGCACGTAACCCAACTTGTATTTTAGTTGAAACGACACATACAGACATGAAAATAATTTTTTCCCAGAAATATTCTGGAAAAAATATTTACCGCCAAACGAGAAAATTGTTATGAATTCCGTAAATTTTTCCCTTAGTTCGGGATCCCTTACACCCCTAGTTTTTAGAATGTAACGAAACTTGCTAAAAACAAAACTACCAAATCGCGACCGAACTGAAGCTACTAAATACTAATATACTAAATGGTAAATTTAAACACTGCCAGTACAGTTTTATTTTCAAATTATTTCCGCACATCATTTTCACGCACAAAATAATTTTCCAACAGTGATTCATTAAGGTCGTTTTTTAGTTTTTTTTTAAAATGCAAAACGAAGTCGAAGCGAAGCTTGCATCCTGCGAAGGAATTTCAAATAAAAATTGAAGTCTAAGGATTTTAAAATGTATATATTAATTTATAGTAAGTAGACTACAGTTTTCAAGTGTATTCAACTCGTTTGTACTGTTACAAGGTGGCCACACCTAGAAAATTGGGAAATATCAGGGAATTCCTTTAACTGGGAAAATATCAGGGAAATTTAAGATGCATCATGGAATTTTTTACTCATCTGAACTTTTCCCAGTTTGCATGTTACGTGTTTCGCTCTGTAAGTGAACAAAACTAGCGGCTTTTCATGGTAAAAACATCCCTTTAGGTGAAGTGAAGCTCGTTGTGATTGGATTGTGGTTCTTGTGATGGTGATTTTCACGTGACCCATAACCAATCACAAACACGGTTGCTTGCCGCAGTTGCGTAAGCGGCCAAAGATGGCCTCACCGATTGCCGACAACGTAAACAATCGTAAATGTTGATATACTCGTGAATGGAATGTGGAAATGTCAAATTGGTATTGTGTGATAGGTGAATTTGTTTGGGATGTAAGTTAAGCGACAATCACTCAGAAATGTTTCATTANTTGTGATGGTGATTTTCACGTGACCCATAACCAATCACAAACACGGTTGCTTGCCGCAGTTGCGTAAGCGGCCAAAAATGGCCTCACCGATTGCCGACAACGTAAACAATCGTAAATGTTGATATACTCATGAATGGAATGTGGAAATGGCAAATTGGTATTGTGTGATAGGTGAATTTGTTTGGGATGTAAGTTAAGCGACAATCACTCAGAAATGTTTCATTATNCAAATTGGTATTGTGTGATAGGTGAATTTGTTTGGGATGTAAGTTAAGCGACAATCACTCAGAAATGTTTCATTATCGACGGAGAAGAGTTAATGGCGTATCTAGTTATTTGCAACAAATAATGCATTGGTGATAGTGTGCAATCGGAAGATGCATTGTTTCGTTGACTTTTTTTTTTTTGACAGATAATTTGACTTGAGGTGAGTAAGTTTGACCACTTTTTCTCAACTTCGACGGTGTTTTAATCTGGTTTTTACATNTTTGACTTGAGGTGAGTAAGTTTGACCACTTTTTCTCAACTTCGACGGTGTTTTAATCTGGTTTTTACATAGTTTTGTAATGCATGGTCTTTAAAAAGAAATCAACTCCGTACTCGCGGCACCACATCATCGTTATTACAATTGAAAACAGCATTATAAATTATTAAAGAAAAAAGCCTTACTTTAATTTTGAAATAATCATGCGGGAAATGCTGAAACTGACAGTTCTCTGCAATTTGTATTTTCAACATTTGTTTAACAACAAATTCATTGTAATAAAAACGTAGGCGTAACGAAATAATATAACCTGCAATTTTAACCAATTTTTCTCTACAGTCGTGTCTGAATCTGCTTATTTAAGAACTCAGGGTTTAGGTACTGTGTTGGATGGATTCGAAAGTCACTGAACAGTGCCGCGNCTGAATCTGCTTATTTAAGAACTCAGGGTTTAGGTACTGTGTTGGATGGATTCGAAAGTCACTGAACAGTGCCGCGTGCATGAATTTGGAAACTGCAGGTTGGTGAAGAAAGGTTTTTCCCCTATGCAAACTTATTTTTTTGTGGTTTTGTCGCCCTTTGCAATTAACATTCTGCTTAAAATACTATAGTACAACACAATTTTTTTGGATATTAAAATATAACATAAATTAATTTTCTTTATAAAAAGTTATTCATTACGTAAACAATAACATGACTATCCCTTCATTTTATCTTATGTTCACTTTTTAAGATATTGTGCACATTCATATTTGTTTTCAGCCAAAACGCATTATACAATACGTAAATAAACAACAGCGGATTAGAGTAAAATTCTCATGTCGTGGTGCCACTTGTGCAAGTCCATATAAAGAATTGTGGATAGAATTGGGAATAGCCCGAGGACTGTATTTTGTAGTGCGTTATAAGTGAGATCTGTGTGTCCATCTTGTATATCCGAAATTGCTTCACAGTGCCAATTTTCTAACAAAGGTGCTGATTTTAACAAAACCAAATACAGNAAATTGCTTCACAGTGCCAATTTTCTAACAAAGGTGCTGATTTTAACAAAACCAAATACAGTAGCACAATTCTTGCTCATTTAACATTCTTTGTTTGCTACTGTCTGCCCAAAAGTTACTGAAGTTTTGTTTTCTCAGCTTTATATTTGGCAGCAATGTTTTTCGTGTTTACGTGTACTGTTAATTTTAATTTTGAAAAATAAATTAGGAACTTTGCACATATTATTTGTGCCTTCTGTTTCTGTAGAAAAATGTGCTTTCTGCGCAGGTGCCTTGTAAAATGGCAGCAAGGTTTCAGGATGACTGGCTTATTGGCCCTAATTTGGGTTGGCTTGATGGAAAGGTTCCTTGTGACCCAACAAAAGCCAAGTGTAAAGTGTGAAACACATTGTTTACTTTAAGCAACATGAGTCATACTGCAGTCAAAAGCCATGGCATAGGGAAAAAACACTTATCAAGGGTTAGTGACAAAAAAAGCACTTTCAGTAGGTGAATTTTTTAAAACTTCACAAGAGGACAAAATCGATTCAGTGCTAGTGTCTCCAAACAGTCAACACTGTCCATCGACATTTTTTCAGTCCCCAGAGAAACAAATTATCAAGGGTGTATCTCACTGCAGTGTTAAGGCATTTGTTATTAATGAACAAGTAAGTTGTGCAGAAATACTGTGGTGTCTGCAGACAATTATTGCACATAATTCCATGCGTACAGCAGCAAAGTATATTAATTTGTTAAAAGTTATGTTCCCAGACAGTGTTATAGCCAGTAAGGTGCAACTTCAAAGAAGCAATTTCGTATTGCAACTCACTTCAAGAAACAGTTGCTGGAATTGGTGAGTGCTTGCAAACATATTGTAGTGGGTTTTGATGAATCGCTTAACAGAGCTAGTCAAGAGAAATTGATCTGAACATACGCTTTTGGGACAATTATAGCAACGAGGTACATACTAGATTTTTTAATTCCGCTCTTATGTGCCACGCCAAAGCAGATAACCTTAGAACATCTTTCAAAGAAGCAGTCTCACCACTTGACCTCACCTAGTGTGGAAAGGTGTCTACAGAGCTACTGCAGATCAGAAAAACGAGTTGACCACTTCTGGCGAGATGTCATTCATGAGAATGGGAACCAGAAATCTGTGGAGATAATCATGAAGATCGTGATACTTTCCCATAGCAATGCGAATGTTGAACGAAGTTTCTCAGTTAACAGTGAGTGCCTCGTTGATAACATAAAAAATGAAACCTTTGCAAAGGATGGTCTACGACTCTGTAATGGCAGCAGGTGGTGACCTATCGGATTACAGCATTTTCAAGTCATTTTTGCTTCTTGCAGAAATGCGCGAGCCAGACTTACAGAAGAAACTGAGAAGCGCCAGAAAGAAGCAAGGCTATCAAAGAAAATGATGAAATTTGTAGAAAACTTCTGGCCAAAGAAAAGTCTGGTTTGGATGCCAAAAAAAGCTAAAATGCTAGTCGAAGTCCAGGTTATTGAGGAACAAATAAATACCATGATGTAGTAATAACCACAATATGGCTTTATCATTTTTAATGTGTAAATGTATGCACACTTGGAATGTTGTTTCAGAAATAAAATAATGGTACATTTGATCTTCTCAAGTTAACAATTTTTTGGTGTAGTTTTTTAATGTCTTTTAAATCGTATATTTTGTCAATATATATATGTTTTTGTGAAAATTAGTTTGGAATTTATCAAACGTCATTAATGGACTGAACAGTATAGCTACTAGATTTCTGCAACTGTGATTGTGATCCACATGTGACAAAAGGTCAATATTCTACATGAGGTTTGAGGTAAGTGGTATTCTGTTGTAGCCAACAGAAGTGTAGTATATTTTTTGTTGACCTTGTCATTCTATGCTTTGCTATGACGTTTCAATCTTAGATTTAAGTTTTTGAAACAAAAAAAAATGTCGTAAAATATCAAGGAATTTTTTTTTAGAAAATTTCTGGAAAACCTGGAAATATCAGGGAATGTTGAAATAAATTTTCTGTGGCCATCCTGTGTTACTGCCAAAAAAAATGTATGCCATGATCTGTGACTCGTTACCTTATTTTGTATAGGATTAGAACATGACGAGAAAAACTGAAATATCGAAATCTGCAGGAAAGTAATGATTATACATTTAGATACCTACAAACTTTATAAAAACTATCATACTCCATATATCCAGTCCCATTTGGCACCACCACCGCACAGTGATTTCAATGGGTGCCTACCAACATTTGGTCTCTTCTCTTTCCTTCTCTGAGGACCATTGTCAATGTCAGGCTAGATGTCAAAATTAGAAAGGCAAAGAAACCTGAATTTTTCAAGACTGAAAATATGTATATGTTCAGTAGTATAATCCTACCTAAAAAAAAAGTCTGTCATTTTCTCCACTGGCTTTTGTTGCTGCCGTGTTGCATATCTTACGTAGGAGTAATATCTGTATAGCGTCTGCCTCTTCTTGTTACTCGTACCATTCAATGCATTTGGAAAACGTGTTTTCAGCGTCACTGTGGCTAATTATTTTGGGGCAATCCTTGAGTGTATCATCCTCTTCTTCTTCACTTAAACNGAAAGGCAAAGAAACCTGAATTTTTCAAGACTGAAAATATGTATATGTTCAGTAGTATAATCCTACCTAAAAAAAAGTCTGTCATTTTCTCCACTGGCTTTTGTTGCTGCCGTGTTGCATATCTTACGTAGGAGTAATATCTGTATAGCGTCTGCCTCTTCTTGTTTCTCGTACCATTCAATGCATTTGGAAAACGTGTTTTCAGCGTCACTGTGGCTAATTATTTTGGGGCAATCCTTGAGTGTATCATCCTCTTCTTCACTTAAACATTCTACCTCCTGTGTTGCACTTAATACAATTTCCTCATCATTTAATATTTCAAAGCCTCCGTCAAATCTGTCGATTCCCAGCCATTCTCTTACTTCACCTATTGATATGTTTTCTCCACCTGGGATCCCTTGACACAGAAGTAAAATTTCCTCATAATTTCCAGATTCGTTTATGGCCTCATTCTCGTTTACAGTCTCAGGCCACAGTTTGTTCCAGCCCTTTTT
>NQII01000396.1:492668-504427 GCA_002778355.1 Clitarchus hookeri | reverse complement strand
GCCATTATTATGGGCCCAGAAACTGGTATCCCTTGACTGCGGGCAAGAATGAACCACTGATACATTACTGTATTCAGTTGGTCCAGTTTTGCTGGCTTCATCGTTTTTCTTAGTTTGACATCTTCGTCTGTCGTTTGCATTTTTGAAACATGACTTTCGATTTTATCTGCATCTTTCTTAATATCATTGACTGTCGTCCGCTCAATTCCATATAGCAGAGCGATACTCATCGCGCTTTCTCCTTTACGCAGTTGTTTTATAATTTCAAGTTTTTGAGAAAGTCCCAATACAACACGTTTCCGTTTCTCAGACATTTTTACACACACTACACTTTGACAACAAACTGAGGACAATGACTTGATGACTAAGTGACTACCGCTACTGAACTAACTGTAGGAATGGGAGGGCGGATGAGTGTGTAGGAATTCCGGTATGGTGGTGAGGAAGACTGAACGATTCTACGAAATACATATGTAGGTTGTACATAAACAACAAACGTGAGTCATTCGNGTGAGGAAGACTGAACGATTCTACGAAATACATATGTAGGTTGTACATAAACAACAAACGTGAGTCATTCGCATTCTGCACCACACAGAATGTATTTTTACTGGGTACAGTACAGTATACGTATTAACTCAATAATGTGCTTAATTTGATCTAATATGAAGCGAGAAAGAAGTTATTTCATTTTTAGTTTATTTTGGTTTTTGTATCCAATTTTATTATTTTACACGTCGTGTCAGTTTACTGACGGTTAACAGAGAATCCATTCTACAAAAAAAATGATTTGTATCAGCACTATGTGCGGGATCGGCCACAAAGTATTTGTAATATCTGTAAAAAAAAAATGGGGTTTGGACCCATCTCTAGTTTTACGAATCATTGAATACCTTAGCTCAAAAATGACAAATGGACAATCAGGTTTGCACAAGATATTTTTCTTTTGCCTTTTTGGAACATCCTACTGCAGAAGATCTCTTACAGTATTTTACAAAAGTTTTTTCAAGCATCAATTTGCAGAAAATTTTGCAAATATCACTGGATGGGCCGAACTTAAATTTCAAATTTCTCTATGAATTCAAGGAAACTGTTTCTCCAGAACCAGTTGCCCCAGTAGTTCTCAATATTGGCAGCTGTGGACTTCATAGTGTACACTGTGCATTTAAAGCAACAGTGATTGTTACACAGTGGAATATAGTTGAGTTCTTGAGATCTTTATATTATTTGTTGAAGAATGTTCCTACCCGTGGGGCAGACTACTGTCGCAACTCATCTTCCAGCCCGTTTCCCCTAAAATGTTGTGCAGTGTGGTGGCTTGAAAATGCCAGAGTATGTAAACCATGTGACCACTGAGNAGCCCGTTTCCCCTAAAATGTTGTGCAGTGTGGTGGCTTGAAAATGCCAGAGTATGTAAACCATGTGACCACTGAGTAGAGCGCGCCAGCTTGCCAGAATTTTAAGATAGTATCAGAAGCCATCAAGGATCCCCTTTTGGAAGACAAATGAGCATTATTTCAGACAGTAGCAATGGAGTGTAAAACTTTCTAATAAAATTTCAGTACCACTCTTATATGAATTTAATGACAATGTTTGTGAAACCAGACTTTCTACAAGAATCATGTATTGTAACCAAAATTGATTTATCTAGTAATAATTTGCTGCCNGGTTTGTGAAACCAGACTTTCTACAAGAATCATGTATTGTAACCAAAATTGATTTATCTAGTAATAATTTGCTGCCTGCGAAACTAATTGACATCAGGTTTGCTACTCAAGATGCCTTAAGATGATCTGCTAAGATAGCAAAATAAACTGATTTGCTTAAGTTTAAACTGATTGTCATATTTACTTTCGTAAACTGTGTAACAAGCTACTGGAAAGGTCAACGCTTAAGTTTCTCCTTCCAAAAGGGATGTCATGTTTAGATCCTTTTGTTCGTTTGCAACCCACTATCAGAAACAAACTTCTGGAGTCCAAACTTAATGTGCTTGTACAAAATTAGTGGCTTTCAGGTGCAAAAGCAGACAGTATTAAGCAAGAGTTTGGAATTGTTTGTGGACTTTGAAAAAAAATGAGCCGGTTCTTAAAATTGAGGGCAGGTTAAATACATTTTGACTGGCTCTTGTTCAAGATGATGGAAACTATGAAAACTTGAAGCTCATTTTTTTTGTGTGTACGAGTTATAACATTTCTATAATGGGTTTTAGTCAAGTAAAATATTTTTCTTCCTTTGGCGGTAATTTTTTTTTGCCATGGTGATAAAACTGTATTTGCTTATTGCAGTGGTGATAATCTTGTGCTGCAGAATGGTAAATCTTTTTCACATGGCCCCAAAAATTAAAATATTTTCCACGGGCCGTTGAACTACGCGTGGGTGTAGTGTAATAGAAAATTACATTGCCAGTGTGCCACAGTTTTTGCCCATATGCTTGTTTTCAGGATTGTAGGACATAAATAGTGTTTGTATATATTTACTGCATAGGGTAGGCAGCTTCGCTCTTATTTTGTTTGCAGTTGTGTTAATAGTATCTTTAATATTGGTAATTTATGATATTCTATAAAAGCGTAATTTTGAATGAAAATACCATTTAAATACTGTTATTGAAGCAGAGATAATTTCATAATTTAGTCTTTATTTTAGTTACAATGGTTTGTATTTACAAGGCCCATCTCTGTGTGTATTCTGCTTGAAACAGTAGGTTTATGCGCTAAATTCGAATTAGTGGAAAACCACTGGTTCATTCAGTGAAAAAATTTCACGGATTGAATAAGTGACAGCCAACTGCGTGCACTGAATTAAATACCGTTTTTTTGTTTTAATTTAGTCAAACCGTAATGAGAAATACACATATTTCTGATAGTCACTGTTTGTATTGTACGAATTAACGTAATTTTAAAAAGTAATAAAAATTAGCAGTGCACAGGATTTGGACCCATACTATCTTGCTGCCATATTGTTACCCTACCAATTGTGTTACGAAACCAGTGTTGTTTGTTATGGTAAAAATGTATTATTATTGTTGTTATTATTATTTCTTTATCGAAAATATGTAGCTTTAAATTGAATTTAATTTTTTCTTATATAGAAGGTGACATTATAATTGTTAATACAAATAGTATGTATGAATGTACTCTCTTCATTACATTTAATGCAGTCTAAACCTTCAAACCGAGTGCTTTGATGAATACGTAAAATTGAAATGAAAAACATAAAAATGGAATGAAAGACTGAATGTTTGTTATCTCGTATACTGGTATTATAAAAGACAAAGCCCACATTTTAGAAAATATTTTTTATGAGTTTTATTAATATGTTATTTCATGTGCCTGGTTTAACTAATCCATAAGTCAAAAAAATGTAACAATATATAAGTAGGGTGTTGCATAAGTTTTGTGCTATTAACTTATTTAAACAGTGAAATTCTCACTCATTCGTATTTAGTGTAGTTTCACAATTGCGCAATACTATGGGACGTGGCAAACTGTCGCCGACTGACTGCGATAAATAACATCGCAGGCGTTATTTTTCTCGCATTGGGTGATGACAGAAGAAAATTATTAAATACTTACTTTTGTAAAAAAAAAAAAAAAGCGGGAAATACAGTATGTAATATGAGAAAAATAATTGTTACAGTTATTTGCCTCTGCAATGAAACTAAACTTAAATTAATTTAACTATCTGTCAAGAATCTGTTCGCAAATGTTTACGTTCATAATATCTGTTGTTTTGTTTGTGTTTTTTAATTTGAAGATGTCATGATATACAATTGTATAAAAAAAATTGTGAAACCTCTTTTAAGCTTTTTAAGAGACAAAGAAATTGTAGCAGTTAGATTTTGGTACTTTCCTGTTTTGGTAAGCATTTCAGCACATTATTTTTGTGCTATGATAATATATAATACCAATACTGTGTTTTGGTTTGTGTGTGGGTGTGCACATGCTTGAGTGCACGTTGGTTTGGGGGGGGGGGGAGCATATATATTGCAAGTAACACATTAAATGTGTTGTTTAATTCTTTCCTTCAATTTACAACATTATTCATGGTCTGTTGAAAAGTGCATAACATAAGGATTCACTGTAGTATATTTGGAAAGGAAAATGAGGGATATTTGGTGCAAGTGCTACATGCTGGTTTGGATGACTGTGAAATTTTCTTTTTTCTAGCTGACGTGCTGTCAGAGGAGGTTATACTCAAGTGGTACAAGGAGGGCCACTCTGTCAAGGGCAAGATGATGTTCCTGGACCAGATGAAGAAGTTCATTGAGTGGCTCCAGAATGCCGAAGAAGGTAGGAAAGCCATCTGCTACTTCTCCTGTCTGTGCTAAGGATTGCAGTAGAACCTCAGTTATATGACCCCTCAGTTCCCAGGAATAGGATCATTAGTGAGGAATGGTGGTAATAGATGGTTTGGAAAGTTTTGGACCAATTTTGACCCACCCCCAACCCCTATATGTCAAAATGTGCAATTTTGTGCATGTAGTTATGCATATTGCCTTAACTTCGCCACAATATTAAAACTCTGTTAAGACATTTTTGAAAGGACTGAAAAAATATTCTTAGTCAGAAAAACTTCTTAAAAGGGTCGAATTACACGTGGGTGTATAAACAACATGCAAAATGATTAAATGTATTAAGACCTTACTTTAATGCACCCTTGTGGTTTCCAGAAATAAGGGCATTATGACAGTGTGGTCACTATAGGTATTTTGGGAAATTTTGGAGCAATTTCGACGCACCCCCAACCACTATACGACGTAGTTTGTAATTTTTTGCATGGAGTTTATGTTTAGTTGTCTCTAGCGTGGAAATAACACATTTCTTAAATTAAATGTAAGTTTGTTTTAATGTGTAGATGTCTTCTAAATAGATAATACCCTAAAGGTATATACTGAAGAGAATCATCTTGTCACCCAAATTGTAAAAAAAACATCGAGCAGCACAAGGTTATACCAAGCATTGTAAGTATAGTGGATTCTCGAAAATTATTATTCAGTGGACCGACAAAGAAAAATTAAACATGCTGGAAAACAGTGGGTGTGGGCTTGGATTTTAGACCTTGGAAATAACTTACATATCCTCAAAATGAACATTTGTTTAAACCAGCAGCCTAAAGATGTCATTACAAACAACTTATTAAAGTAAATTTATAATAAAATATTTTCACTTTAAATGATAAAATTAAATTCCTGAAATAAAGCAAAGTAATGTGGAATACTGAGAAATTATGTTAATTTGCAAAATTCTGTAATAATTCCAGTATTTGCAAAACATTAACGAAATTGCTTGTTTAAGTGTATCTAAATCCACAGTGTGAGCTTTTTTTTTACCATGAAAACTCTTACAAACATTATGGTTTACAATTTTCCATTTGTTATACAGCATTATCGCTCCTTTACTTAACACATATGTGGATAACAAAGCTATTGCATGGTGATCACGTTGTTGACTATAAAATCATAAACAAAATTTTATGTCAAGTGAATGATTCATAAATTGATTGGTAGCATGGTCGAAAGATAATCGTTGCATATATGATTCAATATATATTGAGCCTAATCGCTATGGCGCGGCGCTTGTTCACTGGCAGAATCATGTCTACGTGTATTTTATTTAAACCAAAAATGTTGGTGATAAGACTGAAGTAAATAGTACCTATATACAGTATAGATTAGTAATTTTTATTCCCCTCTCCCCCCTCCAAATGCGCACTAAAAATTTGGAGGCATTTGTAGACACTACCGACATGACTCATATTCTATGCTTTGTGGTGAGGTTCTTTCTTTAAAACTAGCAAGTATTGAGCGAGGGCGGTGATTGTAGTCAGCTGCTTACGTCGCAAAACCAGTTAAGAATGCAAAAAATATTTGCTGTTTTAGATTGTGCCCGGGAATTTTAAAGTGAAGGATTTTTTTTTTTTGTTGTATTAACTTATCAAGTGCCAAACTGCGATGTAAACATTTAGTGGGCGGGAAAAGACAAGTGCTTAAACACTGCTTTGCCGTATACACAGTGATTTAATGATAGTGAAGGACATAAAAATATAAATACAACTGCATTGGAAGCAAGTTTGTGTAATTTTAAAATTGCCAAGAAAAAAAATAGGTTCCTTCCACTTCTTTGTAGAAACATTTTTACTCTGTAATGAGTATTTTTATTTTATCAATAATAAAATTTTTACTATTATTTTGTAGTTAGTTTGTAAATTTGTGTTGGAACTGAACTGAATGGGTTTTGATTAAAATATAATTTACGAATGAATAAAAGTTGTATGTGGGTTACGTAAAAATCTTGTAAAACTCAAACGTTAGTGAATGTTCTTGGGCAGTTTTAAATGTCTCTATAAAGTACAATATTTATTGCACAAAAATTACTGTGACGTGACAATGTGTGTTACATGACAAGTGTGCTCTTGTAAGGTTGTCCGGTCATCTTTATCGTTAAATATTTTTTAATATTTTCCACTTAAATATGTACTGATTAAAATAATGAATAACAAATTTCATTTCGTTTTTGTGAAATTATTACAAAAACAACAGTTTCATGTTCTAATAAAAATGCATGCATGCATGCATTTTTTGCTATAAAATTTATTTGAAAAAATGGAAATAGTTTTTTTGGGGAAATGGTAAAATTTTAATTACTGAATTGGCTCATTTTATTTACCGTAAAAGTGGGGCCCCACTTATACCTAATTCAGTTTACAATAACAAGATCATAGATTGTCTGATACATTGTCACAGATTGCGTTATTCGTTCTCATTGTCTCCAATCTAAGAGTGCAGTAATCGTGTAAGAAGACTAAGAAAAGATGCATTTTCACATAAGAATAAGTGCATGTAAAAGTGCTGCTGGAAGTAAACAATACTATCGATAGTACCAGTTTTAGACTATTTGTGTTGTTTTGCTTTCACAGTGTTCAAAAATGATTTATGCATGCAATCTTTGGCAAATGGGCCGTCTGTTTTGAATGGACATTACAGGAAAACAAACAATCTGTGATTGTTGACTGCTGGGAAAAGGAAGGGGAAGATGTGTCAAGGAATGTGAGGGGGAGAAATGGGCGTGAGCAATCATTTTGTTTTCCTGTCGCCGCGTCAGGCATAAAAGAAAAAAGAAGGCGACCAACGAGCAACACCTGCTCCACAACTTAGCTGGCTACACTGTTTCTGTGTTTTTGCACTCTTAATAGATTTTCTTGCATGAGCATAATACATTACATAATACATTAGTATATAAAGTAAAGTATATAGTGGTTGGAAAAAAAGTACAGTTACACTTTTGAGTTAAAGTTAAAAGTAATTAATTATGCAAGATAAGATGGAAAACAAGTTGTCACAAGAAAATATGTCGCTTTTGAAAGTGTCATACGTTGTACTAAGGAGAAACTAGACAAGGTGCCAAACAATAAACATGCCCTTCCTCAGGCAGTGTTCTGATTAGTTTTGGCGTTTCATTTTTCGTAATTTGTATTTAGGATTTTGTAAGGTTTCAGTCAGAATACCACGACATTGAACCATCTAGCATGTCATGCTGCTAATTGGTGTTAATATGATTCCAAAATTAAAACTACACGAAGTCTTAAAATAATTAATTATTCCCGGACGTGGTAATGGGGTCGTTAAAAATTTAAAATTAACAAAATATAACCATTTTGATGTGAAATTGTTACTTAAGAAATAGGGATGGGGCGAATGGAGTTTTTCCCCCAATCGGAATTTACCCTAGAATCCTTCTCTGAAATTACTGAATCTCTGATTCTATGATTTTCCATGTAATATTTTTACACCGCAAAACAAACATGAGGCATTNAAGGGTTTTTTTTTTTTGTTGTATTAACTTATCAAGTGCCAAACTGCGATGTAAACATTTAGTGGGCGGGAAAAGACTCTTGCTTAAACACTGCTTTGCCGTATACACAGTGATTTAATGATAGTGAAGGACATAAGTTTGTGTAATTTTAAAATTGCCAAGAAAAAAAAAATAGGTTCCTTCCACTTCTTTGTAGAAACATTTTTACTCTGTAATGAGTATTTTTATTTTATCAATAATAAAATTTTTACTATTATTTTGTAGTTAGTTTGTAAATTTGTGTCGGAACTGAACTGAATGGGATTTGATTAAAATATAATTTACGAATGAATAAAAGTCTTATGTGGGTTACGTAAAAAATCTTGTAAAACTCAAACGTTAGTGAATGTTCTTGGGCAGTTTTAAATGTCTCTATAAAGTACAAGATTTATTGCACAAAAATTACTGTGACGTGACAATGTGTGTTACATGACAAGTGTGCTCTTGTAAGGTTGTCCTTTCATCCTTATCGTTAAATATTTTTTAATATTTTCCACTTAAATATGTACTGATTAAAATAATGAATAACAAATTTCATTTCGTTTTTGTGAAATTATTACAAAAACAACAGTTTCATGTTCTAATAAAAATGCATGCATGCATGCATTTTTTGCTATAAAATTTATTTGACAAAATGGAAATAGTTTTTTTGGGGAAATGGTAAAATTTTAATTACTGAATTGACTCATTTTATTTACCGTAAAAGTGGGGCCCCACTTATACCTAATTCAGTTTACAATAACAAGATCATAGATTGTCTGATACATTGTCACAGATTGCGTTATTCGTTCTCATTGTCTCGAATCTAAGAGTGCAGTAATCGTGTAAGAAGACTAAGAAAAGATGCATTTTCACAAGAATAAGTGCATGTAAAAGTGCTGCTGGAAGTAAACAATACTATCGATAGTACCAGTTTTAGACTATTTGTGTTGTTTTGCTTTCACAGTGTCCAAAAATGATTTATGCATGCAATCTTTGGCAAATGGGCCGTCTGTTTTTAATGGACATTACAGGAAAACAAACAATCTGTGATTGTTGACTGCTGGGAAAAGGAAGGGGAAGATGTGTCAAGGAATGTGAGGGGGAGAAATGGGCGTGAGCAATCATTTTGTTTTCCTGTCGCCGCGTCAGGCATAAAAGAAAAAAGAAGGCGACCAACGAGCAACACCTGCTCCACAACTTAGCTGGCTACACTGTTTCTGTGTTTTTGCACTCTTAATAGATTTTCTTGCATGAGCATAATACATTACATAATACATTAGTATATAAAGTAAAGTATATAGTGGTTGGAAAAAAAGTACAGTTACACTTTTGAGTTAAAGTTAAAAGTAATTAATTATGCAAGATAAGATGGAAAACAAGTTGTCACAAGAAAATATGTCGCTTTTGAAAGTGTCATACGTTGTACTAAGGAGAAACTAGACAAGGTGCCAAACAATAAACATGCCCTTCCTCAGGCAGTGTTCTGATTAGTTTTGGCGTTTCATTTTTCGTAATTTGTATTTAGGATTTTGTAAGGTTTCAGTCAGAATACCACGACATTGAACCATCTAGCATGTCATGCTGCTATTATTTTGGTGTTAATATGATTCCAAAATTTAAACTACACGAAGTCTTAAAAAAATTAATTATTCCCGGACGTGGTAATGGGGTCGTTAAAAATTTAAAATTAACAAAATATAACCATTTTGATGTGAAATTGTTACTTAAGAAATAGGGATGGGGCGAATGGAGTTTTTCCCCCAATCGGAATTTACCCTAGAATCCTTGTCTGAAATTACTGAATCTCTGATTCTATGATTTTCCATGTAATATTTTTACACCGCAAAACAAACATGAGGCATTNCTCTGAAATTACTGAATCTCTGATTCTATGATTTTCCATGTAATATTTTTACACCGCAAAACAAACATGAGGCATTTGTGGCACTTTTTGCTGTGGATTTACTATAAAGTATGGGGTGATTTTGTGGGGAATTACTGCATTCGCCATATGTGTAAATATTCGTGAAAATGATGTACGTTTCATAAATGCTTTGTAAAATAACATTTAGTTCGACAATTTTGTGTCACTCTAATACAGTAAAACCTTCATAATTCGAATTCTTAGGAACCGAAACAAAAATTACTATCTAGTATTTACCCATGTAGCACTATCATTTTTTCCCTGAAATAAGGCCGCCTAAATGACGCCACTGGTACGTGGGTCAGACAGAACTTGTCGTTTATGCACGCTGGTGTATTGGGGTGGTTGCCGGCTAGGGCTGAGCCGATACCGGTACCGATATATTGAAACTAGCCGATATCGTAATTATCGGAATTGTGCGCAATTCATGTTTAAATCGCATCTATTATAACCAATATTTTGCCCTAAAAATCTAAGATGATGCAGTTTTCAACTTGCCATAATTGGAGTGGCTTAGCTCACTATTTGGTTTTATTAAAATAATCAGTATTTTTAAATTGGCTTTTACTAAAGTACCCAACTGGCTGTGTTTATTTCCAAAGCAAAATTAGGCAGGTTTTGCGTGATTGTTTACAAAACATATATACAACAAAACAAGAGTAGCCATCATTTGCGTTTACTAGGCAAGCTTGTAGCATGAACAAAACAACATTTAATCAGCCTAACACATATATAATAATAAAAATTATTAATATTTACGATTACCTCCAAAAATATTTTGTCTTATTAGTTTCATGTCAAACCGCGAACACGGCGACGCATAAAAAAAACTTATGTAATCTTGTAATGTTGGTTACATGCTGCACATTACTGNCCGCGAACACGGCGACGCATAAAAAAAACTTATGTAATCTTGTAATGTTGGTTACATGCTGCACATTACTGCCGCCCAGCGGCGCTATTCTGACAGTTTTTTTTTTTTTTGTTTGTTTGTTTGTTTGCTGTTGCTGCAGTAATATGACGGTGTTATGTTATGAACGTGGTAAAATTATTTACGTGTGCCAGCAATAAACAAGTTATATGGCTGGAAGAAAAAGTGACTTGTGGAATTTCTTTGTACCGTAAGCAACATGCAAGAATGCAAGGCTGTTTACAATATTTACAAATATTTGGTTTCGAGAGGCGGTACACCATCGNCAATATTTACAAATATTTGGTTTCGAGAGGCGGTACACCATCGAGGTCTTATAGTACCACAAACTCAAAACGTAACCTTGAATGTACGCACCATTTGAAGTGTTATGTTTTTTTTTTTAAGAGTTTCATTGCGTAAATGACATGCTTTTGGAGATTATTTTTGTCTTATAAATATGCTTAAGCTTAATTTGTGGTTCCTAGATATATATTTATCGTAAGAGTTAGACCTATCACTGAAACAATAAAAACGAAGACAGTTAAAAATTTTATTTAGGTAAATGTTTAAAAATTAAGTTTTTAATTTTTAGAAACTGGCAATAATGTTATTTTTCCTTGTCAAGGCAGTATCGGTATTGGCATCTGCAATATCGGCAAGTTTGTATCGGCAATATTGGAAAAGGTTCAAAAACCGTATCGGCTCACCTCTATTGCCGGCGGCAAGTTAGTCCTGACTTATGCACGTGCCACATCTTGTTTGTGTTATGAAAAAAACATAAATAAAATAGAGCTCACAAAACCTGTTACGGGTGCTTCAAACCAAGACGTGCCCAAGACAAAAATGTGTAGGAGAAATAATGGCGGTAGTAGCTGCCTCTCCCCCCAGACCCCTCATTTTCCCAAAGCCAGCCTTCTCTCAGCTCTCATTTTCCCAAGGCCAGCCTTTTCCACCCACGCACCCCCTCATTTTCCCAAGGCCAGCCTTTCTACCAATGCACCCCCCCCTCATTTTCCCAAGGCCAGCCTTTCTACCAATGCACCCCCCCCTCATTTTCCCAAGGCCAGCCTTTCTACCAATGCACCCCCCC
>NQII01000396.1:482051-492414 GCA_002778355.1 Clitarchus hookeri | reverse complement strand
TTTCTGCCAATGCGCACGCCTCATTTTCCAGAGACGAGCCTTTTCTGCCAATGCGCACGCCTCATTTTCTAGAGACGAGCCTTTTCTGCCAATGCGCACACCTCATTTTCCAGAGACGAGCCTTTTCTGCCAATGCGCACGCCTCATTTTCTAGAGACGAGCCTTTTCTGCCAATGCGCACGCCTCATTTTCCAGAGACGAGCCTTTTCTGCCAATGCGCACGCCTCTTTTTCCAGAGACGAGCCTTTTCTGCCAACGCACGCCTCTTTTTGGGATATCTCTGTCTCTGGAGACAAGACAGCCCCTCCCCCTCCACGTCTACCATTGTGAATGGCGTCTCACTCCTGCAAAAAAAAGGAAGAGGGCAGCTTGTAAACTACCTGCTGGGAAACAGCCCTATACAGTGTCCCTGTTCGGCCTTTCTTTTTCTAATGCCGTTGCTCGCCTCAGACACTCGGTTGGCTGCTGCATGTAACTTGCACTCCCATCATTTTAAATAACTGAAGTGCCATACGGAAATTATTTTTTTTGACAGAAAATCCTGTGGTCCTATTCTTTTCTTTTCTTCCAGAAACTGAAGTAAAGGTCGTGCTGTAAAAAAAATGAGAGTGATAAATAAGGCAGAAAAAAGCAAACGGGCAGTGGGAGTTCTTTGTGGATTTTGGGGATTGCAGCTCGGTTGCTTTTCTGTACCGCCCACCCACTGCCTGCTACTGACATTTCTAGGCAAGACGGCTGCGTGTGGCAGAATGTTTCTTCGCCTGATGCACTTAAGTAGAGCGGCTGGCTGTTTGAGATGCTTCTTTTGTTACGTAAGAATTTAATTACTGCAGCATTTATAAAATGTTTGAATTTTACATACACTTTGGGGAAATTTTACTTTGAATAACATATTATACAGAATTTAGAATTAACCAAAAAGAAAAAATTGGTGCGTGTACTTATGTGCACATGTTAGAAGTTATGCTTATTTGGCGTGACTAAAATAAAATTTTAATACTTGTGCAAATAATTTATATATGTAGGAAAACTATAAAATTACCAAAGAAAGACATTAAATACAATTAATAAAGGTTTTATTAAAGAAAATGATTAAATTAAAATATTTATTGTTATATAAAACTGAGTCAAATATATTTTAATTAAATTAATCTATATCCATTGGTTCTTCTCGTGGTGATTGAATGGGCATGTGAGTTACAAGCGATTTGTGATAACTGAAATATGATACAAATAGTCTTGTAGAAACGTTATGCAAATATTGTGTAAATATAGCATCAATGGTGATAGATTTAAATCCTCGTGCAAATATTTAAGTGGACCAGAATTTTCTAAATTTGAAATTGACGTTAAAGTCTCCACTTAAAATCATTAGTAACTTATCCTCCTCTACCCATATATGCCCCTCCAACTGTTGTATACGGAAATAGTGTCAGTTTTAAAAAATTAATAATATCGTCTTTTTTTGATTTGGAGAAATGTAAATTGCAATTAAAATAATTTTTTTACCATCTTTCATTTTACACTCAGCTACACAAAAGTCACCTACTGATGACATCGCTGAACTTACAAATTCGGACTGTTCCACAGTTGTATCGATACACGGAGTAACAATGTTAGTAGTGTCGTTCACACTATGATATATAGCAACTCCTCCAGCTCGAACATTTGATCGCTTATATTGAATTATACAATTGAAATTTGGTATACTAATTGACTCATTATCGTGTAACCAAGTTTCATGTAACATTAAAATAAAAAAAGGTTTGAGAATAATACTTACAAAAAATTAACCTCAAATACTTGAAAACACCTTCAAAATTTTATTATATAATTTTTCTCTCTAACAAATTTTTTACGGAACAATGTAAGTAAAATTAATTGATAAGATATATATATTCACAATGAATTACTAATATAAATGAAATTATTTTCAATTTGCTTATTACATGAACTGATTTTCTCTCTGTTTTAAATAAAACCACGTGCTATGTTGTATGCCTTGCGTTTGTATATAGCTAGACGATACGTGCACGCAACTATACGCGCATGTGCGTTGGGTCATACCCCTACCACGTTCACTGTTGAATTTTGTTATACTGTGCGCACACAACCTTCCATTGCACACTAAACTTTTACCCTCAACGTGCCAAAAAAAGTATAACTTAAAAAAAAAAACGAATTTTTGCACGATTCTTATATTAAATCAAAGGAGTTTTCTATCCGTAAAGTTGTGTGGGTTTGGAAAAACTTAGATGCGGTTGCCCTATCCCTATTAACAAAACATTGTCTCGTGAGAAAATACAGATTTAAAGAAAAAAATTAGCAGCTTACTTTGTAAAATTATTTTGAGTACAATAAACATTTGTTCATTTCAATTACATAGCCTATATGTGCATTTAAATGTTTCATACAGGCAAAACTATTATGGCTGCGGTTTAGTAATTTGTATTTTGTAATTTTTCAGCTTTGAAGCGGACAAAATGCAAAACGCAATTGTAAAAATACGTTATAGATTTTGTAGATAAAACGGGTTACATGATCACATGACCATTTGGTTAACAAAAATTGCCAATTGGAACAGGGCCTCATTCTCTCCACTTACTTTATGACTGCCGTAACCTTGACCTACTCCACCCACCTCGCTCTTGCCGACATAGTACTCCTTGTGTTTAGTTTTTGCCCTTCACTCTCTCACTGAAAGCTATAACGTGGGTTTTGAGTTGTCCCCCAACAGCTGCGTTTTATCTGGCTTGTACAGTGGAACCCTCTTATAAGGTTCTTCAGGGGTCCACAAGAAAGTGACACTATAAGCAGGAAAACTCTATAAGAGTGAAACACAAAAATTCAAGAAACTGGACACCAAAAGATATCAAATTATGCACCATAATAAAAACACGACTTAATAAAATGAATAAAACAAATATATTTTTTTAAATGCATAATCCTTTATGAAAATCATAAAATTGGTAAATGAGCAAAAGATTACTGTACATGCAAAACAAGCATAATTGTTCGTGGGAGTTTCTCTCCTGGTTGGAACAATATTAGTTAGGCTTACAGTACTTAACAAATTAGACTTTATTCAACAATTTTTTTAAAAGTTAGGTTATCAATCTCTTATGAAACTTTGTCTGCTTGTTGCACAACTTAGAATATTAGTTAACAAACAATTGGGTTCTGGTTGCAAAATACATACAGTTTACAAGTAACCAAAAACTATAAATTCACAGTCATTTTCTGAAGAAATCCTTAATGGTAGTTTGCCTCTTGGTTGTATTTCCTTGAATCAGTAAAAAATGATCTAAATGGAAAATAGACTGCATCACATGTTCAGGTACATTAGACTGTGAAGCAACAAAGATTCTCAAGATGTCTACTGACTCAGAAGCTTGCAAATGAGTCACTTTCACCGCAGTGTCTTCTTCTTTTTCATAGTCTTCACTTACTTGTTCTGATGGTTCTGTCGATTGACACAGTTCTTCAACGGTAGACGAATGGCAAGGCAATGCTTTATCATCCACAGAAACATACTCGTCAAAGGTGGATGAGAATTGGAGTCTCTCTTGGAGGGTTTCCCACTCATCTGATGGCACTAGCATCTCAACTTAATCACCTGTTGTTGTGGATTACACTGAAGCATGTGTGAAGCCTGCTTTCCTAAAGCAGTTGGCAATAACTGGCTGTGGCATGGATGTCCAGGATGCAGAAGTCATGTGCTTTGCTGTCAGCAAACTGATTTTCTTGAGAGATTTCTTAGCCTCGATATCACGGAGGAGTGTTTTACAGAGGCGTGACCAGAAATGATGTTTGAAATTCTTAATGATGCCTTGATCATAGGCTGCAGACATGCTGTAGTGTTTGGTGGCAAGAATTCAATAACGGATGTTCCGGAGTACACTTGCTTCTGTTGGACGTGCAGAACAGTTATCCAAGAAGAGGACGATTTTCCTGTTCTGAACACCCATTTTAGCATACAGAAAATGTAGATACTGAAGGAAAATTTTCCAGGTCATCCAGGCATTTTGATTACTTTCGTACCTGCAGGGCAANCCAGAAAATGTAGATACTGAAGGAAAATTTTCCAGGTCATCCAGGCATTTTGATTACTTTCGTACCTGCAGGGCAAAGTTTTGATGTTTTTAAAGCACCGGGTTTTGCTGCCTTTGCAATCACGAGAGGATGGAGCTTCTCGTGCCATCCATGTTTGCTCCCAGCAAAATTGTTACTCTTTCCTTTGATCATTTGCCACCTACACACTTTTCTCCTTTGAAAGAGAATGTTTTATCAGGAAGCATGTTAAAAAAAAGTGCACATTCATCCACATTGGAAATATCTTTTGCAGCATATTCTTGCAAAATAAATGGCAGCACAGTGGTTTTCCAGTCGTCTGTGACAGACTCATCAACACTAGCACCCTCGCCACTTACCGTCTTGTACACAATACCGGTGCGTTTCTTGAACCTATCGATCCAGCCATTTGAAGGAGTGAAATTGCCTAAACCTAATCTCAAGGCTATTTCCATTGCCTTTTCTCGCACAATTGTTCCATTTACAGGCACATTTTGGGAAAGCACTTGCCTAAACCACTCTAGCAGCCTCTCGTTTACCTCTTCATATTTCCCACCGCGTATATTCTTCACAGTGATTGATCGCGTGGAGCATTCTTTTATGATTGTGTCCCTATTTGAGATGATTCGGTTCAGAGTAGTCACTGGGATTTCCAAATCACAAGCAATTGCTGTTTGTGTTCTACCAGGATTACTGTTCACGTGCTTGATTAAGTTTAACTTTTCAGCTAATGAAAATGTCTGTCTTTTCTTAGAAGCACTCATTTTAATGTTTACTAAAACTGTTTCAACTACTAATTAATTTTCACTACGTAAACATTAACAGGCAACGTAAATATTAACCACTTTCATCCATTTACATTCACGTAAAAAAATTAACATGCTGTATGATTTCATAGATGAATGCATACAAGTAAAGCGCACCATATTTGTGTGTGCAAATGTGACCGCTCGCGACATCTGTAGTTATTCCAGACGTACTAGTTTTGCACACTGTGCTTCAGTGCCTAGCCAGAGAATCTCAAAGTGTAACCGCTTGATGGGGGTTACTCTATGGCGTTTACGAATCAATAAAATACTGTACTAATGTAAACAAAACGTGTGAGTATGTAATGAAATACTTTCAGTTGTGAATTGAAGTTATGTGAAATGGTTTGGTGACAGATATAAATTACAGAATCAGAAACCGTGTGCATTATTCGCGGGAAACTGAAAACATTATTTCCGGGAATGTTTATTATTTGTTCTTATGGAAGAACCGTCGTGGCCAGAAAAATCCTGCGTTATAGACGGGAAAACGTTTTAAACGGGAACCTTATAAACGGGTTCCACTGTACTTTATTATAATCTTGTTTGGAAGAAGTCTGCATATTGAATTAAAATAATATTTCATTNTAATGTGAAATGGTTTGGTGACAGATATAAATTACAGAATCAGAAACCGTGTGCATTATTCGCGGGAAACTGAAAACATTATTTCCGGGAATGTTTATTATTTGTTCTTATGGAAGAACCGTCGTGGCCAGAAAAATCCTGCATTATAGACGGGAAAACGTTTTAAACGGGTTCCACTGTACTTTATTATAATCTTGTTTGGAAGAAGTCTGCATATTGAATTAAAATAATATTTCATTAATACATTGTCTGATTTTTTATATAGACAAGGGGAGTTTGTATATGCCCTCTGGGGTATACACGATTTGGAAGATGTCTGTCTATTAAAATAAATTAATATTTATTTTTAAAAACATTTTATTTTTGTGATTAGAGACTATTAAAGCTGTTTTAACACGAAAAATGCTATTTTGATGCAATTTTTTGGGGTTTTGGGGGGCTAGCATCGGTTGGAAACAAATTTGCGAGGTCATACTCAGGCATCGTGAGGCCTCGCAAATTCGGGTTTCTACTGTAGTTCACAACAGAAACTAAAAACCAAAGTTTTCCATTGCTGCAAGTAAATAGTTGTTTCCGCCAGGGGGAGCAAACAATTTTTAAATATTTTTTAGCCACCACTAAAAATGTAAACATAAGTTGTACAATTGTTCATACCGTGTAAAAAAAACCCTGCTTTAAATTAATATTGCTGGAAACATTTGTACGTTCAAATTCTTTGTGTTGAACTTGTCTGAAATTCACGATAAAACAACATATCAAAACCTTTTCCTAAGTAACGTTCACTGCAAATTTATTTTAAATTTACGTATTATAGTTTCAGCATCTTACAATAGCTAAATACTGAAGGGGAAAATGACTGTGTCACGACTCGTTCCATGCAATCTCTGTGGTGCAGCGCTGTTGGGTATTGTTTACAATATGGCACACAGTCAGCGCCTATTACTTTTAGTGTTGATAGCTGTAATGTTGTGGCCTTCATGTTACAGATTTCAGCAGGAATATTACGTTTTTTGAACCTCATTAGTGACATTTAAGTGCCTAACAACACTGCGCAGTGTTCGGGTGACTTTAGATTAACCAAGTTTTTTTGAGGTGTTTGCATAAGTGAATTATATTATTGACATTTCCAAATTATGTAAAACTTGTCTTATTAACTGGAAAATATAAAACTTGTTTGTAAAATTAAGCAAAAAATATGCTATCTGCAGATGCAAGAGGAACAAAATAAATTTTTTGATGGAAAAAAAAGAAAGATTGGCAGAGAATAAACCGATTACATATTTGCTAACTTGTACGATTTACCTGTACAGTGAATGGAAAATCATGTTATTGTAAGATTGTACTGCCGTGTCTGGTTGTTAGGTTATGTGTCAGAGCTTACAGTTATTTGCAAACCGTTTTCTCTTTTTAGTTGTTTTGATGAGTTAACTTTGTGTTCGTGCTGTTATTTTTTACTGCCATAATCTGTTTTTTTTATTTTATTGTGTGCAGCGCCATATTGCACCGTGACGAACCCTGTTGTTTTAGTAAAACTCAGTGTTGTTTTGCATTCCGTTCGGCTGGACGTAATGCAGTCAAAATCGTTGAAAAATGGTTAACATTTTGGTCCTCCGGGTCTGATTAGTGATTTAGATAAAAAATGCAGTCTGCAATCACACATTTTTAATGTTGTAACACCAGTACATTGGTTTATTTCCATGTATTCATGTTGGTTAATTTACCAAAAACTAATTCAAATTAAGTTCTGCCTAGTAAAGCGCAGAATAAACAGACTTCTTATGCTCGCTGCTGAGCAAATTGAAGTGGATTCAAGTCGTGCAAGTTTATTCCAGGCTAACTGCAGAGACTTGCTACAACTGAAAGGTGAATTTGAAGAGAATTTTCTACTACCGGCACAAGTATCTGAAACTGATTCGGTTGCAGAATCACACTACAGTTAGCAAGAATTGGAAGAATTTAATTTGACATATTGCAGGATGAAGGAAATTTCTTCTAGGCTCTGTCACTCAAACAGAGCGACGTGATGTGTCCAACCATGGAAAATCTTCCAATTTAAAGCATCCAAAATTACAGCTCCCGACATTTAAGGGCATAGTCACCGAATGGACGAGTTTCTATGATCTTTTTACATCACTCGTTCACAATAACTCACTGTAGGTGGTTGAGAAACACCAGTATCTGCTCATGTCATTGTCAGGGGAACCCTTCAATTTAATAAAATCACTTCCACTTTCTACTGAAAATTATGAACTGGCTTGGGAAACACTAATCTAGTGATATCAGAATGTGCGAACCATTGCCACCATACACTGGCAGCCTCCTAAACTTATTGCCAGTTCACCTGAGAAACTATGTTACATGGTAGGTGTGATCAAGGAGAACCTGGGTGCTATTAGGATTCTCAATTTTCCAGTAGGTTAGTGGAGCTTTGTTTTGTTAAATATTGAATTACCAAAATTGGATTAGGACACACGTAATCAATTCGAGCTGGCTTATAAGTATGTCACCATGCCTACCATTGATGAGTTACTATAGTTTCTTGAGTCATATTGCAAGGCTCTGTTGTTAGCTAGCAATGGCATGTCGCCAACCTCTGGGTTGTGTTGTCACCAAGCGTACTGTGTCTGGACCTGGTTCAAGAGTTCATTTATGGACACCTCTGGCAGAGATATATGTGCTACATGTGAAGGGATCTATTCCATTTACAGTTGATTCTCTATACATCGTTTCTCAGGGGACTGACAAAAAATTTCAATAAATGTGAGTATATGACACATCAAATATATTTGCTGTTGACACAATCTGCAGTAATGTTGCGTTGAAGAAAATTAAGGAATGACGTGCAATTCTGCGTAAATATAAAGTTTTCATAATCGACTGCAAAAAACAGCAAAATAGATAACGAAAATTATGTGTCTTCATATCAGGCTTTTATGTCAGTTAACACAATTGAACTCATTCAATGTAGGCCTTTTTAAAGGATTTGAAACATTTTTCTTTTAATATGTGTTTATTACCGTAAAATTGTTTCAAATGTGTCTCGAAATCACGTTTTTATGAAATGTGCAACAATGTTAGTTGCCTGCCAAATGTTAATAGTAAAAAAAAATTCTCTGCTAAAAATTTTGCATAGATTTATGTCATTTTTAAAAGTGAAAAAGAAAATCATACAAATACCAAAAAGAAATTTCATCATTTTAGATATGAACATCAGTCGGCCATAAGCTTAGTTGAAAGTAGCCTGTCAAGTATTGCTGAAGCTGAAATACCAACCTTCTCAACAATGCTATATGCAAAATATACACACTCAATTTTCTGTCTGAGAAAGTTGTCGAAAATTGTTGTGGCAAATTCACACTAAAAAAAAAAAAATTGCCACTGGAAGACTGTATAACGACTTTCAGCGATAAAAGATAACGACTTTCAGCGATAAAAGACCAACTGGTGACAGCTTCACGCGATTCAATTTACCAACAGCAGACCAAACAAGCTGTTATTAAAATTAAAGACCATTTGTACCAGTTCAAAAATAATTCAGAATTTTGTGTAGTGGATGAAAACTGCATCTCTAATGATTGAGAATAAGTATTAATAAGCGTTTGGATTTACTGTTTGTCCATCGCTGTAAATTTATTTGTGTACAATTTGGTTGAGAATGGCAAGATGAATATTGTCACTACTAAAAATGGAGAACTTCATATTTCTAAACAAAATACATCAGAACCCCCATTTTAGTGTCCATGGTTCCTATGAATACTGTCGTAAGATTGCTGTTTTTGCAAAATCAAAACTTGACCAATTTTGACCCCTAAAAAATAAAATAATGTTTAAAATGCATTTTTGTTGCTTGAAGTTTCTGTTTGTCATTGGCGCAAAACAAACATGTTTATTAAATAAAATGTAGGTTTCATTTAATGGGCATACATCTTCCAAATAAAATATTTAAAACATTGAGCGACGCAAGTTTTACCAAGCAGATTACGTCCATATTTATGGCCTCTGGCATTAAAACTAAATTAAATTATATGTGAATTTAATTAATAATGTTAGACATCTTAAGAATGAAATGTTGCCCCAGAAGTATGAATAACCTTTAGTCGCTGGAAAAAATAAGTTTAAACAGTGCGCGACAATTCCTAGCGAACGGTGCATTCATTTTCAGGTACTTCTCACGTGATAACCAGAGGATCAATCAAAATATACATTACTTTTATGTGCAGACTTTTTAGAATAAAGTTATATCGCAGAAGTATAAGTACAACGTCTCTTCGACGTAAGAGCTTGAGTACCGCCTACTTTTTTTAGCGAACGGTAATCAGTTTTGCTAGCATGGTTTACTGAAATTTTCAGCCCCGTTAATCCATTTTCAATGTCTTATTGCATGAAAACATGGGGAGTTACTAATGAAAAATTATTTTAATTCAATGGTGCATTAATTTGATAAAATGTATTTCAAACCAGAGTCATTTTAAGCGTGCAATAAATTAAAAAATTACTTTTAAAAGGATGTGATAATTTTTACGATATAGTAACGGAATAACCAGAATATGCGACTGCTGCCATCTGTTTGTAGGCCAGTACGCGGCTCCCTTTGGAAGTCACGCCCCCCGTGAAATGACTCATTTTTCATGTGCAAAATACATATATAGGAACTAGGAATGGGTCGAATAACCAAAAATGTCGATTCCGGTGCCGATTCTACAATTTAAATATCGGTTCCAGTATTCGGTTCTATGTATTTTGAATACTTGCCTTTTGCTTGCAACTTTATTAAACCAATGCAGGTAAAATTCATTAAATGTTTTATTTAACCTATGGAAGAATTGAACAATAACAAAGTGTGAAGATATGTTTTAATGTATACAGATAAACTTGTTGTATTAAATTTATTTAAGGTT
>NQII01000396.1:448407-473812 GCA_002778355.1 Clitarchus hookeri | reverse complement strand
GACATATAATTTCACCAAAACTTCACTAATACACTTTAAAGTAATTATAATATTTAAACATTTTCCTTAGACTAATTAGCAAAATATTGTAGCAATTATTTGAAAATAAAATACTAATTATGTTTAAAGAAAATTTACAACTGTTCTTTCATAACACACTGTGCATATATAGCAAATTCACAAATGTGCTATCATAATTTAAAACTGGCATATATATGTATAGTACAAAATATACTGTTTAACTATAAGTTACGATTATTGCAATATCAACTTTAACAATCAACAAAAATTCACCATATCCAATACAATGCTCATCAAATAAACTATTCATAAGTGTTGCTTGTTTTTGCTCGACTCAAAGTAATTTCCTAATAATTTTAAAAAATTGAGCCAATATATATATTTTTTTAAAAACAAAACACAATGAAAAACTGAATTTTTAAACAAATGCAATGCGTAAGAGTACACTATTCTCCACCTGTATTGCTAATTACACTTACAAAATATTATGATGACAATTCACTACATAGTAACATAACCTCAATCAGTAGCACAAAAATTGTCTTCAAAGAGCGTTATCAGTCATACCTAAAATTCACAATTCCCACGACACTGTATGCACTTCACGGTGTCCTTTTGTCCAGTGCTTAGTGTTGTTCATTTACTACACTTACCCATACACAATTTAATGATAGTTACAATCTTGCTTATTATATATTCACTATCCCTTTGCCTATTAGTTCCTTAAACACTCTATAAAATAATAGTTTTAACCATCATTACACGTAAATTTATTGTACAATTCCTTTTTAAAACATATTGACAGTAACACACTGTCTCACAATTATTAATCCTTACCAAATAACCATGCACAGTCAGCAATCTGAACTCTGTTCCTATCCTTATTCTCTATTGCCTCTCCCAAGGCCGGAGAAGGGAAATGTGATAATTNACGCATTGAAATGCAGGTGTTTTTGTCTACCGTCCCTTCATCCCGCCGTCCGGTCGACCGGAGACATCGTCCTGCCACTTCCCGCCGGGACCGGTTTGGAGGGATGGTGTGGCCTCCCCCATTTAAAGCAATGCTATATGACCTTCCCGCCGNGACCGGTTTGGAGGGATGGTGTGGCCTCCCCCATTTAAAGCAATGCTATATGACCTTCCCGCCGAACAGGTCCCTCAAACGCACCCGCTAATAGGGAAGGTGTGGCCCCAGCCTTATGTTTCCTATCATTTCTTTCTTTTCTCTTTGCAACCTTCAATACTAACCTTTCGTTTACTCTTTGAAACTTGACTGCTAGATCTGTGGGAATTTGCGGTGGAAATTTCACCAATTTAGTCAGCTGTGATTCTGGCTGCTGCGCTTTAATTAACTCTGTAGGTGTATACCCTGTGCTGTCGTGGTGCACGTTATTCAAAAGGTGCTCAATTTCTGCTACCTTTCCTACCCATGAGCTATGGTTCTCGTGGCAGAAAACTCTAAACAGCCTCCCCAATTCCCTCATTACTCTCTCGGTGGGGTTTGCTGAAGGATGGTACACCGAGGTATATCCTACCTGTATTCCTAACAGATTCTCTAATGCTACTCTCCATTTTCTACTCCTAAACTGTGTTCCATTATCAGATATTACCTTCTTGGGCATTCCTACCTCTAGTACTTACTTATCAGTAATTCTTTGGGTAACCGCCTTAGCAGATGCCTGCCTTAATGGGTACAATTTTACAAATTTTGAAAAAACATCTAAAACTACCAGTAAATATTTCATACCCTGGTGCCCAGCTGGCATTGGACCAAACAAGTCTACTGTCACTACCTCAAAAGGTTCTTTAGCTAAGACATGTTGCATAGTCCCATAACTCTTAAGGTTTGGTATCTTTGTTTTAGCACACAAGAGGCATTCTTTGATTCTCTTAGCTACTCGACGATAAATATTTCTTACCCAACAAAATTCTTGAATAAATTTAACTGTTTTAGCAATTCCAAAATGGCCACATTCTACATGTGCCTTTACACATATCTCATCTGCCAAATTATCAGGAATACACAACACCCATTGCTCTTCCCCTATTTCTTTTCTCCTAAATAGGATTCCATTTTGAATAACAAATAAGTCTGATATTACATCCCTACAATTTCCTGACTATTTCCTCCAACACTTTAGTATATTTTGCATCTCTATCTATTTCCTGGTTCAATTTACCTACCAATCCCTGGTACAATGCTACTTGTTTTTTAGATGCCCTAAGAAAAAACTCTTTCTCCAAAGATCTATCCTCCCCCTGGCACCTGGATAATGCATCTGCTACAATTTGTGTTTTTCCTGGTACATACTGTATCTTCAGATCATATTCCTGTAAGGCCAAAATCCACCTAGTTATCCTTCCATGCAACAATTTCCATGACCCGATATGGCACAATGCCTTATGGTCAGTTTGGACTTCAGTCAGTTTACCAAAAATGTATGTTCTAAATTTTTGTGTCACAAACACCAAACTAAGCAATTCCTTTTCAGTTACCGTATAGTTTAACTCAGCTGTGTTGAGAGCTCTACTAGCAAAAACAATTGGTTTCTGTTCATTATCCTCGTACTGGAAAAGTACTGCTCCTACGGCCTTATCGGAAGCATCACAAGCGATGTAAAATTTCTGGTTTAACCTAGGGTGATGTAAAATAACAGCTGATACTATCTTTTCTTTCAATTTCTCTAAAGCTTGCTGTTGCTCTATTCCCCAAACCCATGTTTTTCCTTTCTGCATTAATTCTCGTAATGGTGAACAAATTTCACTAAAGTTTGCTATGTGCCTTCTGAAAAAGTTCAAAAATACTATTAATCGCTCAAGTTGTTTCCTATTTGAAGCTATTGGGTAATTTAAAATAGCCTTCATTTGTTCTGGGTCAACTTTTATTCCCTGTGGAGTTACCACATTTCCTAAAAAATGAATTTCTTCCTTTAGAAATTCTGACATCCAAATTCACTGTTAATCCCCCTTCATTTAGTTTCTTAAGAACCAATTGTAACTGTACACAATGTTCATGGCAGGAAAATAGAANACTGTTAATCCCCCTTCATTTAGTTTCTTAAGAACCAATTGTAACTGTACACAATGTTCATGGCAGGAAAATAGAAGGCGTTGACGAGTACAAGAATTAACTGTGTAGGTGAGAAAATTAACATTGTAATTAAAAAAAAATGAACAGTATTGGGAACAAAATGACTGCAATGAAGAAGGAATGGTAGGAATTTCTTCAGCAGCCAAGCTCTACGATCACCACACCAGCAGCCAAGAAAAGTGGAGAAGCAGTGCAAGTCATAACCAATACAACAACCTTGGATGATAGCCAGCAGCTCTGCGACATTGGTGTCGTGCAGCCAGGAGTGGGTAAGGGGGTCGCAATTATGATGGCCAGACATATAAGTGGGAGTACCAACACCAGTTTGAAATAGCAGCCACTTTGAATGTCTGGTCAGACGAACAATGGGCTTACTACCTCGCAGCTGTACTTAGAGGCCCCGCACTTAGTTACTACAAACTATGCTAGGAGGACATCGACTGGAGTACACCACACTGGTGTCTGTCTTGGGGCTATGTTTCGGTTATAGATAACTGTGACTCATGCCCAATTGCGAAGCCGCACCCAGCGACCAGGGAAGCCACTACAGAAGCTATGGCAAGGCAATGTGCGGCTGTCTCAACTATCTCTGGAGCGGTGCCCCGAGGAGGTGTGCAGTGTCATCGCAGTTGGCTTCTTCATTGATGCCATCGCCTACAGAGGTACGGCAAGCAGTATGTCCTGGTCCTGGCTCTGGCTCTGGAGGGGGAGACAGCAAAACAGGGGTCCACATCCTGATGTCCGGTATTTGCCAGTGATGCTGAACAAAGACGCCAAAGACAGCATGAAGAAGACACTAAAGGAGTTGCAGATGGCCGTGAGGGACATCGCTTCCAGGGAACGTTCTATAAAGCTAAACACTGGTCTATGGGGAAGAAGGTCATTGACTGCAGAGGGAAGGTACCAATATTCTTACATGTATGTTTGGTGAAACAGGATTTGGATGCAATACTGGTGGAGGTGAGCTTGAATAATGTTCCTTGCCAGATGGTCATAGACATTGGGGCGACCATGACAGTAGCAATGCCAGACATCAAGCCTTCCCCCAATGATCACCCGATGACATTCTGGAACATTGCTATTTGAGTACGGTAACAGTTGAGACCCCACCAGTTTGAGGTAAAAGAAATGTGAACCTGAAGTGTGGTGACCTTAGCCTAGAGCATGAAATATACATAGCAGAAATAGAGGATGGATGTATTTTGGGGCGTGATGTACTATGTAGGTTGGGGTACTGTATCGATACTCGACTTGGTGTGCCACGGGTAGACCGTACAGAGTTGGTGGTGTCAACATGGCAGGATTTGTTTGTTGTCTGTTGTCAACCCACTGTGCTACCGGCTGCTAGTAAAATTGTCATTACAGGCAGATGTCAAGAAAAATTTGTCAGATGTGGTTCTAATTGAGCCAGCAGAGAAAGGTGGCATCCTGCCAGGCAGTTCTTGTAGCAAAGACTTAGTCTCTTCAAATTTTAACAGTTTGCCAGTTAGAATGATGAATTTTTCCAATAGTGCCATTTGTCTTGAGGAGGGGCCTTTATGGGAATTTGCAAGCAGGTCACACAGGTGCTTCCAATTCTTCCAGAAGCTTCTAGAGAAAAACAAATTGAATTTTGTTTACCAGAAGTACTGGATGAACTGCTAGTAAAAAAAAGAGAGAACCTCAACTGGCAACAGAAGGCTGTCTCTGAATTACTGCAGAGAAAGAGGTGCGCCTTTTCGTGTGGACCAAATGACCTTGGAAATAATAATGTGACCTGCCACCTCACTGATACAAGAGATGCCAGATCCATAAAATAGCCACCAAGACGAATGCCACTAGCTTCATATGAGGCAGTTGAGAGAATTCTAAAGGGAAATGTGATAGAACCATCAGGTTTTCCATGGTCTTCCCCTATTGTACTAGTTGCGAAGAAAGATTCCTCTGAGGTTTAGTGTAGATTATCGCCAGCTCAATAATGTGACAAAGGAGAACTCCTCCACTTCCAAGGATAGACTGAACAACCTTGCGTGTTCACAATTGTTTTCTACTTTGTACATGAAGAGTGGGTATTGGCAGTGGGTGGTAGCCCCAGAGGACCAAGAGAAAACTGCATTTTGTGTCCAAGGGAAAGGAACCTTGCAGTTCAAAGTTATGACTTTTGGGCTGTGTAATGACCCTGCCACTTTTGAATGTCTGATAGAAATAATCCTCCATTTAGACATTTGAAGAGCATTTATTGTGCTTAGACTATGTATTCCAGAAAGTGGCCGCAGCCAACTTGAAACCTGTTTCGAAAGAAGTGTCATATGTTTCGAAAGAAAATAAATTTCTTAAGACATGTGGTGTCTGCCCACAGAATTGAAACAGACTCTCAAAAGATTAAAGCCATAAGAAGTTGGCCCCTTGCCAACTGACAGAACAGAAGTGCAGAGTTTGCTAGGATTATGTGCCTACTACCGTCAATTTGTACGTGGGTTCACCATGTTCGCCAAGCCACTACATGAACTGAGGCAAAAAGGAAATTTCATTGGACCACTAGATGTGAATGTTGCTTTCAGTAAGCTATAATAAATTCTGATATCTCCCCCAGTCCTGGGATTCCTGAAAAGTGAGGGCACGTTTAGTACGTTTCAGCCGAGAAGGGTTCTGCAGTAAGGGTGTTATGGCACGAGGTACCGTGAAACATCCTGGCAAGTAACCTGGTGCGAGCCCTGGCCCTACTTGTTGACTCTGGTCTGGTGTCCAGCCAATGCGGGCATCCCTCTCTAATGCAGCATCAGTCCTCAGCTCTGTTAATACATAAGTATTCCCCAGGACTCCCTCGTAGCAACCAGATTCAAGATGTGCCTTCTGGAGAACTCACCTGTCTCCAGTGCCGGTACCGTGGCAGACTCACATCCCCTTCTGAGGTGGTCCAGAGGGGTAGGATCCGATAGTCCCGAAAAAGGTTTACGAGCTCGTTTAAGTTCCTCCTTAGTCTCCCCACCGAGGTTCACCGGGGGTTGGGGGGGTCTTATTCTGGTGTATCCCTGGAAGAAAATATTGAGGCCCTAAACACTCTGGTCTCGGTGGCGACTGACTAGGCAGAGGAGACACGTACATTGTCTTCAGTACATAGTGCAGGACTAGCCTTAAGCGAGCAGGGCATACTGGAGTGTATAGCTCACCCATGCCTTTTCTTGGAGTTGAGGTTGAGGATGTGTCACAAAGTAGAGTTTGTAGTATTAAAAGTGTAGAAGCACAGCAGGTTGAGAATTAATTAGAGCAAAACCCCAGTTTGGGTGTGCTTATTTACTGTTGCCAATCTACAGTGCACATGCCAGCCTATATCCGATCTGATGTGAGAAGGCCAGTGCCTTAGGAGGCCAAGTATTCGATACTGAGATGTGGTGCACATACAACTGGTGCGAGAGTAACCCTGTAGACTCGGCGTAGCCGGTGCGGATGCTGCCAACGCATGGCAAACTGTAGCAACGGAATGTAGCTGTAGCAGTAACGTTGTGTGGCCGAGAAACCAGCTGGTGGCTGACACTCAAACTGACATGCTGTAGAACAACAAGGTGCAACTGAATAGCAGAAACACAGTGGCGTGGCCAGAACTCCAGCCGAAATACCATGCCTGTACTGTGGTTCGAAGCCCCTTATATACTATCTGACCAGTGGTGAGCGAGGGGGTAGCGGGCAGAGGGCAAGGGAGCGTTCAAGAGTGAGACAGTGAGTACCTCCTCTCTGCACAGTCAAGCTGCACGCTGGTGGTGCAACACGTGGGGAAGGCGGCTGGTTCCCGTAGAGTTTGCGTACCTGCTGCGCAGTCACGTGTGTCTCTGCGACAGACGCCTCGTTTAGACCTAGTGGCGTGTAGCTGCTTGGGGACACAGCTGTGGCGAAAACTTCAAGGAAACGCAATGTCGCCTGTGGTACGTCAAACGTAAGGATATGTTGATGGTTGCTACCTACTGCAAATCGTAGGAAATTACCACCCTGTCATGTTTTTAATGACAATTACAAAAGTGAAGTTTTGGCATGTGATTTATGTTGAGACCCAGGAGAGAGGTTGGATGGATGCAACGTTAATGAACTACTTGGTTCACACAGTGATGAGAAATTGATGTGATGAGCTGCACTGACATCCGGCTCATTTTGGTGGACAGTTTTCGTGGACATTTCACAAAAGACAATATATAAATTGTTGGTGAACATGAAAACTAATTTGAGGCACAGTAATTCCTAATGACCTTGCATCTGTATTTACAGTCTCTAAATGTGTCAAACCTATCCTTCAGCAACAACAAATGCAAATTCCTAGGTGCACAAAATTCCTTACACAAAAAAGTGGCCCAAAACATAAATTTGTAGAACTAAAATTTAAAAAAAATAAATTATTTTTACAATTGTTTAGTTATTTATTATACGTGAAATGCTGTTACTATACAGATTAAATAAACCTGACTTTTGGTGAAACACTGTCAAGCTGCCACACAATGACACACCACACAATGACACTTATTTAAACATATCATTAATTAACAACATAATAAAAAAACAAAATACATAAAATAAACACCTTGTCGGAAAATACACTAGAAAACTGGATGTATATAACCTCAGTGTGTAGACGCAGAAGTGTTTTATGTTTGTGCAAACGTAGGACTGTGTGTGTACAAAATATGGTAACCTGAATATAAAAAAGACTGACTTTAATTATGGTCAATAGTTGGGCTGCATTTATCAGTACCCACATATGTCGGTACTGATAGAAACTACAATCGGTGTCACATCATTGTATAGCTGTCATGAGTTAAGATGGCAGCACATGGTGGTTTATGTTCTTCCTGGTATCAGTATGTGCGTGCAAAGTTATGGTAATTAATAATGCAGTAACATTTTCAAACCTTTTCCCACTCCTAAAATATTTGCCATAAACCTAGGTTCGTGCATTCACACATTTTGTCTACCTTTGTGCAAATAGTACCAAAACTTGGCTCCAGGTAAATATTAGGGAACACTGGCAGGAAAATTGTGTATGGAAACCATAAAATCTGGATTTATTGTGGGAAGACAGTGGTAGCATACCTACCAACTTTTATGATTTTTTCTTAAATTTTGCTGAAAACATAAGTTTTACTGGTGCAACTCAAATTTTAAGGTTTTTATGCAGTCTTGATGTTTCACGTTTTCCAATTTGTACTTCTGTGTCAGTTGTGTGGGTTATATGTACTATACACATGTTTTTTTAACAGAATTTATCTGTTATAAAGTTTTCTTGTATATAAAGTAATTTTTTCGCTTCCCTTGGGGTTTACTGTATATTGTATGTATACTGTTACATGAATGCCTGAGAGAATGGAGGTCTTAATGAAAATGAAAAAAACCTCAATTTTATTTTTAATTTATTCACACAGCTATTATTTACAGCATTAATCTATCTATTTCCACTATTACTCTTTTTATCTCTCAGTGAGCCCAATATTTAATGTCCATTCTAACTCCAATTAACATCCTTCTTAATGTCTGTCTTGTTATAGTCATTTAACTCATACTCATCATTAACACACTTTGTCTGTTAATGATGCATCCAGTCCAATAATCCAACCTGCCAGTCGCACTGTTCTCTGCGCCGATGTTTGCAGTCGCAGATCCTCCTCCCCACTGGTCACTTCTCTCGTTGCTTGTTTCTCTCACTCATAGTCTATTGCTAAATCTCTAGTCACTCATCCACTCAACCTGGCTCAGAGGCCTGTTGTACTTTTATATGTGCTGACCTTGACCTGGGAAGTTTGATGCACCCTGAGTCATGCTGAGAGAAACTAGGGCAGAAAACCACTAGAAAAGTCTTTGGATAAACATGGAAATTCAATCATCTGAAGGTTGGCAGGAAGCTGCAAACATTTATTGCGGGGCCACACGAAGCAGCGAGCGCTTAACAATACTATACTTTCAACCAAAGTAATGTGTGCTGTGTAACAAAGTAAGCAGATGATGATGTTGTTTTGCAAACTAAAGTACTGTGATTCTGGCATGTACAGCATTTTTGTGGCTATAGAGTACTACATTTTGTCACACTTTTGTTGAGCTGTCGTGCATATCATATAATTGCTCACCTTGTACCTAAACAAGGTATTAGGTGTGTTTGGCTTCACTGGTATATTTTTGGCAAAGGTAAAACAGCTTCAGAATAGACTGTTTTCGATTGAATAACAATATTCAAGAAACTCGGTGTAAAGTGAAAGTATAGCCATCTTGAGAGTTCTTCGTGGGATTATTTAACTGCTAATATGTAGCCATATACTGGTGTGTATCGCTTGGCAGTGTTTCATTTTGTTAAAACNTGTGGGATTATTTAACTGCTAATATGTAGCCATATACTGGTGTGTATCGCTTGGCAGTGTTTCATTTTGTTAAAACACATGGTTGTTAACAACAAACCTGGTCGACTGAATCACTTTAAAAGTTAGGCAAATCTTTTTGCTGCAACACAGTAATCCTGAGTTGAGTCTGAATGGTTACTTAGTGTGGTTAATAAAATGGTACTGAATTGTGAAGGTGCCTTTAAACACTTTATACATGTGGACAATATATTTTTAAAAGTTTTGGTTCAAGCTCAGCCAAGTTTAATGAATTATGGCTTAGATTGATTTTAGTTCAGTTCGTAAACAATGTTAAAGGTTCTGATTTGTTTTAGTTTGAGGAAAATATTCTTTGTTTGGATCTAGTTTGGTTTGGTGTGAAAAAATGGGTTTATTTCACCTCTATACATAGTTATTTCTGGCAACTGTAAATAAATATAACACAGTCAAATCTTGAATCTAAGGCCCCTGGAATAATGACCCTTTTTTGGGGGACCATAAAACAATTTTCTATTAACGACCCTCTCGAAATAACCCTTTTCTCTGTAACTGTGAAGTGTCTTAGAATCGAAGGTTGACTGTATTAAGTGTTTGTATAGTAAAAATGTGTATAGTTCAGCATTGATAATTACTGCTAATTGAAGATATCCAATATATTAGGGGTGCATCTTTATTTTTAATCAAACCGTTTGGAGGGCATGGCTAATATGGAGGGAAAGGGTGTACATTTAGATATTGTAATGCCACATTCGTGTTAATGCACAGTATTTAATGATTGTCTGTTCTGTTGTTGCAGAGTCAGAGTCTGGGGAGGACGAAGACTAGACTGCAGTTCCCAAAGCATCAAAAAAAAGTATGTTACTGTCTGATTATGCCTAGTTCTCTCACACTTATGCCAGAGTATGTCTTATGGCTGTCTGTCTCTGTTGCAGTTGCCTGTGGGAGCTGTGGTGTCTGCGGTAGCGAGGGTTATGCAAGCCATTTTATTGTGCATTTTACTACTTTTTTTTTTCTGTTGATGGGGAGGGAGAAATATCAAGTGTCTGACTGAAGCAGGACGTAACAAGAACTCTTTGATAGTTAATTATTGAGTGAACCACATGAAAAAATATATATAAATACCATTTTTTATCAGCAGGTGGGCTTCTTCCTTTACTTGTATTGGTTTGTTGTGGTGTGCTGAGACAACGATCGGTAGGTAGCGTCACCTCTGGCCGCCCTGGTGCCTTATTCGTCCTCCGACTGGATTGGACTCTAGCGTTGTTGACAGGTCCTTCCCGTAGTTCCTGCTTGGTCAGGGACCCTCTGGGTCGTGGTTGATTCCAAAAGTGTCCGAATAGAATGTGTTGAAAAAAAATACACAGCCAGAGGTGATTTTACTCCATAATATTCCATGTGTAACAATGTAGTGTTAGAGTAACCCCCATCTTTTAGGGCTATGGCTGACGCACTAATTTCTCACCCAATTAAATAATTAATTTTCTTATTTTTATTAATTTTGTATTTTTATGTAATTTTTTTTTTTTTCTTTCAAATATTTAAAAAAGAAGTGGTGTTTGTTATTGTGCTCGTGTCGTTGATCATGCTGCCAAATAGTTCACAAGTTAATGATAAATAAATAATCTTTTTGTAACTGAGATTTATTTTATCTACCAGGGGTTGAGGCAGATTTGCCGCTCCGCTGCATAATGTAAAAATAAACTAAAACAAAAATGCTAATGATTGGTGCAGTTGCAAAAGTGCATTGAAACGCTGAAAAATCTCTGAGCTGTACGTGTTTTACCAAGGTGTTTGTCGTACGAGGCTTTAGCCTCGGGAGAATTTTTATATGTATGTATGTATGTAATTGGTTTCAAGTCTGTTAAAAGAAAACAGCTGAATAAACTGAAGTGAGTGAAGTATCTGTTGAGAAATATAGTTTTGTTTAATGCTTCTCCCTGCCTCTTGATAATGAGTGTGAAATGTTCATGTTTAAGTTTCCTTAGTTCTTGATGTTTCATTTTTCCTTTGTTTAACATTGTTCAAAAAAGGTCTATCATGCTCAGAATGCTAACCAATTGGGGACATAATAAAAATAGATTACACTGCCCAGTATTTTCATATAGAATTATATAGGTTGTTCACTGTCAAGTAAGCACTTAAAGGATGTGCAAATATTTGAAAATTTGAATAGTTGTAAACAATAATTTACAAATTATTTGCATTCAAATTTTGAATATAATATGCGAAAATTGTAAATAATTTGCATTCCTGTTTCGAGTGGTTGTAGAGCTGTGTTGACACGAATCTGCGTCTGCCGAATTTGCAGATTGAAAGTTTTCCCGTTTAACAAAGCGCATCTGGAAACTAAAGCCTCAATAGAAAGATGTTCGACTTCCACTGTTTTTCAAACGAAGTTTGTAATTTTTGTCCCAAACTCCACCCTGCTAGATAACACTCTATCAGCTTGACATTGATGAGGGTCGGAGTGGAAGTAGCAAGGGTGGGAGAGGGATTGTTTTCACAGCTCCGCACGGCCTTTCCATTCTGTCTCTTGGCCACCTTCCCTTACTCACCAATTTCATTCCCCAGTAATTTCAGTAACTTAAGCCTTTGTTTCAATACTACTGACAAGCACTGATGATCACTGCCTTTCGTTTCCACGTACCGCTGTGCAGGAGCCTGCACGAGGCCATATTGAATACTGAAAGCACTGAGTTTACTGATGCTGTAGAGGTTATGCAGTGTCAGTGAAACATGATTTTAGCCTTGGCAGGCAATTCAGGTTGTCGCAGTTTCTCTGAGATTTTTAAAATGTACATATGGCAGGATCATTTAATACAAAGCATTACAAAATAAACTCAAAACAGAGTTATATGTTAGAAAAGTTGCTTTCTGTAATCTAACTACTATGAGTAATGGTTTTTTTTTCTTGCATAAGAATTCTTTAAGCTCGAGAGGAATAAGATAATTCTTAAATTCATAATTGTATTCCTATTATTTAATTTTATTGAAACCACTGGTGTGTGTTCCGAAACAATGAAGCTAATGATAAACAAAATATTTACTGTTTACTGTTGGTTGTTCCCTTACTGCTAACGAACACTGATGAACCATCAGTAATTACGGAAGGCGGCCTGTCTCTCTCTCATGTTAGGTATGCAGCATAATGCCTGACGTCACAGTGTGGTGGTGTGTCAATGTCCATGTTTTGGAGATCAAAGTACCAGTAACCCACTGTCCAAGTTGAAAGGAGGGATAGACAGTGGTAACAGCTGCCTGCATATTGGGCCCCGTGATGTGCTGCAACATCACTTTGCTATCATACACATATACACACACCAGTGGAAAGGCCACTTAAGAGGAGGGTGACCGACCATAAGATGACACAAATCACCATGTGGGTTTTCTGTCTCGAAAAATGCTTTTTACTTTGCCTTTATAATCTTCACATGGCTATTTTGTCTTTATGCTATTATTTTCTCTAACATTTTGCATCCACCCACCCACCAGCAAATCAGATGTTGAAGTCTCAATGATGATCAAGTCTCTTTGCATTGTTTGTTAATATGCATTGTGTGTGTGTGTGTGGGGGGGGGAGGGGGGTTTATTATCCATACAGGTTACAATGTGTTTCAGTTTGACTTATGTTTGTCTTAAATTTTTTTTATTACGTTTTCCAGTTATAAAAAGCTTTCCCACGTGTTATTAAGATTATAAAGTATTCTGTATATGTAAATTTGGTACATCAGTTTTGTATATTATTTCGAGACATGTGTACACATGAAGTTTCCCCTATATAGTGAACATATAAAGTGTTCCCCTCAGATTCATTATAAAAAGTTAATTTGTAACATTTTCATGTTAAAATTAATTCTGTGACATGAGTTTATTTTTAATCTTCCTGTTCATAAACAAANCCAGTTATAAAAAGCTTTCCCACGTGTTATTAAGATTATAAAGTATTCTGTATATGTAAATTTGGTACATCAGTTTTGTATATTATTTGTACACGTGAAGTTTTCCCTATATAGTGAACATATAAAGTGTTCCCCTCAGATTCATTATAAAAAGTTAATTTGTAACATTTTCATGTTAAANCCCTATATAGTGAACATATAAAGTGTTCCCCTCAGATTCATTATAAAAAGTTAATTTGTAACATTTTCATGTTAAAATTAATTCTGTGACATGAGTTTATTTTTAATCTTCCTGTTCATAAACAAACAATTTATACCAACCCAAATGTGTTGCAAAGCACCCAAGCACATCATCAATTACCCTACATTTTGTTTTATGGAAGAACTAGGTTTTCAAAGTAAATATTTTGCAAGTAACATAATCTTGTTTTTTTGTAGAACCAATGCATATATAAAAACAATCCGCCATTTTTGTTTCAAGCCTATCACTTTACTGTCAACAGCAATAAAACATGTAAACTACCTTATGCATGCTTCTTGTTTTCTGTGTTCACAATTATTTATTTATATGACTATTGACCAACTTTTTTTCTTGAACTTACATGGTTTGTTGTATTACTATATTTACTTTTTGGAAACTGTAAACTGAAATAAGTTAAGAATTGCATTTGATAGTGATGCACTTCACCAATACCATTGTTTCAGTATTATAGTATACATTGCCAGCACATCTGTTAGTCGGCATTACACAAACACATTGTTGTTTCTGCACACTAGGTATTTACTTGATTGTTCCTACTCATTTGGAGATGTTCATTTAAACTTTTATTCCATAGAGCTGGACTGTTACTAATCATGATAACTAGTAATTTTTATAAATGTTTGTCATTTCATACGACTGCAAATCAACTATCCTTTGATCCCAGCGGTGGGATATTATAGAATAACTTGTTTATAAATGTAATAAAAAGCAGTACACAGACATGTATTTTCACTGTAGCATTTACAGAAAGAAGGTATATTTCTTCTTTATTGTTTGCAGCCAAAGCAATAGGCATGTAGGCCTAAACGTTATGATACTGTGGTTGTGCACCACCGTTGCTTTTATTCACATATACATACTGCATAGTCCCGTAATACAAACACTTTTATTAATTTTTTTATCCCTGGGAAATTATAGTGTTTTATTTCTACAAACAAATTCAAAAGTATACAATTTCAGTATATTTATGAGAGTATGAGAGAGCAGTTAGGGGTGGGCAGTGTTGGAAATTTCATTTCGAAACAAATTTTTTAAAATATTCGCAAATTCGAATTGGACGGTTTTGTTGACAAGTACACTTGCACCAATATTTTTTTTNACAAATTTTTTAAAATATTCGCAAATTCGAATTGGACGGTTTTGTTGACAAGTACACTTGCACCAATATTTTTTTTTAATTTAATAAATACATACATTTTTACAAGCTAGGTAAAAGGCAGATGAAAAAAATCTTTTCCAGTGANTTTTTTTTTAATTTAATAAATACATACATTTTTACAAGCTAGGTAAAAGGCAGATGAAAAAAATCTTTTCCAGTGATTTACATAAAAAAAACCTGATCAAAGTTTTTTTACTATCTAAGAACACATATTGCCTTTCATGCTTAACAAATCTAACAAACTGAAAATTAATCCAGGCCTAAGGAATAATTAAAAGTATCATACTCTAAAAGACTTAAAAATCATTTTTCATCATATCAGCACATCTTGACTTAAATGCAAAATAATACTAAATAAGAAACTAAAAATTATTTCAGCAAAGTGTGAAACTACAAAACTTGGACACAATAATTAATTGGCAGTGCTCATGTTTTTACACCCCTATAGTTACGTTGCGTACAAATACATTATTAAATTACATGAGTTAATGTTGTGGAGTGGCAAGTTCATTAAAAAAAATTTTGTCTTCATCTTCTACAAATACGNATTAAATTACATGAGTTAATGTTGTGGAGTGGCAAGTTCATTAAAAAAAATTTTGTCTTCATCTTCTACAAATACGCATGTTAACTGTTCCATTCTTTTATTACTTGCTCTACGATTGTCAACAGAACACTTTTGGCTGTATGAGTATTCCGAGGCCTCTCAAAATGGTATGAAGTGAAGCTTATTTGTGCAATTTCACAGCATTTAAATTTGTAAAACTTGCACAGTTTAATTTCTTATTTATTATACCATAATGCGTTAAGGTGCTGAGAACTCATTTTACTGATTAAAATCTGTGGTGCCGAATGAAGTTTGGCAAGATTATGAAAAGGTTTTTTTCCGATAATTCCATTTTGCTATCTTGTGAGTAAAATTAATTACTTTACACTGAAATGCGGTTTGGACTAAAATTGTGGACATTCTGTTGAGTTGAGGTTATGTTTTCATGATTCACTAACCATGTGTGTGGCATACATCAAATAAAAACTTTGATGATGATGATATTAGGCCCACGTCGTCTTTTATTTTTTTTATTTTTTTTATTTTTTTATTTTTTTTTTGCAAATCGAGATAAATAATTATAGTTGCCTAAAAACACTTTTTTTTTTCGGTTTGAAGTAAAAAATTTTGTTTCGAACACTAAGTCTGATATTAAAAAAAATTGATTCGAATTCAAATTTTTAAAGCTTTGCCCACCCCTAACAGCAACATGGTAAACACGAACAGTACCAACGTGGCTTAACGTCATAGATGTTGTAATGTTGCACCCTTGCGTTCGGACCATACTAACAATNGATGTTGTAATGTTGCACCCTTGCGTTCGGACCATACTAACAATATTCCAACCCCACAGCTAGGGCCGCCATATTTGTAATCTTCCACGTCAAAGTATTGACGGCTGGAAGTTACCATTTGGTTAGCTCAGTGGTATCAACATGAAACTCTTAAAAAAAAAAAAAAGGTGCCAATTAAATAAAGAAGTCAAGTTCCGGTTTATTTGTTCTATACTTTTATTTACCAATAAATTGAAACAGTTCACATACTATCTTCAGGTATGCAGAGTACAACCAGGTTCACACATAAACCGGAAAAATACAAAGCAGCGCCAAAGTCGTTTGTTGATTATTTCTTCTTGAAATCTGGCATCGCCAGAGTAACTCACGACCTCCCACACTGGCGGAGAAATCATGAGTAGGATTACATTGCCGGTGTGGGGGCTATGCGCCACGCCAGACACTGCCTTGGCACTGGTAGCTTGTCGTCGACTGCCGGAGCACTGGGTGTCGACTGCTCTGCCGGTGATAGGCACACTCGGTATTTGTCGCGTGCCTATCACCCCCCTTCTAATCAGGTAAGGGCCTGGCGTGGGCTGGCTTCCTTTTCCCGCACTCGCCGAACTGTGTAGCCATTCGAACTGCATCGTCAGTTAAAGATAAGTGAGCTAGAACAAAACCTGAGGACGCAGTCGGAAAGTTTCTAATCTAATGACGACGCTTATTGAAAACTAAGACTTTCGAAACTGCAAATGGATGCCAGATAAACAAACTACCACGTCTTTAATTTTGAATCCCGATAAAATATTACGAAGTTTCGCATAACAAAAGAACATGAACCGCTTATCCCGAAAATTAATAATACTGCGTCATTACTATGTGCTGAAAAACGAACAACAGCACTAGTTTTGCAAGCTGATTCAGAGATTTTACAATGAAACATTTGCTTTTACAAAAAGTTTCATTTACTATATTTTAACTTGTAAACAAATTCGGTTACCAGATCATGACAGCTGTAGCAAGAAATTGGAAACATGTGCAAACAGTTTACATTACGTTAGCAAATAGTACTGCAACAGCATGCAGCAAACCTCAGTGTTTGCAGAATCTACTATCAATTCAACCAAGAATATATGCCTATTTAAACTTAGAGTTTCACCCACTATGCAAACAAAGATTATCACTGAAAGTAAAACTGCAACACTACGGAAATAAATTCCTTTCCTGATAAAGCTTTTATTTGTATTGCAAAGAACTTTGAGATAGTTTCCGACAACCAAAATATATCTATACTGCATTAATGCATACACAATCGAGCTAGAGTCAACAAAGATTGACTCTTCACTTGAGTAAAGTTTTTTTACAGCAGACCTAGAGTTACAGAATGTGCAAGTCGAGTCATGGTGCTTTTAAGTTATAAACAACAGTTATTCGCACCTAACAATGACCTTTTATGTATCGTAAATTAAAAATGTTATGTCACTGAACCGCTAAAGTTGTACCGGAATGAAAACTATAACTCGGCTACATGCCTGACACTCGGTTGACGTTTGTGTTGATCGGCTGTAATAAAATCCGGTGGGTGTTATATTCGTGACTTGAGCCATTTTGCTTCCCATCATAGCACTCACAACAATAGTTGTAGGGAACAAAAACTTACACCAGGCAGTATGCTGACCGATCAGTTTGAAAGCTACCNAGCACTCACAACAATAGTTGTAGGGAACAAAAACTTACACCAGGCAGTATGCTGACCGATCAGTTTGAAAGCTACCATTCTCCCACTCCACTCCTCTAACAGATATATTTCCGTTTTCTATCTGCATCATGCTGCCGACATTACCATTCCCACCATAGTCATTCATCTGTCTGCAAGAGGGAAAATGTAGTGCCGTGAATCACTCATCCTGNAGCACTCACAACAATAGTTGTAGGGAACAAAAACTTACACCAGGCAGTATGCTGACCGATCAGTTTGAAAGCTACCCTTCTCCCACTCCACTCCTCTAACAGATATATTTCCGTTTTCTATCTGCATCATGCTGCTGACATTACCATTCCCACCATAGTCATTCATCTGTCTGCAAGAGGGAAAATGTAGTGCCGTGAATCACTCATCCTGGCAAAGAATTATTCTTATTAGAAACTAGTCCCAAATTTTTTCTTCGTAAACTGTGACTACGAGAGAGGAGGAAGTTACAATAGGTGGGTGTTATAACCATTTACATAGATACACAATTGCATTTATGGTGCAAACTCTATTTTAACAAAAAAAAAAAAAATGTAATGCTGAACTCGACTTGATTCTGCTAGACTTTCATACAACTTGACTTGACTCAAAGCTGTAAAAGTCAACTTCGTCCATCATTATATATATATAATTTTTACTTTTTAGCTGAATATAACTTTGTAAAAATTATATACTTCACTTAAAGATGCATGTAATATTTGTGGGGAATGGTTTGTTGCATGATCCACAGAACTTATATTTAATTAATTATATATATATATATATATAAACAGATATGAAATGTTTACTGGTAGCTATTCTACTTCAAAACTATTCTCATGCTATCCAAAAAAAATTTACAATTCAATTCAAAAATATTCAAACATCAAAATCCATTATTCGCACACCCCTAATATTAATACAGTAAAACCTCATTAATTTGAACTCTGTATGAAATTCTATGTAACACAAGAATGGGATTTTACATGCTTTGGGGTTTGGTTAATTTGATACTCGGCATAATATATTATTCAAAGTATAATTTTTTCAAAGTGTGTAAAATTCAGTTGATTAAAGTTAAGATGTTGCAGTAATCAAGTTCTTGTTTTGTAACAACAGGAGCATCGTTAACGACCATGTATTTACGGGCATCAGGTGCATGCACTTTGACGCGTGACTGGTACAGGGGATAGGCAGTGCGCTGTATTCACACCCTGCTATAGTTAGCAAGGGCTGGCAGGTGACAACGAAACTTCCGGGGAAAAACCGAAGTTGAGAGAAACAGGGTAAGTCCCTAGAATTAGCGGACATAAGCCCTCGGCGAAGGAATCAAGGGAACCCCCTACGAGAATTACTGCCGACACAGCTTACAGGAATCCCCGGGATCGTCCTACCCCACCCTTCCTCCACCCCAGTTGGAGCGTGCGAGCCGCTGACGAGACAGAAAATCCTACACAAAAAACGTGCGAGGTACACGGGAGAATTCCCGATTTCTCTCGCGACAAACTGCTGACAGCCCACTTGAGTATAGCGGGAGACGGGTTAAATTCAGGAGCAGCCAAGGTTCGGGGTCATTTTGTGGTCAGTAGTATCACCGGGCCGGAGTTCGGACCCAGCCCAGGCAGTCAGTCGTGGTCAGTCGTTCGAGGAGTGGTAATCAGGTGTTCATGATGAGTTGTTCAGCTGTGATGCCAGGCGAACAAGGCAGTTAGTGCGAGAGGCATTCGTATCACCAGGCCGGAGTTCGGACCCAGCCCAGGCAGTAATGTACAATCAGTTGGTCGGGAACAATTATCGCCAGCCGAGACGGGAGTTGTTCGGCGGTACAGCTGCGAGACGAGATAGATGCATCCAAAACGGTAGGCGAATCAGATACGGGAGTAATCAGTCATGTGACGAGAACAGTGCCGAGAATATGAGTAAATTCCCGGAGACGTGTGGCAGCCCCAGTCCGAGAGGCGCCATTCCCCGAGAAGGCGTAGTCGTGCGCCGTATGGCGACGAGGCAAGCAGTCAGTCAATAGTGACGTCGCCGGGGAGAGAACCCAGGAACAGCCGAAACTTCATATGTAAATTCCCGAGACAAACCCAGTAAAAGTGCCGAGAACTTATGAGTTAATTTCCGAAAACGTAGTGGCAGTTTCCAAGGTGGGGAAGTCAGAAACGCGGGCCGGGCCGTTGCAGGCCAGCGGAGTACAGCACGCCAACGAGAGGCAGTCCGAGGGTCTGACATAGGGCCACCCAACTCACTATGCCTCAGCTACCAACGAAGGCGACTCACCAAAAGCTGCAGTCACAGGTAAGTAGAGAAACGTCTCCCTTCAACAACCTTCAGTCTCGCCAGTGTGACCTTCAGACCAATAAAATACTGGTGTGTTAAATAACGGAGAATACGAGTATTTGTTTATCCCTAACGCAACAACCACAGGTGCCCTTAGTCTGCACCAAATAATTTAACTATATAAACTACTAGCCACCAACCTGTATAACTCAAGTGGCCTAGTAGCGACGTCTCAACTTGGCAGTAGCAGTATGGAACAAGCAACTGAGCTTTCAGCCTCCTACCTCATCCTACTCAAGTCCGCAGCAAAGAATTCCCACTGTTTTTTCTTTCCTGCCTCACACACATATTAGGGATGGGTCTATTTGATTCTTTGATTCCTCGATACTGCTTATTCTACTATTAAAATAAATACATAGTACCAATAAAGTAGATTCTCTGATTAAATGACTCTGCATAAAACACACTATACAACAAAATGTAAACTTGGTCTCTGCAAAACTCTTAATAAAGCATTTTTTTTACCACCAATTACCAAAATGGATTATATTAGTAACTGTGAAATTCTCATTATAACATGTGCAATGCATNAAAAGTGCCGAGAACTTATGAGTTAATTTCCGAAAACGTAGTGGCAGTTTCCAAGGTGGGGAAGTCAGAAACGCGGGCCGGGCCGTTGCAGGCCAGCGGAGTACAGCACGCCAACGAGAGGCAGTCCGAGGGTCTGACATAGGGCCACCCAACTCACTATGCCTCAGCTACCAACGAAGGCGACTCACCAAAAGCTGCAGTCACAGGTAAGTAGAGAAACGTCTCCCTTCAACAACCTTCAGTCTCGCCAGTGTGACCTTCAGACCAATAAAATACTGGTGTGTTAAATAACGGAGAATACGAGTATTTGTTTATCCCTAACGCAACAACCACAGGTGCCCTTAGTCTGCACCAAATAATTTAACTATATAAACTACTAGCCACCAACCTGTATAACTCAAGTGGCCTAGTAGCGACGTCTCAACTTGGCAGTAGCAGTATGGAACAAGCAACTGAGCTTTCAGCCTCCTACCTCATCCTACTCAAGTCCGCAGCAAAGAATTCCCACTGTTTTTTCTTTCCTGCCTCACACACATATTAGGGATGGGTTTCTTTGATTCCTCGATACTGCTTATTCTACTATTAAAATAAATACATAGTACCAATAAAGTAGATTCTCTGATTAAATGACTCTGCATAAAACACACTATACAACAAAATGTAAACTTGGTCTCTGCAAAACTCTTAATAAAGCATTTTTTTTTACCACCAATTACCAAAATGGATTATATTAGTAACTGTGAAATTCTCATTATAACATGTGCAATGCATGTTAATATATAAATTATGTACGCTTGTAGAAGACACATCACTGCATATACACGCCAATGTGATATAGCCGACGTGTCACTGAAACGTGTCTCTGCCGGCGCTTGTGTTCTGGAGAAATGGCAAGCCATTTTGTTTGAAGTGCTGCGTGGCTACACAAGTTTGATGCACAAAAAAAAGTTTGTTTTCATTTACGTTACCAGAAACACAGCAAATCCTGTAGTATTTTTGCTAAATATTGTTTTAAGTCACATAGTTACTTCTGACGACATATTTTGTGTTTTTTTATTTTTTTTTTTTTTTTTTACATATTCTAATTGTAGGATGCGATTTATAGCCTTTAGCCATGACCCAATGCCTGCTTGAGATTCTGTGTGTGATGGTAATCGTAGTTGCTGATGCTGCATCCGGTGAGGTGGTTGTTGAACGCATCAATGCCCGGCAGCTGTGGCTTGCCGAGCTTTCCCCATGAGTCGACATAGTCGTAGGGGAATACTCCTTTCCGTGTCACCAACTCGAGCTGCCAGGCATTGAAGAAGGCTGTTGTAGTCTTGAACTCGACCGATGGTAGGTTCTGCACAAGTGTTGCAAGGTTGGCAGACACAAATCTATATGTATTTATAAATTGAATCGTAAATTTGTTATCCAAACTTTTGCTGAAGGTGATAAGTTTCTCCTCTGTGTGCAGAATATGTCCTGGGTATCATAGCCCGAGCTGCTTAATAATGAAATTTGCATAGTTTATCAAGTTGTGGAAGAGGATTGGTAGTCTCTTGGGGCGGCGGTGGAGCTGTTAACGTTATTGCATGCTGCCCCGGTGTAGTGGTCATGATCGTGGACCTTGCGGTTATCGTGGGTGAAGGAACCGGAACAGGGGAAGCAGATGGTGGCCAGAGCGTTGCCAGTGTATTCACCAGAAGTCAGCGTTTGCATAGGCTTGGACCAGATATATATTTCCTTCACTAGATTGCCAATCCTCAAGATTTCCTCCATAAAGCGCTTTGACGCGTTTTCTCCAGTGTACCATTTCACATCTGTGGGGAGGCTGGAGGTCTTGAGGCCAGTATTATGTAGTTATCCACCTTGATGTAGATGCTGTACCTGTAGGCCCCGCACTTTTGTTACCTATAGGAGTAGGACGCCTCTGGGTTTGGCTGACACACCTAGACCGGCAATGGCATGATTTCAAAGTCAGCGTACACTACTATAGATACCTTATGTATGTTATATTCTGGAACTTGAGCACAGGAGGCTTGCCGTTCTCCGACTGTGGCATGTCGGCACGGACTGGAGCATGTTCGTTACAGTACCTCCTGTGCTGTGTCTCAGCCCCTGTAAGCCCTGTCACACGTGAGATCCCTTGGGACATCGCTTGCATATGTCCACCATCTCCGCGTGCAATGTCACCTGGGAGCGTACCAGTTTGGATAAATCAGCTATGTAGCAATAATAAGAGTTCCTGTCTGCTGTCATCATAAGGAATAAATAAAACTATTGGCCAAGTTCTTCCTTCGATACCTGTATTGGGACCATTTTATTATTGTCGTCATTTGCATAGATGTTAACGCTGACCTCCGTATTGGACCTCTCGGACAGGGGTATTTCACACAGAGGGGCGGGGATCTCTAGTCCACGGAAGTTAAAGCGCATCTCCAGGTCATAATACTGTTGGTTGAAATGCACAGGATGCTCACCCTTTGCATAGCATGCCAGGATCGCCCATTTGAAACACTGCTAGTCCTGGGTTTTTGGGTTAGTAATTGCCTTCTTGGCTTCAATTTGCGCAGGCAGAGCGACGTAGGAGGAAGTTCTCAGTGGGTCAAGCTTGTTGACATGCAGCTGAAGCCGGTTTTTAGGAGGNGGTGCTCACCCTTTGCATAGCATGCCAGGATCGCCCATTTGAAACACTGCTAGTCCTGGGTTTTTGGGTTAATAATTGCCTTCTTGGCTTCAATTTGCACAGGCAGAGCGACGTAGGAGGAAGTTCTCAGTGGGTCAAGCTTGTTGACATGCAGCTGAAGCCGGTTTTTAGGAGNGCAGGCAGAGCGACGTAGGAGGAAGTTCTCAGTGGGTCAAGCTTGTTGACATGCAGCTGAAGCCGGTTTTTAGGAGGTGAGGATGCAGTCTCTCCCCTTCCCCATGTACTCGTTCTTCTCCTGGCATATCTTGGCAATGGCGGCCGACACAGCATTGAAGAGGGGCACATTCTTTGTCTTGAAGGCACGCTGGTCCGTTTCGTCTTTGTGCGGCTCAGGTTTGCCATATGCGCACTCCAGTAAAATATTGAAATTAACCTGTCCCTGGTTCTCGTTCTCCTGTTCCAGCTGGCTGACGATATTCACTTTCATCGCCTCGAGGTAGCCGCAAATATCCATCGCCTGGCTCGAGGTATTCTGCTATGTACGTCTCCATGATGCCCCGAAACGCACTCTGTCTCCACAAACCCATACTCGGTACACTCGCTGTCGCCAGTGACTACGGCCGGAACAAATTGTTTGGGCTGTTGTGCATTGGAGGGCCCTGGCTTGGAAGCAGATGTCACAGCCATGCAGGCTCATTTCGCTGACAGTGGGGCAGACCCATTATATTTTGAACTGTGAGCGCGCAGTTTATATGTTTGTGGCGACGTGCATCGCAAGTGCGAGCAAAACCCTCATTGCAGAACTTGCAATGAGTTGAAGCGCCCTGTCCGATCTGACCTGTGCATGCTACACGATGGTTGTCTGGTTTGTTGTAGCTATCAAATGGCTTCCCACACTTATCGCACAGGTGCGTTGATACCGCAAGCCATTCGGGTGATCGGTAAACATACAATCGCAGAAACTTCATTNACACTTATCGCACAGGTGCGTTGATACCGCAAGCCATTCGGGTGATCGGTAAACATACAATCGCAGAAACTTCATTGTAGTGCAAGTGGTCACATCAGAGGTGCGTTAGACAATGGTGACATTGATGAACTTAGTGATTACTGCAAAGATGGTGATGCGAAAGAAGCGAAAAACGGAAAGGAAGAACAGCCAAAATCCATCTCGCTCGTGAAAGAAGAGGAGAAAACCCAACGAAGGATGTCTTGGACTGGCTGAATGTGCGGAGGGCTGCTCGTCACTGGACGACCAGGAGGGAAAATATGTGACAAATGTATTATCCTAAGCTGGCCTGAAAACATGTGCCTTGCACTCAGCATAACCCTCCCAGGCTCCCCGAGCACCATTGTATTCCTTCACATCTCCACCCCCTTGCCGCAGGGTCCATTGCATGTAGCCTCCAGATATGCGCGCGCATATGACCAGTCCCAGCTGAAAACACTCGTGNTTTGCCGCAGGGTCCATTGCATGTAGCCTCCAGATATGCGCGCGCATATGACCAGTCCCAGCTGAAAACACTCGTGGGGGTCAGAGTGGGCTGTATCTATAGATTACCCTCCCACACACACAAGGAGGGCATAAATAATTTGCGTAACATTCATGACCGATAGCATGCTATGTAAAGGAAAGGCTGTATGTATGTGAAACTTTTAGGCAGGATGCTCCCACTCTTTCATTCTGTCACACCTCGTACTATAGAGTCTCGGAACACGGCTGCAGGCTGCAAGTACATTAGTGTTCTTTTTTTTTTTTTTTTTTTNGCAGGGCCACGAGCACAACCCTCCCCCTTATTCAGTCAACCCCCCTCACTCCCTCAACACCTCCCCTCCCCTAACTGCAGGAGGCATACGCTTGCTCCAGTATGAGCACATAGGTAACGAGCATCAAACAGACACGCATGATCTAATGTAGCGAGCGAACTAGCACCGAGATGTAATTGATTATGACGAAACTTTTACTCCAGGCATCGGGCGTGAATTACTGCTAACACAGCGGAGCACATAGTTGAAGACAGCGTGTAGCAGCAAACGAGGTTTATATGTTGTACGCTCCATTCCCCCTACACATTTGTGTAGGGAGGCAGTGGCT
>NQII01000396.1:270899-448224 GCA_002778355.1 Clitarchus hookeri | reverse complement strand
GGAGTTAAGTGCGTCTCAGGGCTAAGCCCCATACGCCTACAAGGAAAGGATTTCATGCAAGGAGACATGCATCACGGCAAAGAGGGATTGGGCTGCCATGGCCTGCTTTTGGCCATGACAACCTCCCTAAGTGTGCTTATAGCTAAACTATATTTAGAAGAGAGAGGGAAAAACCGGCATAGTCACCGTAAAAACCCTTTCAACAGGAAAGATTTAAAAAATTGTTTCATGCATTATTGTATTTAACAGAAAATGCTACAGGGGACAGAGGATAGGAATCATGCTCTTTATTATGATAGGAAAAAGTACTAGTGGAGAGGGGGCGTGTGAACCTCTCCCCCCTCTTTCTCCCTCTCCCACCCCCTTTCTCTACCTCTCTTCCTGTCCCTACCCCTCACTCTTCCCTTTTTATTATACTGGCGACTTTGCCACTATAGTTCATCTACATATATTAATGTGTTACCCTTAATATAAAGGTAACGATGAATAAAAGTACATATGTGTTGTATGTTTTGCGGTACTTTGACTATATACATACTTGAGTTTCGAGTATGTTATTTCCTCACCTTAGAAATTGATCAAATGGCTGTCTTGGTCTGCAATAGAGACGACCACTTCCTTATGCTCTCCATCACAACAGGAATGTAAGTGGGTGTCCTCCGTACATCCACCATCTTAAAGCCTGGAGGTACCATTGCAGAAAATTTGTGCAGTGTTTGGCTGGGCTTGTTATTGAGGTACGATCCGGTAATAAAATTACAGTTTATTCTTATAGCATTAACAGGGAAAATGTTTACCTGCAGGTGGGATTCGTCCGTTGTAGTCACTTTGTACTTCATGTGCATGAATCCGAGCATAGCAGTGAGTGTATCGATTTGTGTGAAGTCTATCTGAGCAGTACAGTACATCTCGCTATGTAGCGTATTGGAGTTACCTCGCAGCACCGTCGCCTCCGGCCCCGGTGCATGCTTAAGGTACTCTCCTATATCTTCAATGTCATACGAACCTGTGGGAACACCCACCTCTCCTGTCTTATCGTCCTTGACATAACAAAACATACAATTGCGATCATCTATGTTCGTTACAGAGAAGTAAGTTTGAAAATCTATCACTGAGGCGGACCACGTCCCGTCCAGGTTTAGCGGAGGAAAGTGCACAACACAATTCTAAGCTATTGCCTGACACGAATAGGGTTACGGACTTGGCTGATTCTTACAAGTAGTGCATCCTCGTTAAGTATAGTTTGTATATCTACCTTGAAACGAAGCGCAGACATAACTGCATACATTTCCATTCTCAAGGCAGTTGCTGTGCTTCGTAGTTATAACGTAATCTCTCACACCTCAAATACATTTTCAGTTCTTCCTTAAATTACCATAGCTGTCATAGTATTCAGGTGTATCACCGCACATTTTATACACTGTCCAATGAGTGTCCGGCTCGAGGCTGGTGTGTAGTTTTAATATACCACACTCAATTCTCCTCGGACGATGCGGTAGGCTGTCGTGCATGCACATGCTTAGGAAATAGGATATTGTAATTTACGAGCAAACTTTTGTATGCCTATGTTGGTGAGTGAACAACTGGGCAAGTATCCTTAAGACCGCTTCTTTAATCCAAACTCCCTACCACGTTTTCACATTCCCCCACCGCCACCACCTAAACAGTNGGACGATGCGGTAGGCTGTCGTGCATGCACATGCTTAGGAAATAGGATATTGTAATTTACGAGCAAACTTTTGTATGCCTATGTTGGTGAGTGAACAACTGGGCAAGTATCCTTAAGACCGCTTCTTTAATCCAAACTCCCTACCACCTAAACAGAAGGTTCCAAGATACAGCCCGCTGCCATTTTTTTACCTGTGACTAGCGCCTCTACACGATTATTGTGATGCATGGTTTTGGCCAAACTGTTTATTTTCTTCCTTGGCTGTGTTCACTGCTTTCGCAATACCATTTGCGTCACCGATAAGACTGCAGAGGATGCCGAATATTAGCAGGATGAAGGGCAAGATGCCTCCTCGCTTCCCCACTACTACTTTGAATCGTTTCCTCCATCTCTTCCCTGTATTTTTCTTCCTTCCAAACCTCAAACCCATTACTCTCTTGACTTTAGTTTTCATAATCTTTGACATGCCCCAGGCAGCTAGACATTCGCCGAGTTTGAACTTGGGCGCTCTATCGTCCTAGCTTTTTCCATGATAACAGAGTCGGCCACATGCCTATCTTCCAACTCGTTACTGGTCGCATAGAAAATGTTGAGTTCCTGGTATGCCTCGTTCGACGAATTGACAGGGACATTGCCTCGCTTCAATCTACATGCTAGTTGCGTACATTGCCCACAGTATTTATAGCTTGGAATGTGCGCCTCGAAAGGGAGGTTCTTGATCTGCATATTCGCCAGTCCACATCACCTCCTGATCTTACTCTCATGATGCGTTATGACCTACTAACACAACTTTATCGAGATGTCTACTTTATATGTTTATTTTGTAGTGTTTTGCTGTCCACATCACCCGCCTCGAACTTGGTTGTCCACTTCACCTGACCTCGGGATGGCCACCTCACCCAGTCTTGAGCATGGTCCTGTTGCCTTAAGTACCTGTGGTTTCCCATTCATGTATCAGTTCGATGGAGATCGTGCCACATACCACCACTTTTCTGTTTGCATCACTGCTGATAATGTGCGAGGTATCATAGCCGGACCAAACAACTGAGGAAAGACAATGTGTTTCTCAGTTTTTTGGAGGAAGCAAATGGTCTTCGATTCGAGAACGTTTACATATACTCTAAATCGGTACAACAGTTAAAGTACCTAGGCCTAGCGCAAACTCTCCAATCGGTAGATGGTCTCCATTATTTTTCATTTAGCGGCAATGAGGAAGTTGTCGCCAAGTGATGATTTGCCAAACTCTGTGTTTGTTTTCGATGATGTGGTATGAGAGCAACAGTCTACCATGCAGCATTATTTCAGCATGGGTCACCATGTAGCGCTGGATTCAATTTACCTATATCAAATTTATTCACGTATGCCTAAGCAGCTTCTGCGTGGCAATGCTGATTTCCGCACTTTATTTTGCATGGATGACCTGCATTTGCATAAGGTCTACTCCGATCACGTTAATAAGTATCAGTGAGCGATCAGCTACACTGTATCAAAGTTCTACCATAGCTGCCTGAAGCATCCGATGGCCAGCTGTATTACATCTACTGACGATGAAAATTGTAGTTTGGGGAGGAAATGGGCTAAGAATCTTGTGTCTTCGAAACATGACAACGATGCTACTAAAGTATCCTTTGTTCACAGCGTCACTTATGAGGCTTTGCAACTGCTGGCAATACTGCAGACTAATACCAAGACGCATCTTCACGCAATTGCAGCTGGTATGACTCGGCTCGCTGCTTTAGAAACAAAACTCAACAGTGTGGGTGTGCGAATAGCCAGCAGGGTTCATACGACTGTGACTACTGAATTATATGCATTAACTTGAAGATCTGCATAAACTGTCTTCAGGAGGGAAGCTCGCCACCATGGAAGTTCGTCTCTTCGATCCGAACATACTGACTACTAACATGGATTTGCGGTTTGGCACATTAATCGAGTGTGTGTCCCAACTAACTTATTTTGCTTCCGGCGATGCGCTTGATGCTGTAGAAGGATGGCTATTCTGCAACACAAATGCAATTTATGCTAATATGGAAGCTCAGATTCACAAATTAGCTGAAGATGTGCTCAAACTATCCGCTTTAGGAGTCAAGCTCACGGCCGTGGAAAAGAAGTTCTATGACGTAGGAGAGCGAGTTGCTAACAGAGTTCTTACTGATCTGGCTTAATGACAAGACCGAGGGTGCAGGTATGCCAACTGCATTAAGTAAAAAGCTAGAGGTGGTCAAGATGTAATCGAATATCGCTGTTATTGGTACGGTATCTGCTGAGAGTGCTCAAATTCGTACATTGACTATGTTCAGAAACTGAGCACTTTAGGAAGCAAGCTCTCGGCTGTAGAGACGTAGCTCGATNCTCGGCTGTAGTCAGGTAGGTTGGAGGCAAGGTTTTTACCACCCTTTCTGCTAAACTGGACGAACATCTCGATGTATCGAACGAGGGTGTGAGCAAGTTGGATGCTTTAAGTGCTAAGCTAGGGACTGTGTTCAACTTGGAATCTAAACTCAGCGCTCTCGTAGAAGTAATATATAATAGAGTTCTTACTCGCATGATCTAGGAGCTAGAAGAACACATCAATCCTTTAGGTCCGTGGGCCTCGTGGATATTACTGCGGCCGGAAAAGGATCGTGAATGAACGGGACAAACGACGACTGACGAGAATCATTAAACGTGACGTATGTGCAACCCCTCAAATTGGCACAGATTTCAATGCCTCCTGCATATCTTCAGACATTAGTCGAGTCCATGACNCGTATGTGCAACCCCTCAAATTGGCACAGATTTCAATGCCTCCTGCATATCTTCAGACATTAGTCGAGTCCATGACATGATGTCTTGTGGCACTTTTGTGTTTTCGCGGGGGTCCTACACGATATTAGGCAGGTGTACCAGTTTTTTTTTGCTGTTCATTGTATATACTATGAACATACCGCTTTTGCTATTAGTACAATGGCTGCTACCATCGAGGATTTACATCATGTAATTGAAAATCTGTGCAATAAGCATCTACTGGCCGAGCATGCACACATGGAGCAGCATGGTGCATTGGAAGAGATCTTCCGACTGCTCACATCTCCACTAGATAATTTACAACAAACTGTTCCCTGTGTTGAAATAAAGACTGAACCGAATGTCGAACCTGGGAGTGGGAGGACATAAGATACTATTGGAGTAAGATACTGTGGCTTTTAAAGATGATGATTTCCGTTTAGCCACATTTAAATGTAAAAGAGAGATCTCACTTGCGNCGTATGTGCAACCCCTCAAATTGGCACAGATTTCAATGCCTCCTGCATATCTTCAGACATTAGTCGAGTCCATGACGTGATGTCTTGTGGCACTTTTGCGTTTTCGCGGGGGTCCTACACGATATTAGGCAGGTGTACCAGTTTTTTTTTTGCTGTTCATTGTATATACTATGAACATACCGCTTTTGCTATTAGTACAATGGCTGCTACCATCGAGGATTTACATCATGTAATTGAAAATCTGTGCAATAAGCATCTACTGGCCAAGCATGCACACATGGAGCAGGATGGTGCATTGGAAGAGATCTTCCGACTGCTCACATCTCGGCTAGATAATTTACAACAAACTGTTCCCCGTGTTGAAATAAAGACTGAACCGAATGTCGAACCTGGGAGTGGGAGGACATAAGATACTATTGGAGTAAGATACTGTGGCTTTTAAAGATGATGATTTCCGTTTAGCCACATTTAAATGTAAAAGAGAGATCTCACTTGCGCACAATTACCTATCTTCGCACACAATGAGGTATAATGATGGAACATGTGGTGTTTATAGGCGTAATAGGAAATGGTTCATGGGGTACAAGAAATTATTTTTCTACCAAATGATTTTATACAAAACGATGAAGCAGTCTGGGCATCCCCAGGTCTACGAATTTCTTTTTAAGCGAGAGCATGGAGGATACTAGCGAGAGGCACTTCGCCAGTACAAGCATTTACTTAGCCTCACGAGCACACATTTGTCAGACAACGATGCATATAAGGATGAGAGACATCCGAAATTCGGCATTGTCGCCGACCTGTTTCTGAACATCGGCTTAGCGAGCGGCTCGGGTCTGACTTAGAAGCTTGTATCATGTCTATGGCTATTAATTGCATTTCAGCAAGCTGGTAATAATTCCCACATGAACGAGATTGTGAAAATTTTAAAAGAATTGCATGATGGTAGTTACATTTACTAAGAAACAATGTCTCGTGCGCAGATCGCCGCTGAGCTTCACTGGCCTGTACGCCATAATTTCCGTAGGCGAAAAGGACTCGTCGTTGGCCTGAGATTTGTACCAGACTAACCTAGTTGAAATGATCCTGTATGCTGCTGTTAATAAGGGCTATAGATACATGTTGACAGCAATTAATTTTTTCGGTAAATATGGATGGGCTGTACCAGTTCGCCGGAAACGAGGCCTCGATGTGGCCGATACAATGAAGACAATTTTGCAAGATAAGAGGTCGCCTAAGAATTTGCAAACGTATTATTTTTAGAGAATTTTACAATCCCGCCTTCCGTTCGCTAATGGCTGCGAATAAAATTAATCACTACAGTACAATCTGTGATAAGAATGTCTCCGTCGTGGAATGATTTAACAGCACTCTGATGAATGACACATGGTGAAAATTTTCGTTTTGGGGAAGTTAAAAGGGAATAGAATGCTGCCTTCTTGATATCTGCTTACAATGGACGAGTTCTCCGCATGATTCGCATGCGCCTAGAGGACATTAAAGGTTATCCTTTGCTGTCGACTGTGTTCAGAAAAGTGAAGAGATTAGACAAGTGTAAGGCTAAAGCACAGATTGGTAACTATGTGCGGATATCACGAGTGAAGAGAACATTTGCAAATAATACACTCCTAAATGGAGCTTCGATGTCTACCGGATTGACAAGATTCGTCATTACGAACCAAGGATGTATCATCTCGTCGATTTTAATGGTGACAAGCTGAAGGGCAGATTTTGCGAACAAGAGATCACGTCAACTATTTTTCCCGATATCTATTTAGTTCAGAAAGTTCTTCGTCGATGAGGCAGCCAGCTTTTCGTGAAGTAGTTAGGGTTCAATTCGCGACACAGTTGTGGATACCGAGGTCGGTGCTTACTGATGTGTAATTGGATCCACATAGCATTGAACGAGGTGTGTGATTGAGCCTGTATATACCACCAGCTAATGTATATTTTTTTTTAAGTATAAATAAATTCATTCTTAGAAAAGTATGTGTGTGCTTTTTTTCATACACTATATATTGTCATGCTCCCCTCGTGTGTATATTATTTCCAGTCTGGCACTACAGAGGTCTGTGCGTGGATGGCTGGGCACTTAGCACACACTCTAACAGTTTGAGTGCTTGTTAAAAAAAAAAACCGGCACATCTGGTTAGTGGCCATCCGGTTCTCCCCGTTCTCACAGTCTGCTAGGCTGCGTCTAGGAGGATTTGAGTTTGGAATATATTTCTGGCTTTTAATACTATGCACTGTGCATGTTACTTCGTATATGTGCCTCGTATGGTAAAATCCCTGAAGGTCTGGCAGTTACAATATGGCTGTTGGTCTTCCAGGAGAGAGGGGTTGGGTCTGTGGGAATGCCTGTTGGTTGCTGCTATTGTTTTTTGTGTTTTGTGTGTCGCTGGTTTACTATTCATGCCGACTCGCGCCATGGCTGCAGATCAGCCATCGATGGCTTATAGGATTCTTAATTGGATGCTGTAGTTGGGGTGGCCCCACACGACGTCTAAGAACTACAAATAATTCCCACCGCTCCTGGCAGCCACCATTTGAACTTCACTCCCTGATGCTAGCACACCTATGCAGGCACATAGTGAGCCAACACACACAACANGGCAGCCACCATTTGAACTTCACTCCCTGATGCTAGCACACCTATGCAGGCACATAGTGAGCCAACACACACAACAATGCCATGCCGAGGCGAGGGCATGAAGTGGGGACATTGAGAATGGATGAGAGGCATGAAGGAGGCTGGGAGAACTNCATGCCATGCCGAGGCGAGGGCATGAAGTGGGGACATTGAGAATGGATGAGAGGCATGAAGGAGGCTGGGAGAACTCTGAGGCAACCACAGGGTTAGAGCCTGGTGTGGACCTGGGTGGGATAGCATGGGAGAAAGCCCTGTCATCATGTTGGGGACCTGAGTGGGATGACATGGAAGAAACACTCCACATGGAGGAGGAATATAATGGTGAAAACCCTGTGGACCTGGGAGGGATAGTATGGATAAAACCCTGGCATCCTGATGCTGATGTGAGAAGGATAGCATGGAGAAAACCCCGAGTACCTGGGAGGAATTTCATGGAGAAAACCCTCCACATGTAATACAAGAGAATGAAATGGTGACATCCAGTAGGAAGGAATGAGAGCATGAGAAAATAAAGGAAATTGAGAGAACTTTCAGAAAAAGCCACACAGAATGCAAGAGCATGAACTGGGGACAGTCAAAATTGCTACCATTGGCTAAGAATGACAGGAAAAGCAGAATTCCTAGATGGCTGATGCTGACAAGGAATGACAGCGCAGGAGATTGCTGGCTTGTCCTCTGCCCCCCACCTCTGGTGTAGAATCCCCATTTTCTGCTACTAATTCACAACATTGAATTTTAAATGATACATCATGTCGGGTCGAAATACAATTATGGGAATAANATTTTCTGCTACTAATTCACAACATTGAATTTTAAATGATACATCATGTCGGGTCGAAATACAATTATGGGAATAACCAACACTTAGAATGGGAAGTTTGAAGATGTGACACGACACTCGAAACATCGCAGAATTCACTGCCGTAATAAAATTCGGTGATAATATATTAAAACGTTTGTCAAGCCACTTAATAACAGAACATGGAAATTTTGCTTGAAGACTTTTGAAAANATTTTCTGCTACTAATTCACAACATTGAATTTTAAATGATACATCATGTCGGGTCGAAATACAATTATGGGAATAAGCAACACTTAGAATGGGAAGTTTGAAGATGTGACACGACACTCGAAACATCGCAGAATTCACTGCCGTAATAAAATTCTGTGATAATATATTAAAACGTTTGTCAAGCCACTTAATAACAGAACATGGAAATTTTGCTTGAAGACTTTTGAAAANTGTGATAATATATTAAAACGTTTGTCAAGCCACTTAATAACAGAACATGGAAATTTTGCTTGAAGACTTTTGAAAATGAAAGGATAAACATGTGTGTCATGCACATGAACGAACAAAATAACTGGCAAGAGCAGCAACAACAAACATCCGAGTTGAAGGTCACAATACCAGTGAAAATAGGGAACGTGGATAATGACAACAGAGGCAACAATAAATTATCACACCCAAATAGACACAATATCACGCAAAATTATGACTTTAAATGTAAATAACCTTTAGCTTTAAATTTATGCGTTATCCCGCACATGAAATTACAAATAATTAAACCTGTCAAGTCAACAGTACAACATAAACAAACTTGTTAATGTATTTCTATATTCATAAAACTAATGAAATGGAATTAATGTATCGCATTTAAAATTATGTTTTCCTAAGAAACATAATAAATATTAAAAAAATGTGACTTAACAAAGTGAAACTTAATCAAATCACATCAAAACCAGTTTTGTAACAAGTAGTAAGTCATGAGAAATGAACCACACTTTGCTACCAGTTTTCTGCCCATCAAAAAACAAAATATAAGAAACCAATAAAATATAATATAGACAAATTTCACAAAACTTATAAATGAAAGAGTCGTAAAAAAGAATAAACAAATTACCAAAGGTCCTGGCACAAACAAATATATAAGGAAGCGATATATACACAATCAAATAAGTTTTCAAAAGCCAAATAGGAAGCGCTAATAAATAACCATGCCTGGTGACTGTTCATGGCACAATAGAGGGAGTATAATTAAATATACAAATACAAACTTATGTCAAGTCTATCTCTGGACCTGTATATTTTTATTATACAAGACTTACTTGTAAAATAAAAATTTATGGGTACAAAGATAGACTAGATTGTCTATAAATAAAAATTCTGATGAATACCAGCTTCATACTCGATGGCTATCAGCGTCTTTCCGACCACTTTCCGCGAAGATGCCAGTAGTTAGAAACACATAAGCGTAAAAAAACTGAAAAATAAGTTTAAGCCCTTAATTGTTACATTGAATGATTGGGAGAATTGCCTTAGCTAAGAAGTGGTTGTACACTGTCTCTAACTAAAATTTATCTATTCTACAACAACACACTTTTGTGTTAGGTTTACGGGCACATAGTGCTGCAAATGTGTTCAGATGAGTCTGTAAAACTTTTGTTTGCTGAAATTAAAACATACACTCACTACACATAAAGAATTTACATAAAACTGAATTGCCTCCAGTCAGGTGATATGCCTGTTTAGGCTTAACTTAGGCTGACATGGTTGAAGCTCATGCCCCAAGTATGAAGTCATTGCACTTCACTGTTTATGGAATGTCTAATTACATTATAACACATTTTACACTTGAGGTAATATTGGAGTAATTTAAACACTGTTCTTTGAGGCCACTTACACTCGGAACACAAGATGTTGCGTAATGGCATTGGTTGTTCGGAAGCACCCCGATCAGGGGTGCTACGAAGCCTGGTGTCGCCTTCACATGTGCTACGCCCTGACGCCACTGCACTGAGTGTGAGCACAAATGCTGTTTGGATTGGATCTGAACCACGAAGATATCATGGTGTCGCCAACATGGTCGGATCAAAGTGGGACAGTCAACTGACTCACACGGTGCTGGGCGAAGCGGTTAATTTCCCAAACACTGTCGAGATTCTGTAGCTGATGGCCATGCCCTGTGTTCTTATTGTCAACACGGTACTCAGCCATGGCTGCTGTTATACTGTGGAGCAGTGAACAGTCGCGGAAACCCGTGAGTATGGGTTCATGTCAAATGACTGCCTAAAATCACAGTTTAATTTTTATTTTTCATTCAAACTTTATACACTCATGTAAATGGGTATTTATAATATGTGTACGAACTGTTTAACAGCCTTCAAGATAGTCTCCGAGGATAGTGATGGTTCGTTGCCAGCGATTAGGCAGACATCGTCACAGCATTTCGATGAGAGGTGGCACACATTATCGGATCTCATGGAGCCTATAGTATTTTTTTGCCTGCCTTATCAGCTACTAGCAGTGAGCAGTTTACAATCGTCCCAATACTGCCGCATGTACCCATTGTTAGGTGAAAGTTATGTTAATATTACAGTTGAACTAAATGCTGAGTTGTGTGGCCACTGCACATGCTATTTCACACTGAAGTACACTTTAGTAGTTAAAACTGAAAATTAAGAACATAAACCCCGGTTTGATGGTTTGTTCGTCCAGCTCTCGCCATGCCATTAAGTGGGTAGACCTGAAATCAAAAGCGATAAAATAGGTTGTAATGTGGTTTTATTCTGCCTTGAAACAGTCTTCTACAAAAACTATGATGTTTACATAGCGCGAAATGGGTCTGGTGCACAAAAGACTGTCAACAGCACGAGTGTGTGCTCTTAACACTGACATGGCAGTTAAGCTCCTGGAGCTTGAAGGAGATTGCAGAAGTTGGAAATGCATTCCTCCTGATCTGAAATACGTTAACTTATGTTCTATTAAAACACGAAATAAGCTGTTGTTCTTTGTGGTGAGTGCAAGGTTGATCAATTGCCTAGGAGTTACTGACTGTGCATGGCCAACTCCGATAGATGCCCATTTCATAATAAATGGCTGCCAGATTCTTTCCGGCTACTAGACAGGGAAGATGTCAAGTACAAAAATGTATGGATAATCTTCAGAACACAAGTTTTCTGGGCTTTGTATTACAATGGTAAATAAGGTAAAACTCCGATTATCTAAGTTGAGTGGTACATTTTCCCTAATAAAAGATACATTATGCAGAATCAATAAAATCACAATGAAAATGTTTAACGACATGATTTGGTCATGTTTGCTGTGTTTATTTTTTCTGAGTGTCTGTTCCAGTCCCCAAACACTGTATGTGGTTGTGCGAGACAAAATGAACCATCCTAAATTAACATTAACGTATTAACACTAATTATTTACCAATGCCACTGGTCATATGAAGTCATTGGGATAACAACTTAAGTTGCCATAGGTGAGGCTGGTGACCACGTAGGAAGTTGTCGCATTTTACTATCGACGATAACTGTGTTACATTTTAAAACCTTGTGCTTAAGTAGGTATTTGCTTTACATGAGAAATTACTATAATATTCGTTAACATAATAAATAAACTATTTTTGTACTTGTTCTGTTTGAAGTGGCACAATTCCCCACACCAATTACGATGTGACCCAGTAAGTCTAATACCCTCTTGCCAATGTTAAATTTTGCGGGCAAGATCACAAGATGGTGGGTGGCTNAATGTGACCCAGTAAGTCTAATACCCTCTTGCCAATGTTAAATTTTGCGGGCAAGATCACAAGATGGTGGGTGGCTAGATGCCCCAACAACAAATTTAAGTGTCACACCTTTTTCTCCCAATTCTGTGACCATATAATATTATCAACCATCAAAATTTACCAACCATTTTTGCGCTTCAGAGGAGGGTGGGGGCTGAGCAGTTAGAATACTCGCCTCCCACTAAGGCGAAATAGGTTCAAGCCTCCATTAGGTCACTCCAGATTTTCACAAGTAGTAATCGTGCCAGACGATGCTGCCAGTTGGCAGGTTTTATCGAGGATATCCAGTTTCCCCAGCCCTTACATTCTGGCACTGCTCCATTCTCACCTCATTTCACCCTCATCGGCTCTCAAGACCTCATTAAAAGCTGCCCAAATCTCTAAATTTCAACTCNTTAACACTGACATGGCAGTTAAGCTCCTGGAGCTTGAAGGAGATTGCAGAAGTTGGAAATGCATTCCTCCTGATCTTAAATACGTTAACTTATGTTCTATTAAAACACGAAATAAGCTGTTGTTCTTTGTGGTGAGTGCAAGGTTGATCAATTGCCTAGGAGTTACTGACTGTGCATGGCCAACTCCGATAGATGCCTATTTCATAATAAATGGCTGCCAGATTCTTTCCGGCTACTAGACAGGGAACATGTCAAGTACAAAAATGTATGGATAATCTTCAGAACACAAGTTTTCTGGGCTTTGTATTACAATGGTAAATAAGGTAAAACTCCGATTATCTAAGTTGAATGGTACATTTTCCCTAATAAAAGATACATTATGCAGAATCAATAAAATCACAATGAAAATGTTTAACGACATGATTTGGTCATGTTTGCTGTGTTTATTTTTTCTGAGTGTCTGTTCCAGTCCCCAAACACTGTATGTGGTTGTGCGAGACAAAATGAACCATCCTAAATTAACATTAACGTATTAACACTAATTATTTACCAATGCCACTGGTCATATGAAGTCATTGGGATAACAACTTAAGTTGCCATAGGTGAGGCTGGTGACCACGTAGGAAGTTGTCGCATTTTACTATCGACGATAACTGTGTTACATTTTAAAACCTTGTGCTTAAGGTAGGTATTTGCTTTACATGAGAAATTACTATAATATTCGTTAACATAATAAATAAACTATTTTTGTACTTGTTCTGTTTGAAGTGGCACAATTCCCCACACCAATTACAATGTGACCCAGTAAGTCTAATACCCTCTTGCCAATGTTAAATTTTGCGGGCAAGATCACAAGATGGTGGGTGGCTAGATGCCCCAACAACAAATTTAAGTGTCACACCTTTTTCTCCCAATTCTGTGACCATATAATATTATCAACCATCAAAATTTACCAACCATTTTTGCGCTCCAGAGGAGGGTGGGGGCTGAGCAGTTAGAATACTCGCCTCCCACTAAGGCGAAATAGGTTCAAGCCTCCATTAGGTCACTCCAGATTTTCACAAGTAGTAATCGTGCCAGACGATGCTGCCAGTTGGCAGGTTTTATCGAGGATATCCAGTTTCCCCAGCCCTTACATTCTGGCACTGCTCCATTCTCACCTCATTTCACCCTCATCGGCTCTCAAGACCTCATTAAAAGCTGCCCAAATCTCTAAATTTCAACTCCAGTCAAAGGGTGGCTGCTCTGTGATAGGTATCACAAAAGACACTAGTCTCCTCCCCTGCACTGGTATCAGAATTGGAGAGTTCGTTAATCTCCTGTTTTATTTTAAAGCAGTTGTTTATATTCATTTAATCAATTTATGATTTCTTCACATTATTTGAATTAAACCANCCATTCTCACCTCATTTCACCCTCATCGGCTCTCAAGACCTCATTAAAAGCTGCCCAAATCTCTAAATTTCAACTCAAGTCAAAGGGTGGCTGCTCTGTGATAGGTATCACAAAAGACACTAGTCTCCTCCCCTGCACTGGTATCAGAATTGGAGAGTTCGTTAATCTTCTGTTTTATTTTAAAGCAGTTGTTTATATTCATTTAATCAATTTATGATTTCTTCACATTATTTGAATTAAACCANCCTGTTTTATTTTAAAGCAGTTGTTTATATTCATTTAATCAATTTATGATTTCTTCACATTATTTGAATTAAACCAATAAAACAGTTACTGTATGTACGATGTGTGTTTACTAAATATGTCGTGACAATCAATGTAGACTTGTGTTTTCACTGAAGTAGCCTATTTTCTGTTAAAATGAACTTTTAACTATATTTTGTCTAAATTGTATTTACATTGAATATGAATTAGTAAGTAGTGAAAATAAGTGTGTTGGTAAAAATCAGTTGCAGATGGAGCAGGCTTATAGATTTAATGAGAAGGAGGCTTTAGCTTGTGTGTTTGGAATTGAGAAGTTCGCCACATATTTGTAACACACCGAGTTCGACCTCATGACGGACATCAGGCTTTAACTTCGTTATCTTCCCATCCAAGACGACTTGGAAAAAGAGGCCAGTGGATTATGCCGCTAGCACTATTTCGTTTTAAGATAATTCATTTGGAGGGAAAGGCGAATTGTGTTGGCAATTCTTTGCACTGCATGTACGATCCGATGGAGTCCAACGTTTCTGAATGTTCCCGATATAGTAGTATTGAGTCGTGTCATGTCCTGCAGCTGTATCGTGAGACATATTTATTATCAGTCAATGGCAGGAAGAGGATCAGGAGGGAAAAGAGTTGGTTGATGGTATCCAGAAGTTTGTGATAAAATGAATTTAAGGTTGTGTAGGGTGTAATTTACTATGTGGGTAAACAGGGTGAGAAGCAGGTCTGGGTGCCGGCTATTGATCGACCGATGATTCCTCGATATTTTCATGATGCACTAGTAAGGCCACATATTGGGCAACAAAAAACAGAACTTAAAATCAGGAAAGAGTTCAACTGGTCATCGATGCATTAGGATATTTTCGNTTCAACTGGTCATCGATGCATTAGGATATTTTCGATCATGTAAGTAAGTGCCACGAATGTCAGTGCACCAAGCAACCAATGAGCACTAATATGGTAAGTTTCTCAGAGTTTATGCCAGTAAGGCCATGGCAGTGTGTATACATTGATGTGTTTGGCCCCATAGCTAGATCGAGTTGACATGGTCGAGGTGACCCAAGGCTCGTTGAGTGTAGAATTGCTCGGTGCCATAACCTAGTTTAGAGTTAGTGATATGGGTCGTTCGGTCAACGACCGTCTGTCAGTTTGCAGATGATGTTGTCACGTACTTACCGTTACACTATTTACACCTTGTGACGAGACCATAGGCAGTATCGTACACCTGAAATATACTAGAAAATTGTGGGTGGTACTACAAGTGGTGTAGTGTCCCACGTGTCCTGGAGGACAATAAGCAATGCACATTGAACTTTGTAATGTTGTTTATTCATAGCGCTTGATTACACGTGAATAGTGAAGAAAACTGACCCAGCACTTACGGCCTGCCGGTGACCTTAGCGCGAAAATGAGTGTGGTTTTATGTTGATATGTGGTAGCATTAAGCTCTCTGGTGAGAGTGCAGGTGGCTCTACCCTCGGTATTTTAAGGAAATAAAAGACATGTTCCTGTTAATTAATGAACTATTGCAGTGAAGTGACAACAGCCTAAATTATGGTACCGAGGGGGCACGCAGAGCGGGCGACCAACATCACAGTTTTGGCCCGAGTGCTGAGACGAACTGCAGAGTGACATCGGCTTTCGTCATGAGTGATGAGAACCGACGTCAAACGCCGAACTGTAAAACATGACATGAACACTATGTAATATTATGGCAGTTGTGAAAAATGGTATAAATCAAATTAAACACATTGGTGACATCCCCATTGATTAACAAATGTCTGTTAAGATTGATATTGTGAAGTTGACAGGGAGTGTCGCCGCACTAAATGACATGTTACAAGGATGGAGACCTTTAGAGGCGATCTCCCTTTTTGAAAACATTATTGCTCTTTTATAAGTTAACATTAAATACACTAAAAAGTTTTCTTGTGGGAAGTGTCTGTATTTCACTTCTGGTGATGCATTTGTATTGCACTGGCTACAGTGTTGCCAGGTGGCTGTCTCCAGAAGGGATGGACTAGTGCACCTGGGCAGAGGGGTGTGGGTTGCAATGCTCGATTGCTCTTAATACAATAAAAAACACCCCAGATTGTAGCTGTGAATGAAATGACATTGTTTGATGTGTTGGGATAAATGCTGTGCACTACTGGTTATATTTTGGGGCACTAAACACTTCAGCTTCGGCCTACAGGCCATTTGTCGTCACCCAGCAATGGGTTACATCGTATGTCTTGGTGCGAGATGCTACGACGTAACTACCAATGGCCCATGCGCCCAACCAATGTTGCCTGTGCCGTGTTTTATGGATGGTGGTTATGGTTTAGTTTGTAGGCTGTGTGTTTTCATGGAGGGAGGCTATAACTTGCATAAGCATTATGCAAGCCACATTGTGGCTTAAAAGGGTTCACTGNTTGGGGCACTAAACACTTCAGCTTCGGCCTACAGGCCATTTGTCGTCACCCAGCAATGGGTTACATCGTATGTCTTGGTGCGAGATGCTACGACGTAACTACCAATGGCCCATGCGCCCAACCAATGTTGCCTGTGCCGTGTTTTATGGATGGTGGTTATGGTTTAGTTTGTAGGCTGTGTGTTTTCATGGAGGGAGGCTATAACTTGCATAAGCATTATGCAAGCCACATTGTGGCTTAAAAGGGTTCACTGTCTGCTGTTCCAACGAGGCCCATTGATTAGTGCCGAGCTGATCCGGNTTGTAGGCTGTGTGTTTTCATGGAGGGAGGCTATAACTTGCATAAGCATTATGCAAGCCACATTGTGGCTTAAAAGGGTTCACTGTCTGCTGTTCCAACGAGGCCCATTGATTAGTGCCGAGCTGATCCGGTAAGAGGGGCAGCAAAGTGAAATATCTTTGGGGAGCATGTGGTTTTGCATTTATATCTGTCGCCAGGGGCACGCATATCGCGATAAGTGGCGTAGCTCTTCGAAGGAGTTTTGCGTTATGTTGGTATCAAGTTGGCTAGCTTCAAACGAGAACCATGTGTCGGTCGCGGCGGTGAAGTGGGACAGTTGGAGGGCGAGAGCACTGTTATGGATATCTATCTATCTATTCTATCCGGTAATTCGGGGCTGTCCATTGCTGGTAACGTGGAGGTTCGGGTGTACGAGCAGATGTTAATTAGCGACTGTGGTCTTAAATTAATATTTCCTCGCTATAAGAGCCAATGTCCGCGAGTGATGTGGGCCAGCTGATAAATGTACTGGGCACATTTTCATACGGGAAGAGCGCTAGTCAAATGCCTCTTCTTAATTCTTTTAAATGTATTTCCGCGCACTTTTGAATGGGTTGTGGGTGTACTGGAAGAAGCCACAGTATTTGTGAGCGTTAATATTTGGTTGGCTNTCCGCGCACTTTTGAATGGGTTGTGGGTGTACTGGAAGAAGCCACAGTATTTGTGAGCGTTAATATTTGGTTGGCTTTTGGGAGAATTATTGGCGTTGACGACCATGGACTTTTCCTAACAGCCATCAAACAGGTCTTTATGAGTCCTGGTTTCCTGCAAAGACCATAGGATTGTGGTGTTTCTCATAGAGTTTTTCGCCTAGGATACAAGGNTTTATGAGTCCTGGTTTCCTGCAAAGACCATAGGATTGTGGTGTTTCTCATAGAGTTTTTCGCCTAGGATACAAGGTAATCTCCATCTGATTTTTTCGCGCCACACTTTGAGTGCGAGTATTATTCTGGGAAAAGAGTATTGTGTGGATCAGCGAACGATCTTACAACTGTGCGATGGACATTAAATCTGTTGCACCTGCATGCACGGAATGTTAACTGTACGGTCATTAAGTATGTTCACTGAGTATTGACTGTCAGTAAATGTGTTGTAAATACATACACGGAGAAGTAACTGTACTTGTAGTCGTTAAAGGTGCCGTACCTGAGTATGCAGTGGTTTTACTGTACCATCAGTAAATTAATTGTTACCTTTGTAGAGTCGGCATTAAATGTACCTGGAGTAATTGTGTGGTACCTGCATGCGGTCAACATTTTAGTCGAGGTGCAAGTCATAATGTTCGTAGAGACGGGAATAATTTTTGATAGTGACCAGCATTATTAATTATATTAAGGTGGCTACCAACCGGTTTACATAAGCTGTTTGTTAAGTATTCCATTTATTTAAATTGGAAGAATATTGACATGGTCGAGATTACCATAGCGTGTTGGATGTTGGATTTTTTCCCAGCACCATAGCTAAGTGGTGAACTAATGAATTCAGGGTCGTACGGTAGACGGCCCAGTGGCCCTGGTGAACCTTCCGTCAGTTATTTGCTTATCTGTTGCGTACTTACAGTTGTACTCTTTACAAAGGATGGCATGACTGTCGGTCATCTCGTACGCCTGAACTATATATTGGTGATGCTAATAAGGTTTCCCTACAATGATTTAACACTATTTCACTTGTTGAGTTGTTTATTCATCGTCCGCTTACTGATGAATAAATGCATGAATGATATGAAAAATGGCCTCAGCCCTTGTGCGGCGAAAAACACGTGGCTTTATGTTGAAAACGCGATTGCATTGAAAACTCTCCGGTGAGAGTATGCTGGCCCTCCCCTCAGTACTTTAAATAGAATACAAAATGTTCCAGTAAATTAATCTTATATTATTGCAGTTAAAATGAGTTCAGCTTATATANTACTTTAAATAGAATACAAAATGTTCCAGTAAATTAATCTTATATTATTGCAGTTAAAATGAGTTCAGCTTATATATCTGTACTGAGGGTCTCGTGGAGCAAGGGACTTACAACGCTGGTCTCGTTCAGGTGCTGAGATGAACTGGGGTGAGAATGGGGTCAAGCCAAGCAGTGAAAAGGTGAAACACAACATAACACTGGAAGATGTATATGTGATGAAAATTATGTGAATTAAATTAAACATAAGAAAACATAATTACTTACATAAATACACTAATAAAAGTNTACTTTAAATAGAATACAAAATGTTCCAGTAAATTAATCTTATATTATTGCAGTTAAAATGAGTTCAGCTTATATACCTGTACTGAGGGTCTCGTGGAGCAAGGGACTTACAACGCTGGTCTCGTTCAGGTGCTGAGATGAACTGGGGTGAGAATGGGGTCAAGCCAAGCAGTGAAAAGATGAAACACAACATAACACTGGAAGATGATTATGTGATGAAAATTATGTGAATTAAATTAAACATAAGAAAACATAATTACTTACATAAATACACTAATAAAAGTTGTTACATTATTTTATACATGTTTGTATTGCCCTTTTGGTGATATGTCCGCATTACACAAGCCACAGCATTGCCAAGTATACCATGAAAAAATCCCTGACTATGGCTGTGGCTGCGTATGCGAAATTGGTTTTTTTATGTTTGTTGATATTATGAACACTAATGTAAACACTTGTACACTTTATAAACACATTATAAACACTTTGTAGCACTTTTCACTCTCTCTCTCTCTGGCACACAAGCCAGTTGGTGTGGTGTAGCTGGTGCGGTTGAAACGACTGTGGCAGTCGGAGTGGGCACAAAGGAGCTCGTGAATGCATGGTTCACATCAAATGGCCCCTCCTCTGGTGACCACTTGACTATGCAGCCCCGCAGGTTTCCCATCATGCTGCTAGGCACAACAGGCAGTGGGTGGTTTCAGCTTTTGGTGTGGCCTCAGAGCATAAGGCCCGGCATCTGGTAGCTGACTCCGGTTGCTGCTGGGGGCTCAGTGTGTTAACCCCGGCGATGCTGACATNCAATTTTACAGCACAACCAAAAGTAAATCCTTTGTGGATAAACCACGAGTTTACCAATACCGGTGTGAAATTTTGCTCAGTGTGTTAACCCCGGCGATGCTGACATCCTGTGACATTCATGTGTGAGCGAGGTGTGTCCCCACCACATGNGGCTCAGTGTGTTAACCCCGGCGATGCTGACATCCTGTGACATTCATGTGTGAGCGAGGTGTGTCCCCACCACATGTGATGCATGCTGGGCTGATCAGCCGACGCGGCTGTTTGTAGGGGCATAGAGGGGTGGAAGACCCTTCCTCCTCTAACTCCTCTTTGCTGCTGCGGCTGCTGCTGCGGCAGCTGCTGCGGTGTGGACGTCGGCGTGATGTGGGTGTTGGGAAGGGAGAAGGACCCTTGGTGAAGGGCTGTGAGCCCCCTTANGCTGATGTCCTCCGGCGTGTTGTCGCCCGTTGTTGGTCCTGCTGAGGGCGCCGTGGGACAACCATCCAGAGCTGTCCTGTGGGGAGCTCTGTCCCACAGGTGTGTCTGGCGACTTGCCTTTGGCATCGTCGTTATGCTTGATGTCCCCACTGTCATTCGGAGCTCGTCGCAGTGATGAGGTACGTGGTGTACCCCAGGGGCTTTACCACTGAATGCGGTCCGCTCCATTTCTGGGCAAACCCAGCACAGAAGTACTTTGCGCCACTTGATATTCTGTGTACCCTTACATAATAGACCAGCTGGCCAGGTGCCAGCCATCGTGGTGCTCTAGAGGTGGCAGGCATCCACCCCTTGATGTAGCGTTCCTGGTTACTGCTAGCTGCTNTGATGTAGCGTTCCTGGTTACTGCTAGCTGCTGTTAATGCTGCCTTCCTGCGCTGTCTTCTGGCTGCCCCGTCTTCTGGTTCGCCCGTGCCCTCTTTTTGGCTTTGCGGCAAACTCTCCAGGAAGCGTCAGTTCTCGACCTTGCAGAATCACTGTTAGAGTCTGCCCTGTGGCTAGGTTCACCCGCCTGCTTGTGTGGTGTTTTGCTCCCCAATGAGTGCACAGCTCACGCCGGTACGTTCAAGTGAACTGGGTACCATTGTCCGTGAGTGATGTGTTTGGGTACCCCCAGCGAGGATAGAACTCAGTTTCCAGTGCCCGCTCTATTGTGCGTGTTCGTGCTCTGAAGACTGGGTAAGCTTCGATCCACCTGGAAAATGCATTGCTTACGGCCAGGATGAACATCTTCCCTGTGGAAGTGTGGGGGTAGGGGCCAATGTGATCTAGGGACACCATCTCGAATGGTTACTTCGGCACTCTGGGTTGTTTTTTGGTCACCCCATCTGTTCTCCTGCTCTTAAAGTGGTTGCAGGGGACGCACTCCTTCACATAGCTGCGTACATCCATGCTTGTTCCTGGTCAGTGAAAATGCACGTGGAGACTCCTGGCTGACTGGGTTCCCCCAGGATGACCAGTAAACTGGCTATTGTGGGCGTGCCTTACTACCTGTTGTCATACTCCTGTAGATACACAGAGGCACCAGGTTGCATCAGGATACTGCTGATGGGTCTCTACAAGCGTGTGCCGCATGCACCACCACTCACCATCTCCATGCATGATCTTTGCCCTCTTGGCCGTTGTTTGTGCACATTGATGCTGGGCGTCATTACCAATGTCTTAAGCTCATCGAGCCTAGGTTGTGTGTTTGGTATGACCTACATTACATTACAGATAACTCGATCGCCGTCTGTTGTTTGCTGTAGCACTATTTATTGTGTAGTGCGTGGTACTGTGGGTTTGTGTTGATGTGTTGCTGTCTGTTGATGTTTTAGCCTGGGGTGGTGAGTGTCTGGCTCACTTACACCGCCCACTAGTTTCCTGCTGGTGATTGCCTGTTGTTTAAATTTTGTTGCATTCGACTTTTGAGGTTAGGGCACTCACTGTGCCAGTGGTATTGCATGGAAAGGGGGAGGCCTTTCCTTCGAATTGCTCCTGCCTGCTTGTTTTCAGCTGCCGCGTTTGGGCGAGCTGGTATGGGTGTGGCAATTTGGTTATTTCCCCTGTTCTGATGGGTGATTTGGCTCACCTCTTTCCTGCTAAGTCTAGCTGATGGCTGCGAGCTCCCCGTCCATGCACTGTCATCATGGGGCTGTGGTTGGTGTGGCCTGTCCCGTTACTTGCGATGCACTTTGTTATCTTTGTTGGCCTGGTCTAATAATGCGGTGGACCTCATGAATTGTTCAACACTGCCATGTATTAGAGGTGCCAGGGCCAATTTGAATTCAGATCTCACTGTTGAGGCTATCACCTCTAAAATGTCGGGATCTATCATATTTGGATAGAAGTGTCTAATTATATTAATTTTTCATGTGGTAAATGCTTTAGTGTCTCACTATCCCCCTGTGACTCTAAAATGGCACATATTTGAGCCTGCAGTGACCCATACATGGAGTTGAAATGTCTGAGGAAGGCACTTTGAAACTCGGCCCATTGTATGCCATAGTGGTCAATGGACCACCACCATGTGCGTGCCTCCCCAGATAACTGGCCTCCAATGTAGCCAGGCTACTCTGCTTCACTCACAGAGTACCTGCTTAACCGTATTGTGCAGTCGCTCAGGAACGCCTGCAGGTCCTCCTTGGTATGTCCTACGAAGGTAGGTAGAGACTGGAACCGGGTTGATGTCGTGGCCAACCTGTGGTAGGTGCTGTCACTGCTGGGGTTGTTCTGGCCTCCTGGTTTGGCAAACACCACACAAAGCCAGGTGTGGTGTGTGGCACCAATGGGCTTCCCCATGGTGCTGCTGCTCCCTCCATGCCAGTTGTGTGCCCCATCGGGTTGTGTTGTCGGCTGCTGTGTTCACTGCCCTCATGGAAGGGGCATGGCATCGTTGCCCGTGGTACATCCGCGCATTGTTCATACCCGAAACGTCCGGAGGTGCTACTGACAATGTCCCGTTCGGTTGTTCGTACAGTTCGCACACACTCCTCGCACTGAATACTGCCATGGTTGTCTGTGGTCGCGCGCTCTGTTCTCGTGAGGCACTCTGCATGGTAATTATGGCTACAAACTATGCACAATATAGTTCTGTCACCTACCCCTGCGCATACGATCTGCTTCGCGCACCGTCGGTTGCAAAAAATCTTTGAAATTGTATTCTCTAAAAATTTTTCATTTGAGTAAGAGTGGAAAAATGTTTCTAGTGGCTGCTCGCGTTCGCACCTGCATGCGAGGTTGTTGATGCTAAAGTTGTTTCGGCAAACTCACGGTTTGGCACACCACACACATAAAGACACTCGTTTGCCATTCGAGGTGCTGCTGACTGCATTTTCTATTAGCTTACTGTTATTTATTTGAATGTTTTGCGTGAGTCGTCACGTGTTCACTAATTCCCCACACTGACATTTATTTTGTAGGTATGTATTTCGTTCATTTGATGGTCGGCGCATTTAAGGTACAACATTTGTGATTTACCATTAGTCGTGGTCCAATTTAATTTACATGTTTTTCGTTTTATATCGGCCATGTGGCTCGTCGCGGAATTCTTGGCGGCTGGTCTTGTATGACGCGTATCTGTGAATCGATTCTACAGTATCCGTGGTCGATTGTCTCGTAGTCACTAGAAGGGGTTGGGGTGGTGGCCGCTTCCCAAGGTTGTCTCGATGGTGCGTTACTGGTAACTTCCCTGCGCTACAATGGCGGTGCCAAAGATAGTTTGTATTGTTTGTTGAAAAAGATGGCAGTTTGCCACAAACTCGATTTTCCACTTTTTTTCAAAAATTTTAGTTAGACTTAATTTTGCTGCTTAGAACTGTTGAACATTTTTATTTTCTTGCTGGTTACGGACTGAGTTACTATTGACTGTTAATTTATTACTTAAAATGTTTTGTTTTGAGTCTTTACAAAATTATTACACTGAAAAATATAACATTTTACTATAAATCTTTTACATGTTTCTTAAACCTTTATGATGCACTACAAACACAATCGCCACCTTTCCTCTGCGCAATTTACTTGCATGAGTTTTACATTTTTCGAGGCAAGTATAATTTAAAAGCACTTTTAGAAGCTCTTGTATAATTTAAAAGNGAAGGGGTTGGGGTGGTGGCCGCTTCCCAAGGTTGTCTCGATGGTGCGTTACTGGTAACTTCCCTGCGCTACAATGGCGGTGCCAAAGATAGTTTGTATTGTTTGTTGAAAAAGATGGCAGTTTGCCACAAACTCGATTTTCCACTTTTTTTCAAAAATTTTAGTTAGACTTAATTTTGCTGCTTAGAACTGTTGAACATTTTTATTTTCTTGCTGGTTACGGACTGAGTTACTATTGACTGTTAATTTATTACTTAAAATGTTTTGTTTTGAGTCTTTACAAAATTATTACACTGAAAAATATAACATTTTACTATAAATCTTTTACATGTTTCTTATATCTTTATGATACACTACAAACACAATCGCCACCTTTCCTCTGCGCAATTTACTTGCATGAGTTTTACATTTTTCGAGGCAAGTATAATTTAAAAGCACTTTTAGAAGCTCTTGTATAATTTAAAATCAATCGTGATGGTTTAACCAAGAAATGCCACATAATTTTTCACACCGTTTCCGAGTTCGTTAGAAAGTACGTTAGNTCAATCGTGATGGTTTAACCAAGAAATGCCACATAATTTTTCACACCGTTTCCGAGTTCGTTAGAAAGTACGTTAGCATGTTATCTGTGCAAGAGGGGTCTATTGCACATAATTAAACATGTGGGGAATGGCAGCATGATACATTCACGTTATATATGATGGTTTTAAATGATTGTGACATGGTGAATTACACACACTTTACTCACCATTTGCTGTTTATTCTTACGGGAGTCGGTAATGCATGGCTTGGCGAACTGTCCCTAGTTTTCGCGCCAATTTGACGTGATCGAGATTACCAGAGCAGGTTGGATGTTGGATTTTTGCCCGGCGCCATAGCTCAGTGGTGAACTAATGAATTCAGGGTCGTACAGTCGATGGAGCAGGGGCCCTGGTGAACTTTCCGTCAGTTATTTGCTTGGCTGTCGCGTACTTACAGTTGCGCTCTTTACATAAGATGGCGAGATTCTCGGCCGTCTCGTACGCCTGAACTATATTACTAAACACTGGTGGTGCTAATAAGGTTTCCCTACAATGATTTATCACTATTTCACTTGCTGAGTTGTTTATTCATCGTCCGTTTACTGATGAATAAATGCATGAATGATATGCAAAATGGCCTCAGTCGTTGCGCGGCGAAAAACACTTGGCTTTATGTTGAAAACGCGATTGCGTTGAAAACTCTCCGGTGAGAGTGTGGTGGCCCTCCACTCAGTACTTTAAATAAAATACAAAATTTTCTGGTAAATGAATCTTATACTATTGCAATTAAAATGAGGTCAGCTTATATACCGGTACTGAGGATCTCGCGGAGCAAGGGACTTTCACTGCTGGTCTCGTTCGGGTGCTGAGATGAACTGGGGTGAGAATGGGGTCGGCTTCCGCCACAAGTAGCGCGAATCCGAAGCCAAGCGGTGAAAAGATGAAACACAATATAACACTGGAAGATGATTATGTGATGAAAATTATATGAATTAAATGAAACATAAGGAAACATAATGACTTACATAAATACACTAATAAAACGACTGAGGCAGTCAGAGTGGGCACAAAGGAGCTCGTGAACACTTGGTTCACGTAAATATGTATTTTCAAGTGTGATTATTCAAAGAGCGAACAATTTTGTGAGCAATGCCAAAGCAGTGAGTAATATATTTTATCCATCAAATACCATTATTGGTTTTGCTGAAAAATGTATAGGGGTTGTTTATATATATATATATATACATATGATTGTAAACACAGCAGATCATTTGGAGATAATTAGGTGTTAGTTATTTACTACTTCTTAGAGTCAGGTGCCACCTGTTAAAAGTTAGTAGTGTTTTTATGAGGGTCGCTGGTCACTGATTTGAAATGTTAGTCTTAACTCCAAACTTTAAATAATGTTTTAAAAATATATCTGGTTTACTTTTTATGTGTAAAATCATGTATTTGCCATTTGTATGGCATTTGATAAATATAATTTTATTAAATTGTAGTATTATTTATCATGAAAGTAGATGTTGCTGTTGGACACAAAATTTTATCCTGTTCTGGTGGTACACATGGTTATTACTACTAATAAATAGCAGCAAATGGCTGATGGAAATGGGTATGATGAGTTTTTATTCCANTGGTACACATGGTTATTACTACTAATAAATAGCAGCAAATGGCTGATGGAAATGGGTATGATGAGTTTTTATTCCAGTCATATTATTTCTGCTGAATCCAAAAGTCTCCTTCTAATAAACAAAAACTACTTGATCTGCCCCTGTGTACAAAATAACATCCCTAATTTTAAATGTGACTAAAAAAATAACTATTCTAGTTACGATATTTGTGTTTCTGTATTGTGGTACAACAACACATAAAGTTTGAATTCACATAGTTTTTAAAAAAATACATTGTAAGTGATGCCCAGTAGCATCAATGTACTGTTGCAAGCAGTTTCTCATGTTTTGCATGACTNTGGTACACATGGTTATTACTACTAATAAATAGCAGCAAATGGCTGATGGAAATGGGTATGATGAGTTTTTATTCCAATCATATTATTTCTGCTGAATCCAAAAGTCTCCTTCTAATAAACAAAAACTACTTGATCTGCCCCTGTGTACAAAATAACATCCCTAATTTTAAATGTGACTAAAAAAATAACTATTCTAGTTTCGATATTTGTGTTTCTGTATTGTGGTACAACAGCACATAAAGTTTGAATTCACATAGTTTTAAAAAAAAATACATTGTAAGTGATGCCCAGTAGCATCAATGTACTGTTGCAAGCAGTTTCTCATGTTTTGCATGACTCNAAAAAAATACATTGTAAGTGATGCCCAGTAGCATCAATGTACTGTTGCAAGCAGTTTCTCATGTTTTGCATGACTCTTTAAAACATATCTTGCTGTATGCAGGTAACTTCCAGGCTGATAGCATCGTTTAGGCATCTAGGATCCTGCGACGATGTTTAATGACCTTTGTCTTTAGATACTCCAACAAGAAAAAATCGCAAGGGGTTAAATCTGGCGAGTGCATGGGTTATGCAATGTCGTGCCTCGGGTTGATCAATAAAAACATCCACTGAATGTCGGGCTGTGTGGGACATGGACCTATCTTGCTTGAACCAGATAAGTCCAGCATTTAAATCCTGAAGTGCTCGTGCAAAAAATTCTTGAATCATTATGACAAACTGCTTAGAATTCACGGTAATTGTGTGGTTGTTTTCTTCGAAAAATACGGAACATTGATCCCGACTATTGACATTGCGCATCACAGTGTTACCCAGTCACTGTGAAAAGGCAGTTTATGGATCTCCCTTGAGTTGACGCCACTCCAAAAATGCATGTTCTGCTTGTTTACACAAACAGAAACACAGAGATGTGCTTTATAACTAAACAAAACTAAGGCTTTGTGAGGTACTGTTTAAAGTAACTGTTGACTTGTCGCTATGTGATTATTCCAGTCCTGTTGTTAAAGTTCGTGAATGACAACCATATTGTACGGATGTAATTGGAGTTCTTCATGAAGAATGCGACGAAGGGAACGATTTGACAGGCCAAGGGCAACTGCATGCTTGTACGCAGAGCATCTATGTGACAACACAATGGAATGTCTGCCAGCCTCGATGTTCTCAGGAGTTCGAGAGATCCTTGTTCGTCGTCCTCTTTGTTTAATCCCTTTTCCCGTTCTCCCGAAATTCTCCAGCCGTAATCGATTTTCGGTCGAGAACTGGGTCCCAAGGTGGGATTTGGTAGTGTGTACGAAACATGCGTTGCACCACCACAATATAGCGATTCTGCGAAAAGTAAGTCTTGAGAGCAAAAACACACTGCTTGTTCATCCACAACATTAAAACAACTGTGAGAGGTGGGATGGAAACGTCCCCACTACCAGTGCATTTAAAGTCTACCCCCACCCTTCTAACTATTTCCCTTCCCTTCTCAAGCCCCACTGAAGTTAGGGATGTTATGGTACTCCATTAATAGTTCTCAAATTGTTGTTTCACGAACTAGATATAAGTTTCTTGTAACTGGAATAGTTTATTTTTAATTTGCCTTCATAGTTAGTGACATTATTTTGCCCTCATCCCTACATTATAACGGGTAGAGGATTTAATTGAGAAGCTGCACTGTCTTGCTGTAATATTAATTACGAAATTCCATNCCCTACATTATAACGGGTAGAGGATTTAATTGAGAAGCTGCACTGTCTTGCTGTAATATTAATTACGAAATTCCATAATTTATACCAGTTTATGTTCATAATTTATGAGAATATTATTCACATTAATTTTAAAATAATTTGAAAACTAATCATGATTTAAAAATATTCCTGCTAATTAAGAAATTTATATTTAATTTTATAACAAAGTTAAAAATGGTTTAGAGGCAAAATTTTTAGATACATTTAAATCTATAAGTTCAAGTATTGATTATTAAAGTCAAATTAATAAAATAAATTGTTTTAGTNTCATTTATACCAGTTCATGTTCATAATTTATGAGAATATTATTCACATTAATTTTAAAATAATTTGAAAACTAATCATGATTTAAAAATATTCCTGCTAATTAAGAAATTTATATTTAATTTTATAACAAAGTTAAAATGGTTTAGAGGCAAGATTTTTAGATACATTTAAATCTATAAGTTCAAGTATTGATTATTAAAGTCAAATTAATAAAATAAATTGTTTTAGTGGTTTAACTGACTACAACCAAACAGAAATATTCCTGATATATCTAATAATCTATCCTGTAATTTATTATTAAATTGGTTTTGAACTTTAATTCTATGACTTGTATTATTTAATTCTAAAATTATATTTTCTTGATTTCAAAGTTTCATACAAACATAACTGTTATTTATATTTGGTGTTAAGTAAATTGTTTTAAATATATTTAAAGACATAGAATGCTTGTCATGTTTAATATAATTGGGTATGTAGTTTTTTAATAATTACATATGATCTGATAATATAAACACAATAGATGGTGTATTCTTTTAATAAAGAAAATAATATTTTAATAAATGAAAATGTGAAAGCTGAAATAACTAATTGGGGAATAAGTGTTACAATTGATGGTAATATATTAAAATATAAAAAATGGTCAACTGTTACCAGATAATAACAGACCAATAATATTTGGCCCAAAGAACTGTGTAATTACTAATTTGAAAATCAATTTTAGATATAAAATTTCATATTTGTTCAAAAAGTTTAAACTAATCAAAATATGTTGATTTATTATAACACTTATTAATCTGATGAAAATTGGTTATTTTTTAATATTAATAATCAAATTTAATTGATGTGAAAATAATTTTTTATTATATTATTATCGATAAACAAAATATAATTATAGAAATAGTAATAATTTGATACAGGTACAACTTATTTTTCAACAATATTTATTTCAGTTATAGCGACATGGTTTTCTTTACTATTTATTATAGGCATATACAAAAATTTAAGTTTCATTGGCAATGCGAATTAAACATTTCTCAACACTTGATATATGTAATTATTGCTGAATATTCTGCACATTATGTATAAGCTGTTCACATAAAAGTGAGTACATTTGATGCCCTAGTTTTATTTTTTCTATCAGCTAATTTTTATCCTTTAACAACCTTTTGGATAAATATTACCATATAAGTATTAAAAACAGCATGTAGATCCCACCACATTTTGAAGTTAACATCAAAGTCTATAACAAAATATTGTCACTGACTATTATTCCCAAAGTGCTCACTTTACCGTGAATAGCCTATAACACTTTTACATGAATGGCCCCATCTATAATCGAAATGGCGGATATAATTTGCAGAAAATTAANGATAATATATTAAAATATATAAAATGGTCAACTTTTACCAGATAATAATAGACCAATAATATTTGGCCCAAAGAACTGTGTAATTACTAATTTGAAAATAAATTTTAGATATAAAATTTTATATTTGTTCAAAAAGTTTAAACTAATCACATCAAAGTCTATAACAAAATATTGTCACTGACTATTATTCCCAAAGTGCTCACTTTACCATGAATAGCCTATAACACTTTTACATGAATGGCCCCATCTATAATCGAAATGGCGGATATAATTTGCAGAAAATTAAAATAAGTAAAACATCTATAGTCAGTTCACGACTGGAATAGACTTTCTTGAAGTCCTACTAAAGATCTACTTTCAAGCCTATTTCGTATCCTTCTGCCAAATGTAAACAAACATTGCCATGTGGCAGTCACATGGTAATTTAACATGCAATGTTTACATTTCACTGTGTGTGTGTACATGAGTTCGTAAATGCACGTACCCATTATAAAAGTAATGTATATATTATTAATGGATATTCCACAAGCATAAAGTTTTTAATCTTGAGAATTTCACACAAAATAATATGCGATGCAAGNAGAGACTTTCTTGAAGTCCTACTAAAGATCTACTTTCAAGCCTATTTCGTATCCTTCTGCCAAATGTAAACAAACATTGCCATGTGGCAGTCACATGGTAATTTAACATGCAATGTTTACATTTCACTGTGTGTGTGTGTACATGAGTTCGTAAATGCACGTACCCATTATAAAAGTCATGTATATATTATTAATGGATATTCCACAAGCATAAAGTTTTTAATCTTGAGAATTTCACACAAAATAATATGCAATGCAAGCGAAAAACATTTCATTCTATAAACCCAAAATGTGAGAATTAAAAATTTGATGTTTCGGGCGCGCGCGCGCGCGCGCGCACGCGTGTGTGTGTGTGTGTGTAGGTTTGATTTTGCCTACGAGGGTTGGATGGGGGAGAAAAACTTTCACTTTGATTACATATTATAGATGTGGCGCAATACTTTGCATTGAAATGTGTCAACATTCAAGGAGTCCATCCAACAACATAAACATCGCACCGCCAATCCCTCATAAGCCCCCGGATGGCCGTGCTGTCACGAGGTCAGGAACCGAAGTTTCCATAACTCCTGTAGTGGGTTTGCAACAAAAATGCAACTTGACAGACTTTGTTCAAATAATTGAGGCGGCGGTAGGCCGCTGTGTTTATATTTTAGTTAGGCTCCGGGCCCATATTTCATGCTGTTAACCTCTGTTGCTATATTAAAATATTTTTCCAAACAAAAATGTAACTTAAAACTAATACGAAAAGACATTGGTTTCACTAATGTCTAATATTCAAACAATTAAATTGAAACATGTTGCTAAGCAAATGCTTAGAGGAGGAACAAANTTGAAACATGTTGCTAAACAAATGCTTAGAGAAGGAACAAAATAAGTGTGCCACAGATTTTGTAAAGAAATGACAATAACAAATTAAACATAACTAAAAAATGTGGCTCCAGTAAACAAAATATTAGAGAGAACTGTTGTTTACAATGACTAAAGAAGCTGACAATGGTGTATCCTAACATCTCCAGTTTGCGTTAAGTTAAAACATCCTAAAGGCATAAGCTGCAGTACTTATAAATACTGTTTATTTATTTATTAGTTAGTTAGAAGTACCGGTAATAACTTATGAATTTTAGTGATTTCATTTGCTACAGAATTACCATAGATCAAAACAAAAAAGTACATAAACAACTAAACACAGCAGCAACTATAAAAAAAATTAATGAATACATCCATCTTCACTCCAAAAATTAGAAACCAATTATTCAAAAAAATTACATACTTCAATAGCTGTTCTCTGATGTAGACCGCTAATTTACATATAATGCTATAAAGCAATGCTCAACAACATTACCCTACAATTTTACACTACACAAAAAGATTTTGCAAAAAAAAGGATACAGCAAACGGAATGATGTGCTCCTGCAGCCAATTGATGATGGCATCCTTCCTCCAGCTACTGTTGGGGAACTTCTCTAGCTGAAATCACCACACGATACAACAAATTAAAATGTATTACCCTTGAATGGTGCCAACAGTAAGTCTGTTGTATAGAATGTTTGAACTAAGCACAATTATTTCCAAAATATAAACTTTTAAATAGTTGGTTGGTTGCATAGTATTTATTGGATACCAAATGTATGATTGCAGACTTCTATAATGCGAACGTGATAAGAATGTCTATAACTACTGTGCTCTGCATTCTTAAACTTTTTATCATATTACATGTATCTGTTTTCCTGATACCTGTGTTGACTAACACAGAATCTAACATGTCACCAACAATATAAACACTTTATATATTCAAAAACAAAAGGTTGGAGCTCACACCTGTGTGCTGTGATTTGGTGCATTGTCCATGACGATGACCCTTGTATGTTTTTGGTATCAGTAACTGTAGTTGGCCCAGAAACTGAATTATGGTCCTTTTTAAATTATTCAAATTAGGTTGGCTATGTAGCACTGAAAGTGAAAAAGATGACACTGATAATTTACAATAACAAAAAGACAATGGCTGTAGAACAGCTGTGTTGGGGAAATTCATTAATACACAATTGTTTTCTTAAAAGATTATGACTGCGATTTCATCGATTACAATGTCCTTTCGTGTTTAGTGAAGTGATACAGATATGTTTAATAGTAGGGGAAGTTCCAGTTATATCGACTGTAATCTATTTAGTGATTTATAACAATGGCAATTAATGCCGCAATGTAACTTATAAATACAAAACAAGCTCCTTCTTCATAATCTTAAAATGCACCATCTCTCCATAACCTATATCAAATTAATTGACTATAACAATCTCACTATAGAGGCAATTTTCCTTACCATTGTCAGTTGTCTTTATAATAAATTTCCACTGTATATATTGGGTTGTTTATGAAGAATCCCTCGCAGGGGTACACAAATTCCAACACAAAGTAGTTTTTATTTTTAATTACACATTGTAATACCACCTTTTGGTTAGGTGATTCATACACTCACATTTGAGTCTATATAACCCTACAATCCTAGGTTAGTGTAAAACCCAACAACCCTAGGTTAATTTAAAAATGCAAAATAGTGATTCACCCATTGTGGGGTTAGGTGGGCACATGTTACGAAATTAGTCGGACGTTAATGCCCCTCNTTTATAATAAATTTCCACTGTATATATTGGGTTGTTTATGAAGAATCCCTTGCAGCGGTACACAAATTCCAACACAAAGTAGTTTTTATTTTTAATTACACATTGTAATACCACCTTTTGGTTAGGTGATTCATACACTCACATTTGAGTCTATATAACCCTACAATCCTAGGTTAGTGTAAAACCCAACAATCCTAGGTTAGTTTAAAAATGTAAAATAGTGATTCACCCATCGTGGGGATAGGTTCTGTTAGGTTAGGTGGGCACATGTTACGAAATTAGTCGGACGTTAATGCCCGTCGTATATTCGTGTTCTGCATCATTAGTGGAGTGGAAATATACCATTTTCCGTGAAATTATTGTTATTTTTTTTACAGAAAAGCCCCCTAAACTTAATAATTACCCAAATAAAACGTTAAAAAGACACGTAGACAACGTTCGACGATGTTATCAAGTTATTAACAAATTTTCTTTATGTTCTTGTAAACACATTTCGTAGGTCAACATAATTGACCTTAGCACACACAACTTGCAAACGCAATGGTTAATACTACAGATATTTTAACATACCTTAGCACTGTGGATCTGGAGGGTTTCAACATTTCTGCCGCTCTTTCCGCGATGTTAAAGGGTTTCATTTCCCCTCGTCTAATTAGGTAATACAACGATTCGGTGAGGTTAATGATGTCCTGTTGGCGTTGATGAATGGTGACTCTCTTTTCTTCATTTTGCTAGAACTCATGACTGCACACAAAAACGACTGCAACATACAACGTAAAATACAGTAAATAAAATTTTAAGCAAACCTGAAATAAATTTAAAAAATATTAAACACGTTAGAATGCAGTACGAGTAATCTCTTATACAGGTATCAGAAACGAAAGGAATCGGCACAACAATAAATAATAAAGAGCGGATATTAGTAAAAAAAAAAACAATAACTGAATTATTATAGGTTAAACAAGATAATCGCACAAATTCTCTGGCATGTGTGTCAACCACACCCAGTCAACAACACACGGAACGAAGGTTTGTAAACAAATGGCAGCATTACTTTCACCTTGAGCGTGATCTGTGACTATGCAAGAAACGTTGAAATCTAAATACGTTAGCATCATGTAATTAATAATTGGCATAATAAGATACAAGTCTTTTCGAAACCCATTTGTAAGTGATAAATTAACAATTACGTTAAAACTTTAGAACTATTTCCTCTCTTTGTGCTGGCAACCTAACNAATTACGTTAAAACTTTGGAACTATTTCCTCTCTTTGTGCTGGCAACATAACGGCATAAATGTATCCGCCTTCGCCGCTGTTTGTAATGTTATATGCATGTAGCTAACGGCTAGGGTGTTTTTTCAAATGTTGATTTTCAAAAGTTTCTTCCAGTCATGAACCGACTGTACATGACATTGCATCGTCCACAACTAGTATTTGGTGCGACTTACGTGGTGATATTTGTGTGGCTTGGTATTAAATATAGCAACATCTTAATATTTTATTTCAAGTTTTTAACACTGGCCAATGAGAATGTGAAACGTTTTAATAACTGCTGTTGCCAACTTTTTGTGCTGGAAAAATTATTTCCTATTCATTTGCTTTTTCTAATTAGTGTGACAAGGGATTTTNGTGTTGCCAACTTTTTGTGCTGGAAAAATTATTTCCTATTCATTTGCTTTTTCTAATTAGTGTGACAAGGGATTTTTCTTTCACGTTAATGCTAATTGTAGACGGACAGTTTCGCTTGTTATGCTTTGTATGAAATGTTATTTAAGTTAAGTCGAGAGTGGGTGGGGCCTTTAGTTTGTTTGCATATTATCGGCACTAAATGCTATGTATTCGTGAATTTGCCAATGAAGCGGCCTAGTTATATTGTTTCTTGCTACGATTTGATAGTTTATCTGTACATGGCAGTTATAACAAATAATTTTATGTACAAGTACAATGAAAATATACGGCGATCTCGATGGATTCACAATAAATAAAATTTTAATAATAATTACGCTGACTCGGATTTTGTCTATATTTTCACTTCACAGAGTGATTTTACACTGGGTGTTCTTGAAGCAATAATAATATTTTTTGTTAGCTGCATTAAATCCCGCAGCAATTATTACTCGAACTTAAGATTTCTCATCCACTGACAATATTTGATCTGTTTTATTCTACATGATCGCAGTGTTCGTATGCTGTTTCAATTATTGTTTCCTTATAATATTTTATAAAATTTACGTATTTCTCCTTATAACTTGAGGATTATTTATTTTGTGCGAGGATTCCAAAGATAACACAAATCAGACTCCATAGTCTAGTAAGCAAGCCCTTGGCACCACCTTCTAGAAGCCCCATTTTTTTTAATGGTGAGCTCTTAACTTAGATTTACTACATGGGTTTCACTAACTGTTATATGTGCTTGGTGAAACGCACTGAGCTTAATCACTGGTAAATTAAGAGTTAAAATTTTAACTTCGTTTAGTTAAACCGAGTTTTACGATAATTGTAGTTTTAATAGCATTAGGAACATCATAATAATTTAAATTATCAAATATTTTATTAATATAATTAATTAGATTTTTATGATAAAGTTGAAGTCTATCTTGAAAATCATTATATTATTTAATTGCTACATAACTATTAAAAAANTTTGATTTTTATGATAAAGTTGAAGTCTATCTTGAAAATCATTATATTATTTAATTGCTACATAACTATTAAAAAATTGTTTTTAATGGAAAAAATTAATATTTGTATTAAGACAATACATTTGTCTTCAATTCTTGGGTCGGTANTTAGATTTTTATGATAAAGTTGAAGTCTATCTTGAAAATCATTATATTATTTAATTGCTACATAACTATTAAAAAAATTGTTTTTAATGGAAAAAATTAATATTTGTATTAAGACAATACATTTGTCTTCAATTCTTGGGTCGGTANAAAAAAATTGTTTTTAATGGAAAAAATTAATATTTGTATTAAGACAATACATTTGTCTTCAATTCTTGGGTCGGTACCAAAATATTTATCCCGATGACTAATTAAGGCTTTTTCTTATGTGTCCTATGTGCTAAACACCAGGAGGTGATTCCTGATGAAAAATAATTTTGCGTGTATACAGAATGTTTGGACATGAAACTCATACAATTGGAGGTGATTCGCTATAAAAAAAAAAAATGCCGAAAATACATATATACAGCACTCAGTTCGCCTACCCCCACCACTTATGCCGTAGACATCAGTCATCATGGGCATGCCTGACCAGCGGTAAGGTCACCATGTCCTACATTGCAGCAGTCCTACTACTTTGACATGCACTCGGTACGCCCCTTGTCGAAGGGGGACGGTTGGGCGCGCGGTGTCCCTCGAGCTGTGAAAGTGCCGGGCGCCAGCTCAGTGTTGAGCAATGAGATCGGGTCGTGGTTACTCACCCTGGGGGACTCGATATACACACCATCAGATAATATGAAAATGCTAGCAGTATGGCCGCTGTGCACACCTGGATTAATGAAGGCACTATTGGTTTTATGAAAGATTATTATTTTATTTAACACTTTAACCGAAACAGACACGTGGTGACAGCGTGGTCGTACAAGGTAACACACTAATGGATTACAGTTAATTAAGGCGTGTGATGCTGCTCTCCCCTCGGTGTGATGTAACATAAAATACAAGTTATTTCGCGGATGATGTGATGATGCGATTACTGAGTAAGGTTGCAGCCTTAGAGGCTGGTACCGAGGTTCTTGTGAAACAAGAGACTTACCATGTCCGCCCGCGTTGAAGCAATGAAGCCTAATATACTGATAACTGTGCCGGCTCCCTCTACCCAAGCGCGGTCGACGCCAAGCGGTGGAAAGATGAAACACAAATGCGACTTAAAATGCTAATGAGATGTAAGAAACTNGCGTGGTCGTACAAGGTAACACACTAATGGATTACAGTTAATTAAGGCGTGTGATGCTGCTCTCCCCTCGGTGTGAAGTAACATAAAATACAAGTTATTTCGCGGATGATGTGATGATGCGATTACTGAGTAAGGTTGCAGCCTTAGAGGCTGGTACCGAGGTTCTTGTGAAACAAGAGACTTACCATGTCCGCCCGCATTGAAGCAATGAAGCCTAATATACTGATAACTGTGCCGGCTCCCGCTACCTAAGCGCGGTCGACGCCAAGCGGTGGAAAGATGAAACACAAATGCGACTTAAAATGCTAATGAGATGTAAGAAACTGATATACCTTAAATTAACATAATCAAACACAATTACCCTATACAACTTACATAATAAAACACAATTAACCTTGCACAATTACACAATAAATCAGGGTTATATTAATATTAAATATTAGTATCTCAGCAGCCACTTTTTTGCCAACTTAATAATGTCACATGTCCCTGGCTGGCTGGGTATGTGATGACTGTCTTTAAAAACACGATAAGTATGCTATAAATAAATTCTGATTAGATGCACTGAACCAATAAAGAATAATGATTAACTTATTAAGCTCTGAATAATTAGTGTAACTGGTGCAATTTACACACATGGACAAATACACTTGATAGACACTGAATAAATACATATAACCCTAAATAACTATACTAATGCACTCCGATCAATTATGTCGCACTGATTAAACGATATTGACGAACGCTAATTGTTTACATAACACTGAATACACCATCACTCTTGCCCACATGCCCGCTGGTGTGGTGCATCTGGAGTGGAGGACACTACGGCGGCAGTCACAGTGGGCACAAAGGTACCAGTGAACGCCTGATTCACGTCAACTTCAACGATAGCAGCAGACACAACAGGACCATTCATGCCATCCAAGGGACCCATACGCTCTGCGGCCCCGACATCGTGGGACCACTGCCTGTCTCTGCAGTGCCTGAAGAAGCATGGCCTACAAATGGTCTCAGCAGGAGGGTGTGTTTGACGCAGTATGGCTTCCTGCCATTAACACTCTTTTTGTCACACTGCACGTCCAACGCCTCAACCACACTAGTGTAGCTGCAGAACACCGCGAGTGCCGACACGAGTACGTCTGTGTGTGTGAAAGTGCAGAGTAGTGCAGTGCAGCTGCATACCCCCTGCTCTACATGATTGGGTGAGGGTGCTTAATGGCAGACCTAGCTTATATAATATGTAGGGCAATTTCAAAGCAAGTATTTGAAAGTAAATAAAGACACACTAAGATTGTAAATATACAGAGACGCCCCTAGTAGCATTTGAGGGTTTTAGTTTTGTAATTGTAAAATTCACATATCTTTCACCTCAGTAATTTTACCCTCCTTTCATGCCATCTAAGTGTAGATTGTAATTGTTTTTATTCAACGAATATTTACATATTTATTTTNGTTTTACCCTCCTTTCATGCCATCTAAGTGTAGATTGTAATTGTTTTTATTCAACGAATATTTACATATTTATTTTGTTATTTTGTCATGCAGTGTTCATGTCCTTTTAATTGTTGCAAGTTACAGGCAAGCAGAAAGAAGTGAAGAGTGAGCTGCGTGCCACCATAAACCGCGTCACACATGCTCGCCAGATTCTGTCGCCGTCGAGTGTCTCAAGGAATCGGCATACGCCGCTACACACTCTGGGTGCCTACATGTTTACACGCCAATCACCTTTAGCTGCAATAGTCTAATGTAATGTACCAGACCCAGATCTTTCTGTACCCCGAGATGCCACCCCTTCTTCCCCAGGAATAGCATCACCATGGGGAAGCTAAATGTACCAAAAATTAACTCTTATAGACAAATGTGTATTTTTCGCAATTTTTGCCTATCTGGTGGATTGCAGACCAGAGTCCGTACAATGTGTTCACATAGAATGATGTAAGTGTTTCTGTGCAAGAGTAATTACATGCAAGTTTTCAGACTTTGTGTCCTTTATTTGAAGCACTGCCTTCTGGCGTTTAGCGTTACAGGTTCCTTATAACCCGCCTTCACCCAGTTTCATGTAAATTACTTAACAGCCAGTATGCTTGGCTCAGAGCTTTTACAGTTTAAGGCATAATTAGGCCCACAGTATTTTCCATGCAAGTATCAGGAGCGAGGGTCTCTTCCAACATCTCACCGAAGGACTGCATACATCCAGGTGAATGGCTAGGCGTACCCCGAGAACTGAGTAGCAACAATTGGCACCAACTGCCGACGGTGTCTGGCACCTAGTCGGGCATCCTAATCCACAAAATATCTTACAGTGTAATCGACCGTTTGAGGGACGGACAAACAGCATTAGTATATTCATTTTTTGTCCTCCATCCTGCAGTGTTACAATATAGAATGGAGAGTCAGATGTACAACAAATTACAAAGAAATGTTTTTATGCCATTATGGAAAAAATAGTAAATTATATAATTAAGTTTGGTAACATGTACTTGCCATCAGAACAAATAGTCATTATAAAATTATTGGTTGAACTAGTAAAATTAAAACCTGCAGTTCACATTTTCAAAGTAAGAATCTTATCCACTGATTTATACAGTCATACACGATTTTGACTTAAATTAAAATATTATGAACCATTAAATTATAAATTTAATAATGAATGTCTTCAATTATGGGGTAAAATTTGGTCATTAGGTAAAGGAAAAAATTATGTTTGAATCGATTGAAACCAATTTTAATGTGTGTGTTTTTTCTTAAATGTGGTTTTCCATTCGTAGTAAAGATTTTATTAGAGACGAGAATCTGCAATGCACAAGCGCAGTAAACCTGGCAACAGTGTACTTCGATGATCCTTCTACTAAAGTTAGTCCCACTCTAGTTGGGGTTTAAGAATCCGCGTTTTCGAAAATTCATCGATTGATCCATCAGTTGTTAATACACCTGTATACACCAGTTGAGGTGTTTTTCGAACATCAGGTTGGTTTTTGGTGGTGTTTTTATCTGCTTTTAAACATATATTAATGCCATTACACACAAATTCTAAAGTTTTCATCGCCCATTTGTATAAGTCGATGTACAAATTACTTTTGTATATTTTGGGATACTTGAAAATTACAAGTTGAGTGTGTGTTAACTTTTATTTTCAGAGAAACTGTTCGAAAATATATCGGTTGATGTTTTGGTGCATATCCACCGGATCCTTCAAATTTTTGGCCTGGTTGAACTAGTGGATCAATNAATATATCGGTTGATGTTTTGGTGCATATCCACCGGATCCTTCAAATTTTTGGCCTGGTTGAACTAGTGGATCAATCTGTTTAACCAGATTCAACAGAAACAGTAATTTTCGAACATCTGGTTTATATCGATTGAGACACGGTGAATTTTCGAATATGCGAAATACGATATAGTTAGTCCACCCATTGTTGGTGGCGTTTTGGGGGAAAATGTGTAACTCAAATAAGAAAAATGGTTCAATTTTTTTTTTCGTCTCTTAGTTGGATGTTTCCTCACTCGCTAGACAGGACCGCTAGTGATGGTTAATTGTTTGTTTACATTTTGTATNAATATATCGGTTGATGTTTTGGTGCATATCCACCGGATCCTTCAAATTTTTGGCCTGGTTGAACTAGTGGATCAATTTGTTTAACCAGATTCAACAGAAACAGTAATTTTCGAACATCTGGTTTATATCGATTGAGACACGGTGAATTTTCGAATATGCGAAATACGATATAGTTAGTCCACCCATTGTTGGTGGCGTTTTGGGGGAAAATGTGTAACTCGAATAAGAAAAATGGTTCAATTTTTTTTTTCGTCTCTTAGTTGGATGTTTCCTCACTCGCTAGACAGGACCGCTAGTGATGGTTAATTGTTTGTTTACATTTTGTATGCTGTTTACAAAATACGCCCACTGTTACGAGTTGTGGTCAGGCCATTAGCTGAGCGGCCTGCCTGATCACACCTTCTCTTATTTATCCAGGACACGGGCCGTGATCGCTGAAATTAGTTATGAAATCGCAAACCACAGAATTCCCTTCCACCGGCCAGTAAAAGGGGACAACGCAGCTGATATAGGACAGTGTAGTCCATGGGCGGTGTCTTTTGTCGTCGGGCTATTGGACGAGAGGACCACTGAAGATGGGTGTGTCCGGCCATCGACTTGCGCAATCTTAATCAGCCTCCAGAATTATGAACATGGTGGGGACTCTTCAATTAGGCTTTACTCAGCATGGCTGGTTAAATCTTTTTAAATAACATAATTTAATATTTCAGTATATTTGTACAGCTCCCTCGATCATATTCAATCATATTTATATTGAAATAATATTGTACAACCTTAATGTTAAATAAACCTCTTTTATATAGTGGTCATTATATAACTCTTATCAATAACTTGTTACACCCCTATATCCCCATTAAGGATAAATATCAGCAAAATATCAAAATCATTACAATGGTGGAGGCTTGGTTCCTCCCTACCCTCTCACTGCCTTGCATCAGCTTCTCTACCATCCACTCCCATTTCAATAGATTCCCAACCCACCCAAGCTAATTTCTGTATTAATAATAACACAATTTCAGTCACGTCCACTTCTAACATTAAAACTCTTAGCTTTTAAGCAGCCATATAATTAAAATAATATCATAATATATACTTTCAAAATTTATTCGGTTTGAATAATAACATACTTTTTACTGCCCAATATCTAAACTTACAAAGCAATTGTTTGAAACCTAAATAACAAACAGTATTTAAATTTAAAGAAGTTCAGTATGAACCGCAAGTCCCTAGTTGTGTATATTTACCTCAGCAATACCATTCTAGTAATTTAAATTAAGATATAGATAACCTGTGTGCACTGGATGTAGTTATTTGAAATGAAACTATTACTGTGATAGTAATTCATAATCACGTGACAATTTGCATTAAATTAACTTTCAACTCATGCTAATGGAACAAATGCCATACAAGACATAATAATGTAGTCAGATATTATTGTGCTCGGATAAAGGTACAGGATTTTATTTTTCTCTCCCATCTGTCGTCATATGTTTAAGAAAAATGCATAGAAATAAAATATGCCAGTTAAATAAGAGATTTTTGTACGCTAATAGAAAACCATTACTACATTATAAGTTGCCATATGGAAGGACGAGTAGTCGCAGCTACATGCCAGGTGATATGACCCAGTTGCAAGGTGCCCAGATGACACATTCCCGCATCAGCACTTCCCTGCAGCTCGACCATTGCTTTGTTGCAAAAACGCATGTCAGCGCGCACCACGCATTGTTTCCCCTTGCTCACTTTAAACTTGACTTGTGTTGTTCTAGTTTTAAGTTCCTCATACTCCCAATATTCTCATACACTTCCCACAATCCATTGCCATACAGACACGAGGCAGAATGAATTCCGTTGGGTTCACACGTTATTGTTATTAACGGACTTAACCCATTATCCAGGGCTTTCGGATGTGCTGAATTGCACACCAGTCCTGAAGTGGATGCGCAGACTGCTTAACCTGATGTGAGAAGTATAATTGTGTGCAATGCAAAGGGTATTTAACGAAATGGGTATAGTGCCCAGAGACACACCCACTTCGACCGCGACTGTCCANTGACTGTCCGCTGACGGTTTACCCACATCCTACCAATTGTCAGGAGTACTTACTAAGGAGTTCAAAGTTTTCGTTTCGCGTGAGACATCTTTGGGCCTCTGGCGGAGTGGTGACCCGACCAGGGTGGACTTTCTTTTGTATTCTACTGGCCTTGAAAACGTTTAGGCAGTTTATGCAAACTGGATGCATTGGATTTTTGCTGTGGGTCCTTTCTCTACTACACGGTACCTTGAAAGTATGCCATGAGGGTATTTTCGTTCTTGACCGCCCTTTTGTAAGTCTTTACGTAGAGATTTACCCAATCTCCGTAAGCTACCCTTTTGTGTGGAAGTGGAATTGCAATTAGTACTTACTTAATTCTTTATGTGTTCCTTTCATCTCTACTATCTTATATTTGCATAATCAGTACCATCAAGTTTTACTTTTACTATGTGTTATCACTAGGCCTTGATAACATATTGCTTGTGTGAGGAAGTACTATTATAGTTACTCTTTATTTATATGTTCTTCTCCTCTTTATTACTATCTTAAAATTTGAATAATCGATGTCATTATGTTCTACTTATAATGTGTTAGTGTCCATCATACTTATTAACATTATAATAATTAAGAGTTTTATCCACGCACATAGCTAACTGCAATAAACTATTTTAAGAGAAAAAAAAATTGTATGAAAATAGGTGTTCGTCCCCATTTGTAGCATTGCCTAAGAGATGGATTTTAAACAGAAACATAAGTTAGCACAAAGCTTTATTGCCCGAGAGTATAACTGACAAAGACTATTCAGAAATAAATGAACTGTAACGCACATCTCAACATGCAAGCTTCCAAGGTCGGACCCACCCAGAAATATAATAAACCCATATATACATATAATAAGACCATGATAAAATTAACAAGTAAATTTTAACTAACCCTACTCCTCATAAACTATGAGGGCCATATAATTTCTTGAAAATAGATAGATAAGCTGTGAAAGCATTATGTTAATCAATTCCCTTGCAAATTTCAGAAGAACGGTACCGCACGTTCATGAACAGCAGCAATCAGCAGTTACGTCGCATCTTCTCATCCAAAGTCCCTCCGAAGGGCAGCAAAAGCAATGTCCGCGATAGCATAGGCAGCAAAACACCTGTTCTGATGTCTCACACAGCAATGTCAAGGTGCGCACTTTCATTACACTGCATCAACTCTACCGTCTAACGCAGCTCGCGAGTCGTACACAGGTAACTAGAGGTTTCCATATTTTACATTCACCAGTTACACTGCACCCTGCAGGTAACAGTAAAACTCACATAACAACTTTACTCTAAAAATTTATTATTACTTAACAAAAAAAAAGATTAACTTAAACATATTAAGATTACCTATAGGAGGCCTCCAAAATCAAAGGTTTATAAATTATATTGTTTTAAATTAATTTTAAGATTTAAAAGAATAAAAAAAATAAGTTATATTTCAATATAAATATTAAGAAGAAAAAAACTAACTACATTAAAACAGTCTACGAATTAAACAACTAATTGTTTACTGCATTTTTATGACAAAGAGACGTCTCATTTATACAAATTTATAGTTGTGTGGCCTCACAATAACATTTAGTTATTATGTAACATTTTTTATATTGAATTCTTGTATAAATAAGAAATTTTGCTGTAAAAGTTAAAATAATTTTATACACATTTAATTATTATTATTAGAAAAAAACATTTTGTAGTCAAATATGTTAACATTTGTTACATTAAACATTTTTTTTNCATTTAATTATTATTATTAGAAAAAAACATTTTGTAGTCAAATATGTTAACATTTGTTACATTAAACATTTTTTTTGTTATTTTTAGATACTTGACATGAACCATGCGTCCACGAGCTCCTTGTGCCCACTCTGACTACCACANATTTTTTTTGTTATTTTTAGATACTTGACATGAACCATGCGTCCACGAGCTCCTTGTGCCCACTCTGACTACCACAGTCACAACTACACCAGCTACTCCTAGGTAATCAGCTGTGATCCTGGACAGATTCGACAGTATATTTTAATTTCTAAAATTTGCAGTAAATAAACTAGTGATTTGCAATACAATGTTATTTTTAAAATAATTAACAGTGCCGTGCTCCAATTGACACCACAGCCTCTCATAATATTGTCCACATGAAGTTAGGGAATGTGTGCAAAATTAAACCAGACAACCAAACTTGTCAACTTAATAGGAGGTAAAAATAACAGTTAGTAGTCGGGACATTGAAACGACCACAATAGCTTTCGTTCCCCACGACTTGCATTAGGATGCAATCCTCAATATACCATGGCTGACTAAACAGAATACCGTAGTGGAACCTACTGCCGGACGAATCCACTTCGGCTTAAAGGAATGCCGGTCTGTATACAACTTATACCTGTGAACTACGAGTTACATACTGGGCATACAGCTGGACGAGCTTGGCCATGCCGTATTACTGACATACCATGCTGTCATACAGTGCCTGCTCAAGGAATGCTGTGCCATTTTTACTGCCGCCGACGCCTTGCAGCACACAAACGTGGCTGAATACGGTATTCCGTTAATGCAGCTAAAGCCACCTCCATTCACCATTATCAGCCTCACCATCACCATATAATAAAGGAACAAATACAGGAAATGCTACATGAAGGTATTATTGAACCCACCTTGGTAACAGTGCTTTAAATCCCATCATAACTTTAGCTCCCAAAAAAAGGGAACCTGGATGATTTGCATTGAATTCGGCCCCCCTCCCCTGCGATATCACTGGAAATACTCCACCACCATTCATCAACATCAAGGATGCACTCAACAGCCTTGGCCACGCCAAAGTTCTGATGTCACTAGACCTCCATAGAGGTTACTGTCAAACACCAGTAAAGCAAGAGGACTGCCACAAGACACCATTCTCTGCTCCAGATGGATGCCACCTTCAGTTCAGGGCAAAGCCCTTTGGTCTGAAAACTGCAACAGCAATGTTCCAGTCAATGATGTTGCAAGTTCTCGATGGCTACACAGGTGAGTTTGTGATGGCTTATCTTGACGATCTTGTGATTTGGTCAGAGCCTTGGGAAGATCACATGCAGAATTTGTCACTCGTACTTGAATACCTCATCATAAACATTATAACTTGTGCCAACAGGAAGTGTCACCTAGGCAAAGCATGAATCTAATTTCTGTACCGCCTTATGGATGAAAACGANTAACTTGTGCCAACAGGAAGTGTCACCTAGGCAAAGCATGAATCTAATTTCTGTACCGCCTTATGGATGAAAACGACAATCTCGCCAATCCAGAACAAATGTGTCTAAATGATGATTATTTGGAACATGGTACCCATAAACACTCATACAAATTTTTCGACAGTGAACTGATTACTTGAATATATTCAAAATTTTGCAATTATTACTGCTCAACTTACCGATTTCCTTTCACCCTCATAGAAATTAAAATGGATAAAGGAACGTTCAGAAAGTTTCAANTTACTGCTCAACTTACCGATTTCCTTTCACCCTCATAGAAATTAAAATGGATAAAGGAACGTTCAGAAAGTTTCAAGCATACTAAAGCAAACTCTTGCAACTGCCCGGCACTTTCACGTCATGGCCCTAGCCACCAAATATCCTTACAAACTGACTCGAGTGAGCACACTCTCAGTGCCGTATTATTCTAATTCGGTTATGATGGCAACAAGCACATTATTTGTTACAGTAGTGCCAAGTTCAGCACAGTTGAATGCAATTATGACGGGAATGAACATGAAAGCCTAGCTATAGTTTGGTCGGTTAAACAGTATAGGCAGTTTGTGGAATATCAGTGTTTCACATTGCTCATAGATAATAGGTGTCTAGTCTGATTTCACAACACCAAAGAAGTACGCAGTAAGCTTACATGCTGGGACCTCTTGCAGTCATTTGATTTCTAAATACAGCACATGCCAGGAATGGAAAATCATCTGGCTAACATGGTCTCAAGGTCACTGGGTGATACAGAAGCATCAATGAAGAGGAGTGGGAGGCAATCCTAACCCCCTCTCTGCCTGACCACCATGAGATGGACAATAACACTGTTATGTGCACGAGGCTGACAGATACTTCCCCGAGCCCTACACTCACTGGTTTTTATACATGCATAATCCAAGCACAATGGACATGTCCAGTAACACGCAAGTGTGTACAGGAATGCCCGGTGAAGTCAAATGGACGGTGGTGCATAGTAGACAGTTGTCTCGAGTTATGCTCTAATAACAGCAGTGAGCACTGAACCACTGATTGGCTGCATGCCACCGGGGAAGTGGTGCTACAGTTTGCACATGGCACTTAAGCAGCATGTTCCCTCGGTTTACTCCAGACACAATGCAATTCTCAAAGACACTTCTACTGGGCAGGTATTTTGCGCAAATCCCACCAGTATGTACATATGTCTGTGCCATGTAACTGTCTAAAATGCCGCAGTACAGATGGTTTGCAACAAAAATGTCATGGTTGCAAACAGAACCATTCTAAACCATTGCCCTCAACTCGAAATGCTTCACCAGCATTCATCAATATCAAGGACCCACTCAACAGCCTTGGCCATGCCAAAGTTCTGACATCACTCGACCTCCGCAGAGGTTACTGATAAATACCAGTTGATGTGAACCACGTGCCCACGTGTGCTCTCGTGACCACTTGCACCTCTGCAGTCACTTACACCACCTAGCCGACACNGATGTGAACCACGTGCCCACGTGTGCTCTCGTGACCACTTGCACCTCTGCAGTCACTTACACCACCTAGCCGACACCGGGCTGAAGTGAACACATGACCGCGAGTACATCAGTATGGGTCGGTGAGAAAGGAACACATCCACCTCGTCATCGTGTACTACGTGACTCAAGCGACCACCTTGCTTTATTTACCTCAAGAGGTAACTCTTGGGGAAAATAACAATTGGTCCTACATGGTGCCCCCTCCCCCCACCGGAAAGCCAAAGCCGACCGGCGCCATGGCAATTGGAGGGAACGTCAGTGCAGCTCGCGCTACGATTTTTGGCGTCCTTCCCATCTGTGTGAAGTCGACCGGCCCGGATATCAATGTTACATGATCCTAAGTGAGGTTAACAGTGGGGAATACTAACCCGAAGCAACACAAAGTGTCAAAAATGCTGTAGCCAAGAAAATTAAATTCATCTCTATATTAAAACCTTATACGAGCGTGGCTACCCAGACACCTTTTCAGGGATGGAATCGTCCAGCCTACCTAAGCTGGAAAACTTGGTGTGGCCGATCGGCGAAACAAACCGGAAACTGAAATACACTTGCGAAACTTGCCAGAAATTGGAATGCATTTTCAGTGTACCGTTATTCCAGTCAATTTTAGTATGTTAATTATGTTCAATGTGTAAAAGGGTAATTATGTCTTTTCTTCACAGTTTTTATTTCATGTTTCTAGTGCGGTGACATCCCTATGATGTTACAGTCAAAAATATAATTTATATTTAATTAATCGAGGTGATGTCACTCACATGTTGTTGACCATAAAATTGTATTTTGCAGCATATTAATTAGCATTAACAGGGTTCGTATTATTTTTTACATAATTTTTGTCACCGGCTTTGGACACCATTAGCAGAAGCCAATGCCATGATTTTAGTCTGACTTCAGCACTCGGCCCTGCCATCAGCATGGGAGTTTTGCTACTAGCGGACTCCTTTGGCACATTAATTTTAGGCTGCAATCACTTTCAATTCAATAGTACAGTACAATCTCGCTAATCCGGCACTAATGCAGGCACAAGAGTGCCGGGTTAGTGGAAAATTCGGATTAATGGAATGTAGGTAAAATGAGTAAAAATTCGTATATGTTTGTATGTAATAGTAATTGTTTATTGATAAAATACAAATGAAATCAATCTTTTTTTTAAATAATCTGTAATAGTCTTTTGCTTTTTACCCACTAGTCCTTGTTTGAAAACTTTCTCACGCAGATTTCTGAGGACCATAGTTTCCTGAGTAGAAACACCATTTTATTCCGCCCAAGTTATACATTTAGTGAAGTGTATCAAAGCTTCATAATATTTTATGCTCTGTTCACTCTAAGAGGACTCTATTAGTTATTCTTCTTCTGCTAAAACTTCGTTGCATATTTCGTCATCCGTCATTAGCTGCTCTGTTTCTTCAGCACTTCCTTCAAATCAAGCTGTTAATTCTTTTTTATTTATCTCGATGTTTCTTTTTGCAAAAATGTCCATCCAAGCAGTGAGAGGCACATCATCTTCTTCATCCTATTCTTCTTCAGTGGACACAGTAATTGAATGTCACAATTTCTTCCATGAAGATCTAATTGTACTGGCTGGAAGTCCCACGAATGGGCAAGAGAAAAAACAAAATTCTTCAGGTTCACTTCTTTGAGACGTTGTGGTATATCTCCGACCTGAGTGGTAATCTCAAATAGCAGCTTCTTGTATCTAGATTTAAACATCTGGATAACATTTTGATCCATAGGTTGTAGTAGAGAAGTGCAGTTTGGTGGTAAAAACATGGTTTGTATCATTCCATCACTTGATTTCAGTTCTTCTGCTTTTGGATGTCCAGGAGCACTGTCAGTATGAGTAGGGCATTTAAGGATGATTGGATCTTCTCATAAATTTTCTTACTCCAGGAATAAACTCCTCTTGAAACCAGTGTGTGAACTTTTCTCTTGTAACCCAAGCCTTAGATTGGTTTGTGTTGAAAACTGGCAAGCAAACATTTTTAAAAGCTCTTGGGTTTTTAGATTTTCCAATAACCATTAAATCAAACTTGTGTTTCCCACTTGCACTGGCACAAGACATGACAGTGATTCTTTCTTTGCTTACTTTTCGCCCTGGTGCAGAGCTTTCTTTTGATGATTCAAAGGTTTTCTTTGGCAACATTTTCCAAAAATGGCCGCTTTCGTCGGCATTATACACTTGATCTGGGTTAAGACTCAGTTCATCAATTTTCTCTTAAAGCAACTGGAAAAAAGGGCTGAACCGCAGATACGTCACTAGATAATTTAGCCCCTGAAACTGAAAATAGACGAATCCCAAATCTCTTTTTAAATTTATCAAGCCAGCCATTATTAGCACGGAAGTAATCTTTTTTAGTAATTGTCTTGTAGAATTCAACTGCTTTAGTTTTTAATATTTCCCCAGAAATAGGCATGTGCTTAGCACGTTGCTGTAGAAACCACGTGTAAAGAGCAGTTTCCATCTTGGGACAATCACCAACTTTTAATGTTTTATGTTTTTCTGGTCCGCTTTCCATTGTCTTAAAGTGCTCCACTATCTTCAATTTCTTCTTTTTAATATCATGCAAAGTAGCATGTCTGACTTTGTATTCTTTAGCAAGCTTGCACATGTTTTCACCCTTATCTAACCTCTTTAAAATTTCTGTCTTCTCCCCCAAATTCAAAGTCTTATGTTATGTTACTCGTACTACTCGAAGACATATTGACTGATTAGGTGTATGAAAACAAAAGTAAACCAAAATAATTAATGTGACAGTTACATAATGTACTTTTGGTGTGTGTGTAGGCGACGATGCTCGCAAGGTCACTGACACTGAGGGAGATCGAATGAAATAGAATCGTATGCCTGTGTCCCTTATATTAGTGCCGGTATAGTGAAGTGCTGGATTAACGAGATTGTACATTATTTTCATGTAACCGGAACCTTTTGCTTAATTCATGCCGAGGGGACGACCGTCTGTCTTCCTGTCATTTTTAACAGGATTTAATGCATACCACATTACTGTACCCAATTTCATGGCTGAGGCCCTTATTGAACGGCAAGGTCACCGGCAGACCACAGTGCCAGGTCCGCATAAATTTATAAAATATCAGTGTAAATGCATAGGTATCAAAGAAGTAAGTAACATTTTGAATAGCCAGGAGTGTTTTATTTACTTTACACCTTGGAGTANAAATGCATAGGTATCAAAGAAGTAAGTAACATTTTGAATAGCCAGGAGTGTTTTATTTACTTTACACCTTGGAGTACTTCGGGTGCTGCACCTTGTTGCAGCAGTAACAAGTGTGTGTAAGCCGTGAGAGGTGGCCTAAAACCTCGCCAGCATAAAGAGCGTACCACTAGATACGTGCAATTATTGGTAAGTTCGTAATTCATAAACACTACAGATCGACAGAGGACTCCAAGGACCCAGCAGCTATCAACCACACGACCCTCACTAATTCATGCTCACTGAGTTATGGTGCCGAGCAATTTCGCCAATTTTCACCTTAACCTGGCAAGCCAGGTAAGGCAGGATCCTACATCAACATCCCTGGAACCCCCTACACGTCACAGTAAAGCAAGAAGTCCAGTGCATGTTAGCATTCATCGTTCCAGATGGATGCATCTATAAGTTCAGAACCATACCCTTTGATGTGAAAACTGCACTGGCGATGTTACAGTCAATGATGGTGCAAGTTCTCGATGGCTACATTGGCGAATATACGACGGCTAATCTTGACCATACCTGCGTACGGCAACAGGGAACAGGCACGGCCGTCTACCATCCATGTGCAAATTCACAGAAGTACCCAGAATTGAAAACACATCTTTGATTGCCTGTGGGTGGTAATCATGCATCCTCGGCCGAACATCAGTCAGTGCCATTGTTTACTTTATGCACTCTTACCTAACTCGCCACTGGAAAAACACCAGCCCACCTGCTCCAAGGTCACCAGCTTCCCCTGCCAGAGGAGTTCACACACAACCCAAGGTCAGCTCAATGACCCCGAGAGAAGCAGAGTGTTCCGGAACTGCAGGTGGCGTGCACAACAGTAAGTATGCGAACAGCAGTAGAAATATGTCGTGAAGTAACTGCCAGCTACCACTCGTCCACCTTCCATACTACAGCCAGGCTAGCTGGTTTACGTAAGTAACGTTACCTGAGTGATATGGGATAGTGATGCGGACGTCGTCTGGCTACAATGGTAAGAAAAATCAGAATATGACACATTATTCATATTTCGAATAGAATGGGCGCCAGCTCACTGGCTAAGCATGAAGTCACGGTTCTCAGCATCGTGGGCCGAACGACCACGTGACTGTATCCCCTGACACACAGTACAAATTTACACGAAAATGTAATATATAGCCAGGGTATTCAGCCCCCCAGCACCCCTTAATATAACCTTTTTACCTTATAAATGAAGAATGCCTCTTTGATGCATCGATGACTCCCTGGATAGAACCATGGTCCGAAATACAACAGTAAATGATATCTCATAAGTTTCGTTATACTCAATTAAATTGTATTGCGTAATAGTGTACACAGTTACATGTATACAATGCAAATTAAAGCGGACCAGACTCACTAGGCCTGCCCGAATCCGTTACTGTATAAAAAGGCCAAGAATGGCATGCAAACTTACAATAGTAATTAAACCCTCTGGGGGTCCGTAAATTTAGCTGACGGAGGGGTGCTGCGAACGAGGAGAAGACTCTTGCTAAACTAAATAAAAGTTCCAGTAAAGTGTTCAGAACAAAATATGAAAGTCCCCTGCGATGCATGTGCAGCACCTAAGACCCATGGAATCAGATGGCTGGAGATAGCGAAGGCGCACAGCATACTCGCCGAGAACTCGTGCCATCCCTCGAGGTATCTTAGTTTACTGACCTCATTACATAAACACATGAAACATACAGACATTAGGACCCTTCAACATTCGGGCTGACCATCCCTTAGCTTGAGGAGTGTTCACTAATTTAAATACAAAACATGAATATGTAGTGCCTTGCAGAGCACATGGAAAATTTAGTGTCTGTTAAGTTTTGGGGCACTCTACAACAGGAACATTCAGTTTGAATGAAAGACTAATTATTTCCCACGACACTAATTGGCTTGATTAGACATACTATTGCATTCGGAAAATTATATATAACACTGCAAATACTCTAGACTTGCTACCTACTCTACACCTCATTAAATATGCACGTGGCATGCATTTATTCTACAATTACTTCGCAATCCACTAAGGGAGAATTTCACGAACATTTGCTGATGGGTGATAAATTCTAATGCTATTTACTACACATTATAACACTTGATTCTTATCTCAATTACACATATATCTATCTAGGGACACCACAGGCACTCGGTTGGATCACTCTGTATTGGGCCATGATCCATTCAAAAGTGAACGATGCTGACACGCATTGGGACGCATGGCATAGGTGTTCCGCGGACAGCACTGCTGGACAGCAGTGGCTGTGCCGGACCATGCAGGAGTGGTCCATGTCTGTACATGTAAACCTCCAAATAGTGCTGCTAAGCTCATTAAACCTGTTGTAAATGATAGTTTAACTGTATTTGACGTGAACCAGGCGTTCACTGGTACCTTTGTGCCCACTGTGACTGCCGCCGTAGTGTCCTCCACTCCAGATGCACCACACCAGCGGGCATGTGGGCAAGAGTGATGGTGTATTCAGTGTTATGTAATCAATTAGCGTTCGTCATTATCGTTTAATCAGTGCGACATAATTGATCGGAGTGCATCAGTATAGTTTATTCAGGGTTATATGTATTTATTCAGTGTCATAATTATCAAGTGCATTTGTTCCATGAATTATTCAGAGCTTAGTAATTTAATCATTGTTATTTATTGGTTCAGTGTGTCTATTCAGTATTTATTTATATCANGAACGATGCTGACACGCATTGGGACGCATGGCATAGGTGTTCCGCGGACAGCACTGCTGGACAGCAGTGGCTGTGCTGTACCATGCAGGAGTGGTCCATGTCTGTACATGTAAACCTCCAAACAGTGCTGCTAAGCTCATTAAACCTGTTGTAAATGATAGTTTAACTGTATTTGACGTGAACCAGGCGTTCACTGGTACCTTTGTGCCCACGGTGACTGCCGCCGTAGTGTCCTCCACTCCAGATGCACCACACCAGCGGGCATGTGGGCAAGAGTGATGGTGTATTCAGTGTTATGTAATCAATTAGCGTTCGTCAATATCGTTTAATCAGTGCGACATAATTGATCGGAGTGCATCAGTATAGTTNCTCCACTCCAGATGCACCACACCAGCGGGCATGTGGGCAAGAGTGATGGTGTATTCAGTGTTATGTAATCAATTAGCGTTCGTCAATATCGTTTAATCAGTGCGACATAATTGATCGGAGTGCATCAGTATAGTTTATTCAGGGTTATATGTATTTATTCAGTGTCATAATTATCAAGTGCATTTGTTCCATGTGTGTAAATTGCATCAGCATAATTAATTATTCAGAGCTTAGTAATTTAATCATTGTTATTTATTGGTTCAGTGTGTCTATTCAGTATTTATTTATATCTTATTTATTGTGTTTAAAGACCGCCATCACATACCCAGCCAGCCAGGGACATGTGAACATTACTCAGTTGGCAATACAGTGGCAGCTGCGATGAAAATATTTAATATTAATATAACCCTGATTTATTGTGTATTTGTACTAGGGTAATTGTGTTTTATTATGTAAGTTGTATAGGGTAATTGTGTTTGATAATGTTAATCTAAAGTATATCATTTTCTCACATCTCATTAGCATTTTTAAATAGCATTTATGTTTAATCTTTCCACCGCTTAGCGTCGGCCGCGCTCAGGTAGCGGGAGCCGGCGCAGTTCTCAGCCTAGTACGCTTCATCACCTCAACGCGGGTGGATGTGGTAAGTCTCTCGCTTCACAAGAACCTCGGTGCCAGCCCCTCCGGCTGCAACCTCACTCAGTAATCGTAGCATCACATCATCCACTAAATAACTTGTGTTTTACGTTACACCGCACTGAGGGGAGAGCAGTGTCACGCGCCTTAATCAATCGTAATCCATTAGTGTGTTATATTGTACCACCACGCGGTCACCGCATGTCTGTTTGGTTAAGTGTTCAATAAAATAATCATATTTCATATAACCACTAGTGCGTTCATTAATCCAGGCGTGCGCAGCGGACATACAGCTCCCATTTTCCTACTATCTGACGGTGTGTTACCTCGAGCCTCGAGCCCCCTAGGGTTATTACCCACGACCCGATCTCATTGCTCAACACTGAGCTGGCGCCCGGCACTTTCACAGCTCGAGGGACACCGCGTGCCCAACCGTCTCCCTTCGACAAGGGACGTACCGAGCGAACGTCAATTAGTTCAATCCCTGGAAAAATGGGAAACGAACCTCTGACTCAACACAAAAGTATAATATTGAACCATGATTATGCCCTCGGAACTAACATGTTTATCCTCAGTAATCATGATTATTCTAAAAACTGTAGCTTTGAGAGTCGCATTTTCTCTAAGCAATTGTTTGAATTTCCAGTGGCTTCATAATTGTTGTTCAGTACATGCTGCACGCCTTAAAGGTGAAAATATAACAGATTCGTGCAGCATTGCACTACCGTGGTGGTACACAAGAAGAAACCATGACTTGTCAAATGCTTCAAAACTGAATTCCAATTTGCGGAAGCTGAAAATACTTCATCACCAGTGAATGTAACATTGAAAGGTATTTTTAGTGACACCGGGTGGCTGTTATTTAAAAACATAGAGAAGTGAACAATTTTTTTTGTTCATAGAAACATTTCTTGACAAATGCGACTTTTTTCTATGCTAGGTAACCAAATTAGTAAGTTACATTAATGCAGGCTAATTTTTTTTATGTGCCGCTATTGCACATAATTAATGTTTGGCTTCTAAGTGATGCGTAATATGTTAAAAACTTTAATGGCAACAGTCAAACACCTTCCATCAAAATCCTAAAATGAAGTGCCTTAATTCATAGCAAAATCTTCTTTAAAGGATGATCCAGAGATGATCTTCCTCGTAGTTGGAATAAGGTTAGTCCGAACTAATGGTGGACCAACGAGTATATAAACCTATAAGGAATGAGAGGGAACTCAAAGCTATGAAATTGTTACAATATTCACCATTTTGTCATTTTTTTGCTCAGCTAGATTGCACAAGCGCTCCAGTGTAGCGAATGGCGTGATCAGCACAAATGTGAAGACCTACTTTTTCATTTGTTTATCTGTTTCAGCTGTTTGTATTTATACTTTTTTTAATGTTAGTATAATAATGAATGCCTCGAATGTGTCTAAACACTTGATATANTGTTTAATGTTAGTATAATAATGAATGCCTCGAATGTGTCTAAACACTTGATATAATGCTTTATTCAGTTATATAGTGTAAAATTTAAGTTCTAAATTTATATTATGCACACAGAAAATTAATGTTTATTATTGCGAATTAATTGCCCCACATTTTATGGATGAGGACTGAGGTTAACCACGTCTCCAAAAAAAAACCATGAAACAAAAGCTGCATAATCTAATATTGGCCTGACCATGGTCTTATAAGCATTCTCCTTCACTTTCCCACTGGTACCTTACAGGAAGGACCCTTCTCAGCATTTCCAAAGCCTTTCTCCCCACTTATCTCCTCTGCACTTGCTTTTTCCCACCTGAGGTCACACTGTAGCAACCCCACCCCCCTCCCCGGCAAGTTCTTATACTCTGAAACCTCTCCTATCTCCTGACCTTGCCACTTATATGATATTACAAGAATATCCCTCTTCTTCATGAACCTTATGATCTAAGTTTTTCACACATTGGCCTTCATTTTGTTCTTTTCAGTCCACATCCTCAGTTGCCATATATCCTCCTGCTACTTATTCTCCCCACCCACATCTGCATTCAGCACACAGTCATTAGCAAACAGCATCACTTTACCTTCCACCATTAACCCCAAGTCATTAACCATAATGGCGAACAACAAGGGGTCCAACACACTACCCTGCGGAACCCCAGTTGTAACTTCTCCCTCCGAAAACGAATCACCCATTTTCACTCTCTGTGTTCGACCCCTAAGGAAATCATCAATCAAATCCACTACCCACTTTCTGCGTTAGTATCCCCTGTGGAACCTTATCAAAGGCTTTCTCGAGGTCTATAAAGCATGCATCCACCTGCTTTTCCTCATCTACTGCCTTCACCAAGTCCTTCAGCCAGCTCTTCTCGTTCATCACTTCTACTATGTTCTGATCTACAAGTTTCTCCATCACTTTCCTATACTCGACATGAGACTCACAGGTATAATCTGCCAGGATTTTTCCTTTCCTCGCCCTGCTTGCAAACCAGGACAACCAACATCTCTTTCCTGCCTAGTGGCAACTTGCCTTCCTCTAATGATTTTTAAACACCACTTCAAGGTACGTACACAGCTCCTCCCCTACCGCCAACAAAACTTTAAGGCATCATTCTCTATATAATCTGGACCTGTTACCTTGTTGTTCTTCAATCCCTCTATGACCTTAGCTATCTCAAACTCACTCATCCTGAATGCTGCATACGTCCTACCCATCCCCTCACTTTCCCTTAGCAATTACATTGCTCCAGTAACAACCAGCAAATAGTAAAACAAAAGTTGCATTCAAAATCTTCAACTTAAATAATAAATTGTTCTGTTTCCTGTAACATGATGAAGTCCATGGGAGCATAATTAAACTTGGAGACTATCTCTAAAAGTTATTGTTGTTATCCCAGCAGAAGAAATGAAAATTTTAACCAAAAATATCTGAAAACCACTGTGGTTTCTAGTAAGTAAATCATTTCCATGTTGTTTTTAAGTATGTCATAATATTATGGGGACATTATGTCAATAAAATAAATAAATTCTGGATAAATATTTTAAATAATGCTGCAAACCACTTTTCAGGAAAGTTAATATAATATAATCACCGTTTCATGTATTTACATATTTGATCCAGTACTATACTATGCCTGGGAAAAAACTAAAATTAACCAGTATTTTCAGTCCCATATCGTGTGACACTGCCCAAAGCTCCTATTCAACATTCAGCAAAATTATGTAGCGAAACTACCACTTACAACAAGTTACACACGAAAATCTAACAATCAAATAACACAAACACTTAGATTCACAATTAAAATGTACAGTAGCAACAAACACAAAATTTTCATAAATCAGGTAAGACACAGTACCACTTCCCCAAACTACCAGAGAACACTAAAGGCACAGATAAATTACAAAATTTAAAGCACAATGTTTTCAACATTTAGCACAAAGTCTTATTTTACAGCTGCAGAATACCTTTAATCACTACATGTTTATACACATGAATATACAGTCACTATTTAGAATGTCCAACTAATTGTTAGTCTCCATAACACATATGTATGTATATTATATATTTAATCTGTTATGCTTACATATACTGTGATACATCATGTAGTGTATGATTAGATTGGACAATATTAATTAATTCATATACATCCCATGTATTTCCTAACTGTGTTATATTTACCATACTAGAGCCACTGAAATACTAAGAGCTTAATTAGGAACAAAGTTTCTGGTCAAACTTTTTTATAAGAGACTGTTCCACTACTTCGAAATTTAAATTTACTGTATACCAAATCACTGTATAATTTCGAGGATGGTTCATTATCCGCTTAAACTAACACTTGCAGAGACCATAAATGTTGTCATCCACAAATTCTGTTCATAGTTTCTTGAAAACTATTTCGCCTGAAAATTATTTGTTTAAATTTATTGATGTGTGACTAAAGAGAAAATAGACTTGGTGTATTCAAATTCACTGGTATTTCAATCAAATCCAGCAGACTAATAATATTCTTCCTACACTTAGTGCAGCTGCCTCATTTTTCACACAATACTTATTTTATAAATATAGCTTCTCTTGAATGAACATCATTTATTTATTTTTAAGAATTTATGTCTTGCCGATAGTGAGGCATTCAAAGACGGAGACATAAAACATACAATTAAAGGACATTGGGGAAGGAAGGAGTGGCCTTTAGTAAAGGAAACTTCCTTGTATTTGCTTGGACTTATTTTGGAGAACCATGGAAAACCGACATCAGGATGGCTGGATGTGAAATCAAATCAGTGTATCCAGTGTTTCACCATGACTGGGTCTAAAAAACATTGAATCCTTCAATTTTCTAAAGAACGTCATCTCACAAAATACGTATTTTAAATATAAATGGAAAGTTATGAGTACCATTGCAGAATAAATACAATAAATACTTTACAGTATGCAACTTCCTTAAAATATTAAATATACCAACAAGAACTCTACGTTTCACCTTACATAAAAGTTATTATAATTAATTAATACTTTGACAAAGTTTCCGGCATACATACGCAATATTAAAAACTTATAGGACATGCACTTGTTAAGTAGCAAATTATAATTGCAACATATAGGTCTACACTTCTATGGTGATATATATGTTAATAAATTTCCCTAGTACACTAAAAAGCGTAGAAAAGGCAATCTCATAACATTCAACGTTAATTGTTTCCTTTATTTGATACTAAAATGTGGAATAATATTAAGAGTCTAAACTTATGTACTACTAAAACTTAAGCTTCATAATCTTGCCTACCATTAGGTTTTACTAGATCTGTATAGTCAAAATTTCATGAAGCTACACACAAAAATTGTATACTACAATTATTATTTCTAACTACAGAATGAAATGTTAAAAATGATTTGCTAAAGTATTTCACGTGACTGTATGTAACAAACTCTAGTGCACAAGAACACTCATTAAAAGTATCACATATTAGGTCTACAGAGCAAATTGAAAATTTTCAAAACAAATGCTACTCCAAGCTGTTTGACTGTTACCATTAAATTTTTATATATATTACACATCACCTGGAAGCCAAACATAAATTATTTGCATAAGTGGCTCATAGAAAAATCAGCCTGCTTTCATGTAACTTGATAATTTTGTTACCTAGCATATTGCGAGCAGTGTTTCTATGTACAGAAAACAAATTGTTGACTTCTCTGGGCTTGTAAACACCAACCACCCTGTGTCACTAAAAATACATTTTAATGTTACTTTCACTGGTGCAGAAGTATTTTCAGCTTCCGCAAATTGGAATTCTATTTTGAAGCATTTGACAAGTCATGGTTTCTTCTTGTGCAACCATGGTAGTGCAATGCTGCACGAAGCTGTTATAATTTCACCTTTAAGGCGTGCAGACAATTATGAACAACAATTATGAAGCCACTGGAAATTCAAACAATTGCTTAGAGCAGATGTGACTTTCTAAGCTACAATTTTTAGAATAATCATGATTACTGAGAATAAACATGTTAGTTCCGAGGGCATAATCATGGTCCAATATTATACTTTTGTTTTGAGCCAGAGGTTCATTTCCTATTTGCAGGGTTTTTTTCTGGAGGTGAGCAATTACCAACACAATATCAATCTTCCACTTTAATGGTAGGCACAGCTCAATGAATTAGTAAATATCCATAGGGATCTCGATAATGGTCCTTGGAGCAGTGTAATTTGCACAAGTAGAGATCTGTTTTTCTCTGACCCGAGAGTATAGGGTTCCGGGTAAATTCAATAGATTTCTGATACCTGCAACAACAGCAGGCAATCCACAATAATAAACACTTCTCAATCCATTATAGCACATTGTCATAAAATCATCAATACTATAAAAAACATGCNAGCAGGCAATCCACAATAATAAACACTTCTCAATCCATTATAGCACATTGTCATAAAATCATCAATACTATAAAAAAAACATGTNCATAAAATCATCAATACTATAAAAAACATGTATTAAAAGCCATTATCAAGTTATAGGGTCACAAAAAAATTCATATTTTAATATGCAGCAGTTGTTAATGAGAATGTCAAAGTTTTTTATCTGCATTAAGTAAGGTAGTATCATCTGCAACTATAATTTGTGGTATTAATAACAAATTGTGAATTCCGTAAAGAAATCCACTCCAATTCAGAGTGGTGTTATTCCATGCAGGAAACGATAAAACCTGTATTGTGATGGCAGCTAATTACAGCCTACCTACCGAGTACACATCCTTTTCCATAAATATGGGGCAGACATCTTCGATTTCGCAAATCAAACCGTGTTACACTGTCATCAGAAAACCATTTGCACTCTGAATTCTTACAATACATAGCATAATACGACTATTCCCGAGCGTATTTTGTAAACAGCATATGAAATGTAAACAAACAAATAACCATTATTAGCGATTCTGTCTGCGAGTGAGAAAACATGCAACTACAAAATGAAAAAAAAAAAGTTGAACAATTTTCCTTATTCGAGTTACCCATCTTCCCCCAAAACACCACCATCAACGGGTGGACTAACTATATTGTATTCCGCATATTCGAAAATTCACCAGTGTATGAACCGACATAAACCAGATGTTCGAAAATTACTGTTTCTGTTGAATCCGTTTAAACTGATTGATCCACTAGTTCAACGAGGCCGAAAATTCGGAGGATCTGGTTGATATACACCAAAACATCAACCGATATATTTTCGAACCGTTTCTCTTAAAATAAAAGTTAACACACACTAAACTTGTAATTTTTAGGCATCTAAAAATATACAAGAGTCATTTGTACATCGTCTTATACAAATGGGAGATGAAAACTTTACAATTTGTGTGTAATGGCAATAATATACGTTTGAAAGCAGACGAAAACACCACCAAAAACCACCCTGATGTTCGAAAAACACCTCAACCGGTTTACACAGGTGTATCAACCACTAGTGGATCCATCAATGTGTTTTCGAAAACGCGGATTCATAAACCCCAACTAGAGTGGGACTAACTTTAGTAGAAGAATCATCGAAGTACACTGTTGCCAGGTTTACTGTATATAGGCATTGCAGTTTCTAATCTCAAATAAAACCTTTACTACGGAAGGACAATCACATATGAGACAACAAACACATTAAAAGTAGATTCAGTCAATTCAACTAGCTATATTTCCTTTACCTAACGACCAAATTTTCCCCCAAATTGAATTTATTCATTATTTAATTTATAATTGAATGGTTCATAATATTTTAATTTAAGTCAAAATCGTGTATGACTGTATAGAGCAGTGGATAATGTTCTTGCTTTGAAAATGTGAACTGCAGGTTCTAATTTCACTTGTTTAATGGTACCTGAGCGGTCAGGGATAAAAATGCTGACATCATCCGGCGACTATGTTAAGAAAAGTCAGAATACTACACAATATTCATATTTCGAATAGAATGGGCGCCAGCTCACTGAACGAGCACGAAGTTACAGTTCTCAGGATCGTGGGCCGAACGACCACATGGCTGTATCCCCTGACACACACTGTACAAATTTACAGGAAAACGTAATATATAGCCGAGGTATTCAGTATCTCCAGCATACCGTTATATTACCTTTTTACCTTATAAATGAAGGGTGCCACCTTGAGGCAACGATGACTTCCTGGACAAACCCAGGGCTCGAGATACAATACAAAAATGAGAACTCACAAGTTTCGGTTAACTCAAGTAAATTGTATTGCCGAATAGTATACACAGTTACAAGTATGCAATGCAAATTAAAGCGAACCTGACTCACAAGGCCCACCAGTAGCAGTTACAATACAAAAAGGCCAAGAATGGCATGGAAACTTACAAGGGTAATTAAAGCTCCGGGTTCGCTAATTGAGCTGACGGAGTGGTGTTGTAAAAACAGGGAAGGCTGTTAATAAATTAAATAAAAGTTCCTGTAAATTACATTAATATATTGCAGTTAAGTGTTCAGAACAAAGTATGAAAGTCCCCTGTGACGCGATGCAAGTGCAGCACCTAAGCCCCGTGGAATCAGACTGCCGGAGATGGCGCAAGCGAGTGTAATTCTTGCCGAGAGCTCGCTCCACTCCGCGAGGTTATTTAATTAACTTACCTTATTAACATAGAAATCGAAACATATACACATAAATCACTGAAACGTTCTGAGCGAGTTTTCTTAATCCTGCAGTGAGTTAAGAGTTCTTAATTAAAACATGATTATGCGGTGCCTTGCAGAGCACGTGGGAAATTTTGATCTGTTAAGTTTTAGGGCAGTCTACGACCAGAACCGTTAGGTGGAAAGAAAGACTATTTATTTCCCACGTCACTAATTGGCTTTATTAGACACACTATTGCACTTGGACAATTATATAGAACACTTCAAATACCCTAGCCTTGCTACTCTATACCTCATTAAATATGCACGTGGCGTTAATTTATTCTGCGATTACTTTGCAATCCCGTAAGGGCGAATTTCACGAAGATTTGCCTGTGGGCGATAAATTCTAAGGCTATTTACTTCACATTCAACCACTTGATTCCTATCCTAATTACACATATACCTCTAGGGACACCACATGCACTGGGTTGGATCACTCCATGAACGATGCGGACACGCAACAGGCTGTTCAGAAGAGATCTTCAGGATTCGTGGTGTGAGTTGCCTCCTGCATACCTTCAGACATTAATCAAGTCCATGCCACATCGTTTTTGCGGTACTTCTGTGTGCTCGTGGGGGCCCTACACGATATTAGGCAGGTGTACCAATTTTTTTTGGCTCTTCAGTGTATATTGTAACACTATAGGGTGGAGGACAAAAAATGAATATACATACTAATAATTATATTATTCGATGTCGATTTGTTAATTTTTCATAGCATATCCCTACGCTGGTAGTATGGGCTGGTTTCATTGGTCCGCACTAAAGCAAAATCATCCTCGGACTAGCAATAATTTGGCTCTCNTGCTGGTAGTATGGGCTGGTTTCATTGGTCCGCACTAAAGCAAAATCATCCTCGGACTAGCAATAATTTGGCTCTCTGAATACGACAAATTTTTGTCGAAGGATTATCTTTCCTTAGTCCAGAATAAAAATGACTATGAACAAGTCGGGAAGTAACTTAAATATCATAGCTTTACAGTTAGAGATGAGAGAATGTGGCACACAGTGCGTCTGGCCTAAAAAGTGAAGTATAGCCACAAATCTCCAAAAACGAATATTTTGCCTTTAGCAAACAAGAGAGTACAATTTTCAAAAAATTGAAAGACAAAAAATTTGCAAACATTTAAGATGGCACAAATACATAATGGCATCGCACCCATGATGGCTAGACCCAAAAATCCGAACCATTCTCAACAGCTGCTACAGAAGTATTCAGGATTGGAATGACCTTATTTTCATTTACAGCCAAAGACGAGATCTGTTTCCAACAAGTTTTTAAGCATGCAGAGAATGTTTTGCAGCATACGAATTAATTCCAAACCTATAAAGCATTCACGGCGATAGCAGAAGGCAGACTGAATGCGAGTGACATTGCCACTGCACAAACACTGGCTACAGATTAACTTGGTTAATGAGACAGTTCGCCCTTTCGAATGGATTATCACTGCAACTTTGGGTGTGGTTGCAAGACAGCCATGATCATTAAATAATCTAAATGTAATCATATTCGCGACAATTTGTCACACAAAAGTGACTGCATAATTGTGTATCTAAACAGTATGATTCAATATAATATTGTTCGGTTGTGTTATGTATAATAAATTATGTGAGTTAATGTTATGTAGTGTCTAATTTATTTAAATTTTGTTTGGTCTCCATCATTGTCTTCTACAAATATGCACTGTTACTGTTCCGTTGCTTTTTTACTTGCACTATGATTCGTGAAATGGAACCATGATAGCTGTATGAGTAGTCAGAGGCCACTCAAATTGGCATGAAGTGAACTTAATTATAAACAATATCCAATTTATTTCATTTCGTTACTAAGATTTTAATAGCAGTGGGTGTATTTTCACTACAATTACATTAAGTAAAACTTGCAGTTTAATTTCCTTTTTATCACACTACAATGCGTTAAGACACTTTTGGACATGAGAGAAATATTTCCAAATAAAATATGTGGTGCCGAATGAAGGTTTGGTAGAAAATGGAGTGTTTCAAAATACAGGATGAGTATAAAAGAATACCCCAACTTTAATGTATATATTATCAAAACCAAACAACCTACAACCTTGATTGACCAATCAAATGAACCGTGAAGTTTGTTTACCATACATTCATAAATGTTCAATGTGACCACCATGAGCGCTCTGAACGACATCTACGCGATAATCAAACTCGTTCCATGCCACTCTTGTCAGCATGTCTGGTGATACGGTTTGGATGACGTTCGTAACTCTTGATTTAAGGTGGTGAGGGGTAAGCGAGCTCGCATTCGACACATCAATGGAAAGGGGATAGTCTGATGTTTCCTTTATGTGCTGAGAGATGACACTGGGTGCGTCTGTCTTCGCACTATGAGTGTGTGTTGTGTGTTAGTCCGCATCACGATGGCGACCAAACAACAGAAGAAGTTTGGGGTTATTCAGTTTGCTAAATGTGAATCGGTTACGACTGTTCAACGTGAATTCCGTCGCAAATACGGACATTGTCCGTATCGTACATTGGTTTCGTCAGTTCAGTGATACAGGTTGCCTTTGCAAGGTAAAAGTTCCGGGCGGCCGCATGTGTCTGAAGAGAATATGCAACGGATTCAACAAGCGTTCGTTCGCTGTCCGGGAAAATCAACCTTACAAGCTAGTCGGGAAATGGAAATCCCTCAATCGACGGTATGGACAGTGTTGCGAAAGCGATTGCCATACAGGTTACATCCTGTACAAGCTCTTATCGAAAGGGATAAAGAACTGAGACGTGATTTCTGCGTGTTCGTTCTTGCCCAGAACGAGGTAGACGATGCCTTCATGTCTATGCTGGTTTTTAGCGATGAAGCGACGTTTCATACAAATGGTAAGGTGAACTGACACAACTTGCTGATATGGGGTCAGGAGCCTCCCCATGTCACCATCGAACACGAGCGCACTTCCCCTTAAGTGAACATGTTTTGCACTATGTCCAAAGACACTGTTTTCAGGCCTTTCTTTTTTCNGGTCAGGAGCCTCCCCATGTCACCATCGAACACGAGCGCACTTCCCCTTAAGTGAACATGTTTTGCACTATGTCCAAAGACACTGTTTTCAGGCCTTTCTTTTTTCATGATCCCACTGTTACTGGAATCCCTTATTTGGACATACTTACAGAGTGGTTGTTTCTTGAGTTATAAGAGGCGACGGGGGACTTCATTTTCTAGAAGGATGGTGCGGCACCCCATTGGCACCTAGATGTTCGCGGATACCTAAACGAGACGTTACCACAACNTTCATTTTCCAGAAGGATGGTGCGGCACCCCATTGGCACCTAGATGTTCGCGGATACCTAAACGAGACGTTGCCACAATGCTGAATTGAGCGAGGAGCACCTGGTGACCAAGCTCTTCATCACATGCCTCCAAGAAGCTCGGATCTTACCCCGTGCGATTTTTTTCTATGGGGGTAAATAAATTATCAAGTGTTTCGTCTACCATTGCCAGTTAACATTGATGACCTCAAAACGAGAATTATAGAGGCCGTCCAAACCGTAACACTGGACATGTCGACAAGAGTGTGGAACGAAATTGATTATCACGTATATGTCGTTCGGCCCGCTCGTGGTGGTTACATTGAACATTTATGAATATATTGTAAACAAACTTCACAGTTCAATGGATCATTTGATTGGGCAACCAAGGTTATACGTTGTTTGGTTGTGATATTATAGACCTACAAAGTTGGGCTATTCTTTTTATACTCAGCCTGTATAAAAATGTTTTTTTTTTTTCAAATATTTCGTTTTGGTATTTTCTGATTACTATTAGATGCTGATAACTAATTTACACCGAAGTGTAATTAGGACTAATTTGTGGGCATTCTGTTGAATTTAGGTTATGTTGCCATGTGTTTGGCATACTCCAAATAAATACTTTGATGTTGATGTTTAGTCCCTCCCACTAAGTAAAATGTTTCCATCAAACTGCTTCTAATAAGTTTGCTCAAATATGGTTATACAGTAATGATGTCATCGAAACATTATCAATGCCACCATATTTGTCTGAGAATGTTGGATGGCTTCAGTTTCCATCAAAGATTTGAATACAATGCCTGTTGGCTGAGGGGTGTTGTGTTAAGGGAAGTTTTGAGTGGCGGTTGAAAACATTGTTTGATGTTTTGTAGATTAGGATACTCGACTAGGTACCAGACACTGTCGGCAGTTGGTGCCAATTGTTTCTACTGGCGATGATCTCAGGGAATGGCTGGTCATTCGCTCAGATGTATGCAGTCCCTCGGTGAAATGTTGGAAAAGACCCTCGCCCCTGATACTTGCATGGAAAATACTGTGGGACCATTTATGCCTTAAACTGTAAAAGCTCTGAGCCGAGCATACTGTCTGTTAAGTAATTTACATGAAACTGGGTTGAGGCGGGTTATTGGGGACCTGTACCCCGAAACGCCCGAAGGCAGTGCTTGAAATAAAAGACATGAAGTCTGAAAACTTGTATGTAATTATTCTTGCACAGAAACCCTTACGTCACTCTAGGTGAACACTATATACGGACTTTGGCCTGCATCCCACCAGATAGGCAAAACTGGGAAAAATATACATTTATGCATAAGAGTGAATTATTAGTGCATTAAGCTTCCCCGGGGAAGAATGAGTAGCATCTCCGGGTGCAGAATAAACAGTCTCCGGACGTTACATTAAACTGTGATTGGCGCTAATATGAGAAGGCATGCCGAACTCTTGAGACACCCGATGGCGATCATGCGCGATACACACTATGGTGGCATGCGTCTCGCTCTTCACTACTTTCTTCTTGCCTGTAACTTGCAACAATTAAAAGAACATGTACACTTGCATGATAAATTAACAAAATAGATGCTTAATATTACGTGAATAAAACCAGCTGCAATCTACATTTGGATGGCATTAAATGATGGTGAAACATTTGAAGTGAAATATACATGAATTTGAGAGTTACAAAATAAAAACCCTTAAATTCTAGTAGGTGCATTTCTGAACGTATACACTCTTAGTGTGGCTTTCTTTACTTCCAAATACTTTCTTTAAAATTGCCCTACAAATTATATACACTGGACCTGCTATTAAGCACCCGGTTTTGCTGCACTCCTCTGCACTTCCACACACATGCACTGCACTCTTGTCGGCACTCGCGATGCGCTGTAGTTACACTAGTACAGGTGATACTGTGGTTGCTCGGTTTGCAAATAGTCTGGAGGCAGGACACCATATTGCATCAAACGCTTTCCTCCTGCTGAGACCGTTCGCGGGGCCGCGCTTCTTCAGGTGCCGCAGGGACAAGCAGTGATCCCTAGGAAGTCGGGGCCGCAGGGCGTATAGATGTGACCTGGATGGTGTGGTTGCGGCTGCTGCTAGTGTTGAAGTGGGCGGCCTACTGTGGTGTGGGATGCTGTGGCATCATCGCAGGTCAGGCACGCCTGCACTGGCTGATGTCTATGGCTAGAGCGAGTGAAGTTTTTGGTGCGGTCGCGGTTTGGTGTGGTGGTGGGGGGGAGGGTGAGGTGAGTGCTTCGCTCCTCTTGCTGCCGCCATCACTGCTCCTGCTGTTGCTGCTGCTGGTCCAACAACACCTTTACTGCTGGTAGTGACCTGGGCAGTCTGTGATCGAGGGGTGTTGATCACCTGTTGGTGACTCTTCGGCTGCTGGTGGTGTTTCGGATGTGGCGCTGCTCTAGTGCATCACCCCCTCGCCAGTGGAGGACACCTGCGGAAGCCATCCTTATGCTGTCTGCAGTGTGGCAGGTGGTCCTGGGGTGTCTTATGTATTGGGTTGAATAAGGGGGCTAAAGGCCCTCATCGGGTTAGGTGCTCCGATGCCAGGCTTAATGATGCAGGCAGGTCGTGGTGCTGCTTCCTCTTACTTGTGCTGTTTGTATGCCTGGAATGGCTTTGATGCAAGAACGACAATGCCGGGTGGTGCCACGCCATCAGCGATGGGGCACCTGGACATAGGGTGGCGTCGGGTTTGCGGACTCTTGTAGATCCTCCTATGAGGAAGGTGCTGACGCATCTTCCTCTTTTGTGGGTGGTCGACAATTATCGACATCGGGGTTGCCATCAAGGGGCACCTGGTATGGGATTGTCGTCGACGTCACTCAATGTTAAGCGCAGGTCATCCTGGTGCACCTTGGCAGTTTTTCTGCTGAGCTGGACCAGGTAGGTGGTGGGACCGATGGCTTTGCGATAATGCGCCGCAAGCTCTAATTTCGCTGCAAAGCCTGCATGGAAGTCTGTGTGGGCTGCAGACTGCATGAGCACACTGATGTAGACGTGCTGACTGGGTCGTAGTTAAGGAGGTAGTCACACTGTGGGTTGCATCCACAGTGCGATGTTGCCTCTCTGGTGTTTGCGTAACTCTTGGTGCTCTCTCAGATGCAATTCACATCGGGCGTCACTGCTGACTAGGTCATCATTGNACCTATTATTTGTGATTGTGTGAAAATGAGTGTAAATTATTTTGGTTTGTGCAGGTTGATTATTGTTTGTGATCATGTACAAAATACAGCAAATTATTTTGCTTAATGCAGAAGTGTGCCCTGTGCTAGCTCTGCAGTGATGTGAATCACCTTGCCTATACCAGTCTGAGTCATGTATAGTACTATACCCCACAACTTTGCATATTTAAATGTTCAATTTCTATGTTTGGAAAAAAATAGGACTTGCTGGTAGCGGCGTTGACACGTCGACGGAGAGTGAAGAGGGTGGCGGGCAGATGGTCTGCCCACACGGAGCCGCAACTGGGTCTTGAGCTCCTGGTTGCGGCGCTCCATGGGGTTGGCAAATGGGTGGTAGGTTGTTGTCTTCAGGTGTCGCTCTCCCCAATGTGTACACAATTCTTGCCACTTCCTGCCAGTGAATTGCATGCTATTATTGGTAAGTAGGTTCTGCGGATATCCCCACCTGGGAAAAAGTAGGTTTGAAGGACCTTGGAAACACTCATGGCTCGTGCGCTACTTATGGGATATGTCATGACCCACCTGGAGAAGTTATCGGTGACCACAACGATGAATCCCCCCTGAGGACCTGGGGTAGGGCCCCATGAGGTCGAGGGACACTGTCTCAAAGGGCTTAATGGGCAGTCGAGGCTGCTGCTGTTGTACCCTGTCAGCTCGCCGTGCTTTGAATTGATTGCACTTAACACACTGTTGCACGTACCTGCATGAGTGCCTAATTAGTCTGGGCCAAAATAAATCTTCACGCTAATTGCAAATTGTTTGCTCTGTCCCCGGGTGTCCTATGTTGCTATTCTCTCTAACACTGGGGGGAACAAACAGTCTCCACGCATCATGGTTACTGTGTGAACATGTTTCTAAATGTCGATCTATTATGCACCAACACTCGACAGCCTGCTGGGCTCAACAGTCTTTCTGTTCACGAGTGAGTGTGCATTATAACTGCGCTTGCATAATGTCCGGTTTAGATCACATACAGTGAGGACATTGTTAGTAAAGTTGATCTGATGAATGCTTACCTCTGACTCAATGGTTCCTGCATTGTTGGTGCAATATCTCCTTCCACTCTGCATCATACTGCACCACGACATCGGTGCATGGTTATCATAAAGTACATCTGCTAACTGGTTTTCGCAGCCCGGGACATGCCCCACGACGATGTCGTAAACTTGAAGAAGCAATGCCCACCGGGTTAGCTTGCTGCGTGCCTCGCTCATGTTGTGGAGCCATAGTAAGCATTAGTTGTTGGTGAGAAGCATGAAGTGCTGGTACTCGAAGTATGCTCGGTACTTCTTGATAGACCATCCAATGGCCAAGCATTCACATTCGTTGACGTTGTACCTCTGCTCAGTTAGTCCGAACTTGGCACAAGCGAAGTCGATGAAGAAACGTTCGCCATTGTAGCCACACTGATAGAGCACTGCACCGAGTCCTTCTTGGATGGTATCGGTCTGCAGGTAGAGGTATTTTGTGGCATCATATCTTGCAGACACACTCGGAAACATAACTGGATTTGCTAGAAGGCGTCGTTGGCCTAGCTGTCCCATTGAAACCACTGCTGGGTTAACAGCAGTCCAGTGAGTGATGTAGTGATGATGGCAAAGTCATGGATGTGCTCCCGGAGCCTGGTACTCGTCAATCAGCTGCAGTTATTCGGGGTTGGGTTTGTTGCCTTCCTCGTCGACGACATTCCCAGGAAGTCGATGCTGGTTTTCCTAAGTGGCATTTGGCAGTTGCACACATGATGCCATTGATGGCCAACCTCTCGAGCACAAGTGACAGGTGGTGTAAGTGCTCCTCCCAACTTGTCGACCATATCACCACATCGTCCAGGAAGGCGAATGTTAATTCGCCGATGAGGCCGTCCAACTCTCTGACCATCATCACCTGGCAGGTGGCCAGAGCAGACTTCAGTCCTAACGGCATGGCGCAAAACTGAAAATGCTTGCAATCGGGTGCCAAGAAAGATGTCTTTGCCATGGCCTTCTAGCTTGACAGGAACTTACCAATAGACATTATGGCATTACCTTAAGGAACTTAAGGCATCTTTGATGCTGATGTATGGTAGTAACGCACTACGTGTCACTTGGTTCTCCGGACGAAAATCTACACAAAACCTCCACAAGCTGTCTTTGTTTGCGACAGTGTTATAGCGAAATTGAAGTCACTGTTTGTCGGATCAATAACACCGTCATTCATTATTTATTGAATTTGTTGTTTAATAATTAGTGCTTGGTGATCTAAATAACAGTGTTGCAGAGAGTTTATAGACCTGTCTTGCACTATTTGTATAGCATGCTCAGCTACTGGGGTAGACGAAGGGCGTCGTCTGCTGCAAACACATATCGGCACTCGTGAAGGAGTCGTTGAAAAGCTCCCTGGTCTTCTGGCGGTATTTTGTTGTCAAGGTGCGCTAGTGAAACAGCTGGTACTGTATCGGCTCGTCGTCGGTCAAGGTTATATACTGTGTGACGCTCCTTTAAGCCAAAATGGATGCGACGTGCCTTGGGTTCTACTATGGTGTTATTGTCTGTAAGCCACAATACATCAAGGATGTCTGGGGTAACATCTGCTATGGTTATTGTTTCTAGGTCAAGTATACGAACCATCACTGTGGCTTGACCTAGTGTGGTGATGGTGTGCTGGTTTGTGGCTCAACGAATTATGTGAGAGACTGGAGTTATATATTTAGGATGTACGAAAGTAGACTGCATGAAGTTATGCGAGGTAGCAGTCTATATTAATGCGTGGAAATGATGGCCGTTAATAGTTACGAAAATGCGAATGAACTGAGAATGACTGCTATTAACGTTGTTAAATTTTTGCTTGTTGCTGCGTCAAGTCGGGAATGTTGTCCAGTACTAGGGTGTAGGGAACGTCCGGCTATTTTACCCCCTGCTTCCCGTTTCCCGGATTGCTTCTTGAATGATTGTTTGTTTGAGGTTAGGATTGTTACGGCATGCACTGTACGAATGGTATTCCTGACTGTCACAATAATGGCGTCGTAGTTGGCGGCGGTTGGTTTCTGTCCCACTTAAAACATTTTTGTTTCGCGCACTGTCTGTCACACTATTGCTTTTGTTGTCACATGCAGCAGTAAAATTTTTCGTATACCTTTCTGTACTGTAATTGTTGTCACGTTGTTGTTCGGAAGAGTCTGATTTAGTACTGTTTTGCACTGCATTCTGTCCCTTCACACTGTCCTGACGTTGCGCGTGGCTCCTTAGTGCGGCACTTCTTTCCCAAGATTATCGTGTCGCACATGAGTTCATCAAGGCTGCTATTAAGCAGTGGTACTAACGTGGCATGGTATTCTGGTTGCACTGTTTTTGCCACCACTTCGAGCACTTCGTGCTCTGGCAGGTGTGGGTGAAAACATCTGACAAAATGTACTTTTCTGGTGATAAATGTGGTTATTATCTCCACTCGCTGTTGTTCTTCTAACAACAGTTTGCTTTGTTCTTGAAATAACGTCAATGCTCCTCCAAAGCGGCACTGGAAAGCATGGAGGAACTCCTCCCACTGTAGACAGTAGTGATTGATAGATTGCCACCAGAAATGCACTTCTCTGAAGAGTTACGCTACTACACAGCTAGGCCACTCCTCCACACATACCCCATAGCATTGCAGGCGTGCTGTACAGTCACTCAGTAAGTGCTCCCGCAAAGGTGGGTAGCGAATGGGATTGCGAGGGCTTGGTAGCAATTTTTAGTCCAGGTGCAAACGTTGGGATCGCTGTAGTGTTTTGGTGTTCCGCTACTTTGTGGCCATGTGCTCGCAGCTGGTGGAACGAAGTTGGGCATGGGAAATTTTGTCACCTGGATTCGATTGCAGAAATTGTGGTGCGTTAGTTGATAGCACTGGAATCATCTGTTGGGGGAAAAGCAGGCGTGGGAAAGTAGGTGGCGAGTGGTGGTATGTAAGGGGCAGATAGTGGGAGAGGGAGAGGTGCTGCAGTCAAGCCTGGCTGGTGGGGTGTGAAATAAGCGAGCGGTGCGGCATTGTTTACATCTGCTATGTGCACGCTAATAGCGTGTGGCAGCTGCGATGTGGCATCGATCGCTGCTGTAAATTGCTGACACGTGAAATTGCCATCTTGTACTGTCAGTCTCTCACCAGGTTGCAAACATTGCACGTGTTCATGCACTGCACACACCCAGTATTGTAACACTTCACTACATTCACCTCCTGAACAGACTGGGCAGTGACATAGCATTGGTATACATTCTGTCCAGTTAATAAATCTTTGAACACTGTAGAAGTGTTTAATTGGTTATTATTGCTGTGATACTGTGAGCACTGAAAGTTCCGATTTTGTACTGTCGCGAATTTGTCGTGGTTAGGCATGTTGGATTGTAATACTGTAGGCACAAAGTATACTGAAGAGTAGAATACCTTGTCTCATGCACTGTAAACTGGCACACAAAATTTTGTTGTTTGGGAACTGAATGTTGGATTTTTGATGACTGATATCGTCCAAAACTTCAAATTTACACTGGGTTTGAATTTTGTTTATCACATCGGAGCTGTTCATATGTTCGTGGTTGCTAGTTGGACTGGTTTTACGAGTGCACTTGCAATATGTTGTGCCTAATTTGTATTTAGACACTACATCCTGTTAGATGGGGTGCAGTCATTGCCAACACAGAGGCGTCGAGACACCTACAGGTGTTAGGCCAGTCAATTGTTGATGGTCGTGACACAGCAGTCGAACTCGGCAGTGGGTGTCAAGGGCATGGCCCACCACTTCGTGGCTGACCTCCCTGCGCCCGTTTAGAGGTATGTAACATCTGTCTGTTGAGAGGGTGTACACACCTGCGCACACAGACTGCTGCGCCGATCGGGAAATAGGTGTGAAAATTGCTCAAAGAGGGGTTGAGGTGCCAGGAAATTTTGAGGTTTTCTGGATCGAAAAACGTTACGAATGGTGAGTGAAAGGTATGCCACATGGAAGGATGACAAATAACGCCTGTTGGCTGGTTGGTGTTGGGTTATGAGAAGTTATGATGGGCGGTGAAAAACATTGTTAGGTGGTTTGTGGATTTGAATACCCGACAAGGGACAGACACCGTCGGCAGGAGGTGCCAATTGTTGCTGCTAGTGATTATATTATGGTATGGTGGGCCTTTAGCTCGGGTGTACGCAGTCCCTTGGTGAAATGTTGTAAGAGACCCTCACTCCTGATACTTATATGGAAAATACTGTGGGCCTATTCAGACTGACCCAATGCCTTAAACTGTAAAAACTCTGAGTTGAGCATACTGGTTATTAAGTAGTTTACATGAAACTGGGTGAAGGCAGGTTATAGGGGACCCATACCGGAAACGCCCGAAGGCAGTGTTTGAAATAAAAGACACGAAGTTTGAAAACTTGAATATAATTACTCTTGCACAGAAACACTTACATCATTCTAGGTAAACACTTTATACATACACTGGTGTGCGGTCCACCAGATAGGCAAAACTGCAGAAAATACACATTTATGCATAAGAGTGACTTATTGGTGTATTATGCTTCCCCCGGTGATGCTATTCCCGATGAAGAAGGGATAGCGTTTCCAGGTGCGGAAAGAACAGGTTCGGGTATGTTACATTAGACTATTGCAACTAAGGGTGATTGGCGCGAAAATGTGATGGCACCGGGTGCGCGACGCGGCACATGCCGACCCCTTGAGACACCCGATTGCAATTGAATCTGGCGAGCATGCGTGGTGCGGACTATGGTGGCATGTGTCACGCCATGCACGACTTTCTGCTTACCTGTAACTTGTAACAATTAAAATGACATGATAAATTAACAAAATAAATACATAAATATTCCCTGAATAAAAACAGTTACAATTTACTCTTGGATGGCATGAAATGAAGGTGAAACAACTGAGGTGAAAAATATACGAATTTAAGAATTACAAAATAAAAACCCTGAACATATACTCTTATACTTTGACTTTCTTTACTTTCAAATACTTGCTTTGAAATTGCCCTACAAATCATATACGCTGGGTCTGGCATTATGCACCCACGCCCGTCCGCTGGTGGTGGGGTTATGTGGTTGCACTTCACTGTTCTGCACTTTCACACATAAGCACTGCACTCATGTTGACACTCGCAGTGCGCTGCAGCTATACTAGTGCGGTTGAAGCTGTGGATGTACGGTGTGGGATACGGTCTGGAGGGTAGGATGTTATCCTACTTCCTAGATTGAACCAGTTCTAAAATTTCTTTGATGTTTGACAGTTTCAGCCAATTAGAATAGTGCAAGACAAAAATGGATGTCAAAAAAAAAAAAAAAAAAAAAACCAATAATTACTGGAAACTAAGTAGGTTTTTTTTTGTTCTGTGTGAAATAATGTTGTGCCCAATGAAATCGTGTAACTGTAGTGTAATGCTCTTCCAACCAGGAGGTACTTACGGGGAAATCATTTGTGTGTGGACGAGATGGTGTGGACTGCTGGGTGATGGCTTCAGTATTTTGAAGGGGAGCATACTGGCTGTTTGGCGTCCGGCACGCATGAGACGGTAAGAAATAAGTGGGCGTAATGTAGAGGTGATGCATGAAAGAGAGTTACTTTTTGGGGGCGAAGTCAAGTTGGTGATTCACGGGTAATGAACGTAAAAGAGTGGATGGACCAGTGCTACATCAGCCTTGGCTGGGGCCGTTATCATCCAGGCTCGTATTCCTCCGGGTCCTCGATGGCGTCCCTCCTCAGGTGTCTGGTGAAGAGCAGTGGCTGGCGAGGAAAAGTGGTGGGTGGAATGGGGTTGGTGAGTTGATGAATGAGTGGATTGTCGAGGTTATGTGCGCATGAGTGGGTGAAGTTGTCGGTGAGGTTTGCGAGCATGGTGTAGAAATGAGGGATGTTAGCGGGTGTGAGCACTTGGTGATGTGAAATAGGGAGAGGGAGGCGAAAAATGAGACGAAGTGAGCGGAAGAAAATATGAGTGGGGGGTCGGAGAGTATGAGTGGTGACGTGGGCCCAAGCAGGGCAGGCATAGGTGATGATTGGGAGGATGAACGTGCGGAAGATGGTGAGGCGAATTTCAGGGAGTTTGTGGAGCGGGGGTTGTGGAGTCCCCGATTATGGGAGGAGGACGGGTGCAATATGAATAATGGCGGTGCATATTTTGAGGGTGACTGAGTTGAGGTGAGGGATGAAGTTGAAATGGTTATCGAAGATAACGCCCAGGTAGCCGAAGTAGGTTAAGCAGATAATTTATTTATGTAGAAACTGTCTGTGCATGAATGCTATTTTAAGTAAATATTGCACATGATTACAAACTCAGATGTATTAAATTTCATTTTGTAGGAAACATCTCTGATAAATAAAATTTGTATTTATTAAAGAAGCGAAAATAAACTACACCATTCGTTACATTTCTGCCCGTAAAGGGCTGTATGTAAAAAAAAAATAAATATATATCTCACTATGAAAATAATTTTTGAAAACCAATTCAAATTAGATTCTCCCAGTAAAAAAAATTCGATAATGGGACAATTTTTCTTACACATTCAAGTTTAATTAATAACATTTGTTACAAGGAAAATTCTATGGCTGTATTTTGTCTTCAAATTTTATTGTCAAATATAGTCGGAGGCGACAATTTGCCAGTGAAACAGGGACTTTTCAAAACCCACCTCTTCTCCTTTGGTTTTTTGGGAAATAATAATTTATAATTTAGGTTGCCCAAATAATTTTTTTTTTCCAAGTTCTAAGTAACAAATTTTATTTTAAATATGAATCTGAATATTAAAACTATTTGATTCGAATTTTCGAAGCTTCGTCCACCCCTACAAATAGGCCCATCCAGGATATCAGTTTATTCACAATACATGTGTGTATTGAAATAAATTGAAATATAAATCCTTAATCACCTTGCAAGAAGCTACTGAAAATGAACTTCACTCTTTGTAATATTAGTCGCTCTATGCTCAAACATTTTTTGGGGTGACAAGGGGAGGTCAAGTTTGTGCTTATGAGCATATCATTGAGTTAAATAATATTTTGTTTAAAAATCACGCTTTTTATCCCCATATACGATTAAACACCATCTTTGTTGGAAAAAAATACATTTAAACACAAAAGTTAAACATCTGCAAAAATTAATTACTCATTAAAATGTTTTGCATAACATTTTTAGGCGAAACCATTTGCTCTGAAATACTAAAAATGATAGGTGCAACTGTTTTGAGTATCAGGTAAACTTGATAAAATTTGTACAATTTGTTTACCAATGCCTACTCGTGACTGCAGTGACCTTCTTAGGCCAGACTCTGCGAAGTACCGACTGCTCTGTGGTGTGGTGCGTTTGACAGGATGACTGTGAGTCAAACTGATATCACATGATAAGATTTATTTAATGTTTCATTTACTCTACCGACTGTCCTCTAGCCAGATGTGTATGGGGTGGAAGTAAGTACATGCAGCAGACAAATATATATATATATATATTTAAATATAACAGTTTCCCCTTTCGCCAACATTCAAGGGGAGGAAGAAAGATACACTTCTTAGAGAGGCAGAAAAAGTAGAGAGAAAGAGAGGACGTAATAATGCAACTCTGTGGTTGCTATGTAACAGCTTCCCTTCTAGTAAGGCTGGTAAGGAGAGGGGGCATGCAAAAGCCAGACTGGCCGTGTCGCCGACACCATCAGCTGAACTGGAGAGGGCTGCGCCACATTGCAATCATAAATGGCCGTGCGTTTAACATATTTCACACCAAGTTATTAGGCATTTGCATTAAAAACCAGCTTAAAATTTTTTTTGCGGAAAATTTTAAGTGCTGGGACCAAAATGGAATTCGATTAATCCAATATCTGATAAACGTTAAAAGCAGGTAATGTTATCATTATTTATATAGGCATTTTGCCAGGACCACTGAAAATTAACTGTGGATACTATTTATTAGTACATGGGTTTCCGGTACTGCAAGAGTCCACTGTATGAAATTGCAAACATTAAGTAAATCGTAGTTTGCAAATAAACCACTTACACTTAACAAATAACACTAAATGAAGTTTATTCAAAAGACGTTAGTCTTCGGAAATAAATTATTTCAATAAGAAATTCTCTTTTATTTTTTTTACAAGAAACACTTGAAAATTTCGCACTCGGTAAAATGCCCCGCTCAATGTAAATAAACATTTTTGGCGATAAAGTCTTCACTTCTGGAGTATCATTTTTTCCACGAGATGTCAGCCCATTGATTTTAATTAATATTTTATACAAATAATGTTTATTTCATTAAGATAAATTTAAACATTGTATTCACAGAGAAGGAAAAATGCAATTTGACATGTAATTTGTAAATTTTTTATGGGTTACAATTTATTATTATGAATTTTTTCAAGTGTAGCGATTTAATGAAGTCATTTTTGTATGGCAGTTTACTGTATGTTATGATATGCAGTACAAAAACACGTATATATGTATTCCCATTTATACATTCGTGTCTTTATGTACGAAAGATTAAAATATTGTGCTGTGTGGCACATCAACACTGTTAATATAGGACAACACAAGAATCATCTGCATTGCGAGTCGACAGTTAGAAGCGATAGTTTGCAGCATATATACGTAAATTATGTACTGGATGCCACACTTTAGTAGGGGATGGTGGGGCACCTTGAACATAGGGGCACCTGGAACCAAAGGCCTGCATTATTTTAGTTTGACGTTTTTATGCTAGATGTCTCTAAAGCAGAATCAATACATATCGGGTATATGCGCAACATAAGTTTCACCGTATCGTGTTTACTNGAGTCGACAGTTAGAAGCGATAGTTTGCAGCATATATACGTAAATTATGTACTGGATGCCACACTTTAGTAGGGGAGGGTGGGGCACCTTGAACATAGGGGCACCTGGAACCAAAGGCTTGCATTATTTTAGTTTGACGTTTTTACGCTAGATGTCTCTAAAGCAGAATCAATACATATCGGGTATATGCGCAACATAAGTTTCACCGTATCGTGTTTACTGTTACAATTTTAAAAGCTTTTCGTCAAAATTTGACAATTGAAGTAACTTTTTCATGTAAGTTAATAGTTTCTGTATGCTCTTATCATAGTAAGAATCATTAATCTTTGTAACTGAATAGATAGTATATGATTTATAGTACTTTCTTATGTAACCTTTAGTTTCAATGTTCCAAGATGTCGGCATGACAACGAATGATCAGAAATGACTGCCGACGGGGCACATTGGACTGCAAAAGTTGGGGGTAGTTTGATCGAAGTTCAACCTGCCCCATCCTTATATGATGCGACTATAATTATAAAATTAACAAAGTCTAACAATTCAATTCTACCCTGTAGCTTCCTTGGAGTACAAACATTATTTTCTTTCATTTCAGAAAATGGTTCTTAACTACAAGCCAAAGACTAATACGGGGAAAACTGACGATAGTCTGATGAGAAAAGCTGTTGAAGAGGTGATGAAAGGCCGCTCTATTCGTCAAGTCAGTTATGACCTAGAATTAGATAGTATAATGTTGTCTCGATACATGAAAAAATATCAGTCTGGTGACGTGCATGATGATCATGTCTTTGCCCCTCATTTCAACACAAGAATGGTGTTCTCAAAAGAAGAAGAAAATGGATTGGAAGAATATATTTTAACCTGCTCCTTAATGTTGCACAGTCTCACCTATAAGGCTGTAAGACGCCTTTCGTTTGAATATGCAATGAAGAAGGAAAAAAATATGCCAGATTCCTGGAAGGCCAATGCTATGGCAGGAAAGGACTGGATTTTGGGATTTATGAAACGATATTCAAATGTATCTCTGCGGGCTCCAGAAGCAACTAGTATCTCTAGGGCTCAAGGCTTCAACAGAAAATCTGTGAGAGAATTTTTCGAAGTTTGGATGAAAACGTTGGCGGAGAAAAATTTGGCCCAGAATCTATGTACAATTTAGACGAAAGTGACATAACCACAGTTGTTTGCTGTGTGAATGCAGTTGGAAAGGCATTACCTCCAGTAATGATTTTTCCTAGGGTTAACTACAAGGATCACATGATCATAGGCGCTCCTTCGGGAACTCTAGGACTAGCAGCTCCAACTAGGTGGATGAACAGCGAGCTGTTTCTTCGCGTTCTCGCACATTTCATAAACCATATAGGGCGTTCTGTTGAAAAACCCGCGGATTTATTCATTGACAACCACGACAGTTATTTGGGAATCCAAGTAATTGAACTGGCCCGTGAAAATGGACTTTCTATTATAAAATTCCCACCCCACACATCACATAAGTTACAACCACTTGATGTTTTCGTATATGGGCCACTAAAGACTCATTACAAAAGAGCTGTCAATGAATGGAATTTAAGTAACCTTGCGAAACGCATTACATTCTGTGATCTTCCTGAATGTTTTAATAGGGCGTTTTATCGAGCGCTTTTGCTGGAGAATATATCAAATGACTTTAAAAAAACTGGAATCTAGCCAGTTAACTCCGAAATATTTTCCGATGATGAATTCCTTGCAGCTGGAGTCTTCATGAGTGACAATTCTACTCAAAACATTGTTCCGAAAAGTCCAGTCCATGATGACACGCAGCTCGTGGATTCCGAAGACGATCTGAATGAACCCTTGACATTCGTTAAAGATTCTACCACCAATGACACAAATTATAGTGAGATAANACCGAAGACGATCTGAATGAACCCTTGACATTCGTTAAAGATTCTACCACCAATGACACAAATTATAGTGAGATAATCCAAATACATCCATTGTCAAAGTGAAAGGCCGTCGAGCAGTCAAAACCTCGCGCGAAAAGGGCGGTCGTTGGCTGCAAACTTATTACGAGCACACCTGAGAAAGATAATGCGATTGAAAAGCAGAAGCAGAAAACGGCCAAACATAAATCACCTGCTGCTCAAAACTCGTTACGAAACAGAGAGTTCTTTATTGCTCAGAGCGGACACGACAGTTCGGATGATAACATAGAAAATGAAGGTTTCACTATGATTGAGTACTCAAGTGTTAAATATTAAAAGGACTTCGAAGACGACATGATAAAACTTACACAGTTAATATCAAAAGACCCGGAAAGCGGTGACTTCGCCCTGATAAGACCATTGAATTACAAAAGTAACTGTGTTTATTATGTAGGACAAGTAATCAATATAATGGAAGAAGACAACGAACAGCTATACGAGGTTGAATTTTGCTGACAATCACGTAAAATGACTGGTTGGTTCTTTAAACCAGAAAGAGATGATAAGGATCTGATATTGTGACGTGTCTTCCAAAGCCGACCATGACTTGTGGCACCAAGAGGGTTTGATCTCTGCTGCAATTTAGTGTGGACCTTAGTCAGTATAACTGCCAATAAATGTATTTATTTTTTATACATAACACAGGTTTAAGGTGCCCCTCCATATGGTTCAACGCGCCCCACCAAAGGGGCACATTGAACCACTTCACATTTTTCTTTGGAAATTAAGTTTAACCAGGTTCTTGATATACTAATACATTTGTTTTCTATTTTTCATTTACTATTGAATTAAACTTAGGTTCGGTATACACGTTGTTTGATTAGTTTTATTATCAAGGTTTTTACGAATATTTTTCTCTAAACATGTTCAAGGTGCCCCACTCTCCCCTAAGTTAAAGGGAAATATTTTTTCATAGCTCACATGGGTTATTTGGGTGGGAATTGAAAATCTTATGTTAAAGTGAATGGTACATTAATATTAAAATTTTTGTAACAGAATTTTACTGCACTGAGTTTAATGTTTTAAAGTTATATAAATAAATTGTGTATCAAACAAATTCTGTTGCAATTCTTGCAAGAGGTGAAGGATAGAGTAATTTCTTGATTCTAAGATATTTCATGGTTCCTAGGAAAATGGTTTTTTTTAAAAAGAGGTCATTATTGTGACATGTAATGGCCAGGGAATGGGACGTCACATACAGTAGGTTTTTGTTTCTGCATATGTCAATTGTACAAGGAGAGGGTGGACTCTACTGTGGAGGCGTCTGGATTATGCTCGTCGGCCTCGCACATATACCATATTTAAAGTCGAGCGCATTGGCAGCTGGCTAGGCACAAAGTCCGTGACTGCGAGNTTTTAAAGTTATATAAATAAATTGTGTATCAAACAAATTCTGTTGCAATTCTTGCAAGAGGTGAAGGATAGAGTAAATTCTTGATTCTAAGATATTTCATGGTTCCTAGGAAAAGGGGTTTTTTTAAAAAGAGGTCATTATTGTGACATGTAATGGCCAGGGAATGGGACGTCACATACAGTAGGTTTTTGTTTCTGCATATGTCAATTGTACAAGGAGAGGGTGGACTCTACTGTGGAGGCGTCTGGATTATGCTCANAGTAAATTCTTGATTCTAAGATATTTCATGGTTCCTAGGAAAAGGGGTTTTTTTAAAAAGAGGTCATTATTGTGACATGTAATGGCCAGGGAATGGGACGTCACATACAGTAGGTTTTTGTTTCTGCATATGTCAATTGTACAAGGAGAGGGTGGACTCTACTGTGGAGGCGTCTGGATTATGCTCGTCGGCCTCGCACATATACCATATTTAAAGTCGAGCGCATTGGCAGCTGGCTAGGCACAAAGTCCGTGACTGCGAGATAATGCCTCCGGGAGTCTGGAACGCGATGGGTGGCTGGCTTAACACGTGTGTTGGTTCCTTGCGCAGGCCCTGGCTTTGACATTCTGACATCGGCTGCAGCTGAAGCGGGCGGTTGGGAAGGCTGACCTTGACATCGCCTGGCTGTTGGTGTATCTGTGGGCTGGCTGGAGCTGCGTTTGCTGATGCTGGCTCTTCCACTCGAATCACTCCCATTAGCAGTGGGATCNTATCTGTGGGCTGGCTGGAGCTGCGTTTGCTGATGCTGGCTCTTCCACTCGAATCACTCCCATTAGCAGTGGGATCCCTCGTCGTAGAAGCTCTACAGCATGATGGGCAGCTCTTGGAACCCTAATTGGGAGGGCAAAGAAGTTGGTGGGTAGGTTAGTGAAATGAGGCTTTAATAAGTGTCGGGAGGCTTGTGTGCTCTTTCTCGGGTGATAAAGAGTTGAAGGCTGGCATAAGTTTATTACATATGGGGTGGCTAGATGCAAGAATAGCAGCTGTCCTTCATGCATTTCTCCTGCTCCCACGTCGGTGGGCAAACATCATGAGCAAGAATGGTGCTACGGTTCCTCCTGTAGAGGATTACGGGCAACATACCCCTAGCTTGAGAATACTCCAGACGTTTCCTGGGTCAAGCCTTGTCAGACCTGGCACCCTCTCTGGCGAGTTTATTGCTTTGGAGGTAATTGGTTAGCTGACTTAGTTGGCCCAGATGCTTCGTCGTGTGTCTTCCTTGTGGCTGGGGCTCTACCGTACGTGCGCAACAGGTACCTTCATGTACCTGGTCCACAGCATTGGTGGCCATCGACGGTACCATAACTTCCCTAATTCAGTGGTACATTGAGAAGGGAAGGGAGTTCATAAGAAGGGTGGGGGTAGACTTGAAAGGCACTGGCAGTGGGGAAGTTTCCATTTCACCCCTCACATTGTTATAATGTTGTGGACGAANGGGGTAGACTTGAAAGGCACTGGCAGTGGGGAAGTTTCCATTTCACCCCTCACATTGTTATAATGTTGTGGACGAAGTTACATTTGCAAACTTTGAAAAGTGGTTTTCGAATATTTCAAATGTGCTAGCTATTTTGACACTAATTCTAGGNGGGGTAGACTTGAAAGGCACTGGCAGTGGGGAAGTTTCCATTTCACCCCTCACATTGTTATAATGTTGTGGACGAACAAGCAGCATGCTTTTTCCCTCAAGACTTACTTTTCGCAAAATCGCTTTATTGTGGCGGTACAACACGTGTTTCGTACACGCTAAAAAATCCCGCCTTGGGACCCTGTTCCCGACCAAAAATTTGATTATGTTGTGGCTGGAGAACTTCAGGATAACAGGACAAGGGAGTAAAGAAATAGGACAACGACCAAGGACCTCTCGAACATCTGAAAACTTCGAGGCTGTCAGAAATTCCATTGTGCTGTCACCTAGGTGGACTGCCCACAACCATGCAGATGCCCTTGGCCTGTCAAATCGTTCACTTCGTCGCATTATTCATGAAGAACTCCAATTCCATCCGTACAAGCTGGTTGTCATTTCGGAACTTCAACACAAGGACTGGAATAATCACATAGGGGCACGTCAACAGTTCCTTGAAACAGTACCTCACAAAGCCATAGTTTTTTTTTTTTTTAGTAATAAAGCACTTTTTCATGTTTCTGTTTGCGTAAACAAGCAAAACATGCATTTTTGGAGTGGCATCAACTCAAGGCAGATCCATAAACTGCTTTTTCACAGTGATTGGATCACAGTGTCAAGAGTCGGGATCAATATTCCTTACTTTTTGAAGAAGACAACCATGCAATTACTGTGAATTCTAAGCATTTTGTCACCAATAATCCAAGATTTTTTTGCACCCTCACTTCAGGATGTAAATGCTGGACTTCTCTGGTTCAAGCAGGATAGGGGCATGTCCCACACAGCTCGACATTCAGTGGATGATTTTACTTATCAGCCCGAGGCGCGACATTGCATGGCCAATGTGCTTGCCAGATTTAATCCCTTCCGATTATTTCTTGTTGGGTTGTTGAGGTCATTAAACATTGTCCCAGGACCGTAGATGCCCTGAAGGATGCAATCAGCCTGGAAGTTGCTTGCATATAGCAAAATATGCTTGAAAAAGTCATGCGAAACCTGTGAAACAGCCTGCAGCAGTGTATTGACACTACTGGACACCACTTGCTAAAAATTANATTGACACTACTGGACACCACTTGCTAAAAATTATTTGTAAAACCATGTGAATTAAAATTCCTGTGTTCTGTTTCATAATCTAGAAATACAATTATTGTAACTGGGATAGTGTTTTTATAGTTACCTTCAAAATTAAGGATGTTATTTTGTCCATACTGTTGACATGTAGGTTGGTGCAGGTCAAGCAGTTTTTGTTTTTTATACAGACTATTGGATTCGGTAGAAATAATATCAGCCATTTCCATCAGCCATTTGCTGCTATTGATTGAGTAATAATTACCATGAGTACCACCACAACAGGAAATAAATTTGTGTTCAACTGCAACATCTATTTTCATACTAAACAATATTACAATTGAATAAAATGCAATTTACCAAATGCTATACAAATGACAAATACTTAACCTTAATTTATTTTACACATATAAAGTACACCGAATATATTTTTGAAAACATTGTTGAAAGTTTTGGGGTTCAGACTAAAGTTTCCCTTCAGTGACCAGGGAGCCTCGAAATTACACAACTAACATTTAACAGGTGGGACCACACTCTAAGAAGTAGTAAATACTTAGCACCATATTATCTCTAAATATGCTGCTGCATTTGCTATATATATACATAATGCTTTTTTGATCTCTGAAAATATATTACTCACTGCTGTGTCAGCACTCACAAAACGGCTTGCTCTTTGAATAATCATGCTTGTAAATACGTATGCTTACAATTTAAATATATGGAATACTTAACAAACAGCTTATATAAAATGATCGGTAGCCACCTTAATGTAATTAATACTACTGGTTACTATCAAAAATTATTTCCGTCTCTACGAACATTACAAATTGCACCACGACTAAAATGTTGAACGCATGCAGGTACTACGCAATTACTCCAGGTACAGTTGATGCACACTTTACTACAGCAACAATTAATTTACTGATGGTAAAGTAAATCCTTTGCATACTCAGGTATGACACCTTTAATGACTGCAAGTACAGTTACTTCTCCGTGTATATATGTACAACACATTTAGTGACACAGTTAATACTCAGTGTACATATTTAATGCCTGACCAGTTAATATTCTGTGCACGCAGGTGCAACAGATTTAATGTCCATCATGCAGTTCACAGATCGTTCGTTGATACACACAGTACTCTTTTCCCAGAATAATACTCGCACTCCAAGTGTGGCGTGAAAAAATCACATGGAGATTACCTTGTATCCTCTGCGAAAAACTCTTTGAGAAATTCCACAACCCCACGGTGTTTGCGGGAAACCAGGACTCAACAAGGACCTGTTTTATGGCTGCTCGGAGCAGTTCATGGTATTGACAGCGCCGTTAATCTCCCAAAATCCAACCAAATATTAACGACCACAAATACTCTGGCTTCTTCCAACACACATGCAACCTTTTAAAAAGTGTGTGTACACACATTTAAAAGTATTAATAAGTGTAATTTGACTAGCGCTCTTCCCAAACCAAAATGTGTCCAGTACATTTAACAGCTATTCCACATCACTCCCGGACATTGGCTATAATAGCGAGGTAATATTAATTTACGACCGCGGGCGCTTGCAAACATTGGCTCGTACATCCGAGCCCACCAAGTCACCAGCGGTGGACAGCCCCGAATAGCCGGATACAGATAGCTCGATACCCGTAAGAGTGTTGTCATCCTCCTGTGATGCCACAACACCACCGCGACCCATACGTAGTTCTTGTTCCAAGCTAGCCAACTCGCCACTGACATCAGGCAAAAACTCCTTCGAAGAGTTAGGCCACTTACCGCGACGTGTGCACCCTTTAGTGACAGATGTCACTGCAAAACCACACATGCCTCAAAGATATTTCACTTCGGTGTGCTCCAAATATGAGGCGAACTTCTCAATTACAAACACACAAGCTAAAGCTTCCTTCTCATAAACGCTATAAGCCTGCTTCAACTTCAACTTAGTGTTACTAGCATAAGCTATGGGTCTTCTCTCCACCTCCCTCCCCGGCAACAAAACATTACCATTAGGTGCTAATGCCCTACTACTTGCATTCACCAGCAGTACAAAGTGTTCTTCTTGATTAGGTAGACTCACCTTAGGAGCCCAGAATGGCAGAGGTGTCCCGGTGACCCCAAAGGCTTTGGCTAGAAGGCATGCAGTCGAGTGGTCGTAGGCTGAGATGTTGCCAATGCAACATGTTGTCACTATGTCGCCTCACCAGTTCAGGTGCNTCCAGCATCCTTCTGGAGGTAAGACTGGCAGCGCCGGTGTCTCGCATGCGGGGTAACCACTTCGGTCCCCTCTGCATTAGCAGGTGGTCAGCTCATACTCTTGAACATACACGTATGTGATAGCATCTCCAGGTCAGGCCACACCAGCATCTGGTGCGGGCATCGTGGTAGAGGTGCATTGGTGTGAGTGTACTTCAAATGTGGTTTGGCCCCAGTAGGCTACTAATGGTATCCCATAGGTGAGTGCTGGCATCGCGTCTCCTCTGTTTCTCATGCTCCCGAGCTCGCCTCGGGCTGAGGGCAGCGGGAGGTTGTGTCGTGGGCCTCGTCATCGGAGAGGGGATGCCCGGCATCTCCGCGTCGTCTGTTGTCACTGGCATGTCACATGCTGTCTCCGTACTAGTAGGCCGTTTATACCAGCATCTGACTCGGTGATCTTGTGTGGCGGTGGTATCTCGGTGCTTGACAACTTTAGATGGATCTCAGGTCTGGGTGCCATGTGTTTTCCAGGAATCACATCAAGTCCAGCTCTGTCTCCCTGGCCCAATCACACATACAGGATTCGGACCCGTTTCGTGGTGTGGTTGCCCGTTTGATGGAGTGTTGTTTTACTGCAGTTGCCCGCAGTTTTCCCCTTCATACATCGCGGTACAGAAGAATTATGTGCACCCAGGGCAGATGAAAATTACGATACCTTTTCCCCTGCCTTTCGTTACCGAAACGCAGTGTCGGTTTTCTCTTGGCTCACACAATACACACAAACAGCTCTGACTGCCCGGACACAAGGCACAGGTATTCACATTCGCGCATGGAGATAGGCAGTTCTTGTATGCATCATGCGCACTCCGTCCTCGAGTCACAGTTGTGGTAATTTACTCTATAGAGGTCGCTAGGATGTGGCGATCACAATTGCTGCTCCATGTGCACTCTTGATGCGATCCAACATGGCAGTACATCTACCACATGAGTTACATTTGCAAACTTTGAAAAGTGGTTTTCGAATATTTCAAATGTGCTAGCTATTTTGACACTAATTCTAGGGCATCCTAAATGTGTTAATTCAAGCTACATGTCATAAACATGGCAAATCAAATCGTTTAATTTTCTACCCAACTTACAAATGTTGATACTGTATGCAAACTTCACAAGTGTCAAGTGTATCAATTTAATGCCATCTGGATGCGTTTCAAAACACCCATTAGGTGTTACATACATTTGAATAGCGACAAACAGCATTTCAGTCACTTTTTTGTAAAACTGCTTCAAAACTTGCACACGGAGTGTTTACAAAGCAACAAGTAAAGCGTGTAACTGTGCATACAACATAACTGTGGTCAAAAGAAACGGTAACAAATTTATCTAACTGTTTTACAACTTTGTAACTTTTTGACATTTATTACATACATTTTCATATAAAAATTTGTGTATCAAGTTTCAAGTATAAGAGCCCTTCAGGCGCTAAAGGAGTGTCCCAGTGTCATTTTAGACAATTTAGTACAGTGTTAAAATCAGTTTCAGGCTCTTGTGCCACATTTTCAAAACATTTTGGCAATATGGCAGAAGAGTCCATGATCAACAATGGCCATCGCCAATAGCACCCCGCATTCCTGAACAAAGTGGTCATTTTCTGTCACCCCATCACTCACCTCAGAGACATTACACATCACTCGAGATCAAGGCATCAGAGCAGCGACGAAGATACACGAGGGCATGCGAGTTGCCTCCCCTCCCCCTGCAGTGGTACTCTGGGATTGCCATACCCACTCTAAGGTCGATAGGGTGAACTGCCGTGGGCGGAGAGTTCCACGACCCCGTGTCAGCTGTAGCTGCTAACTGTAACTACCACACCGCTTATCACACGCTCAGCTCATACGAGCACACAAGGAGAAAGATGACTATGCACAGCTCGGTGGGAAAACCTGAGGTTCTGTGCAGCAGGTGTGTGCTCCTGGTCGCGATCACAACCGNCTGTAACTACCACACCGCTTATCACACGCTCAGCTCATACGAGCACACAAGGAGAAAGATGACTATGCACAGCTCGGAGGGAAAACCTGAGGTTCTGTGCAGCAGGTGTGTGCTCCTGGTCGCGATCACAACCACCCTGGATTTTTTATGTATCAATGCTAATTACTTGTAATTTGTCATTGTACACACACAAACGGTAATCGAAGGTCANCCCTGGATTTTTTATGTATCAATGCTAATTACTTGTCATTTGTCATTGTACACACACAAACGGTAATCGAAGGTCATTTACCTCGATTAATTATGCAAACCAAGTACCATTTACCACAATAATGCAAATGTCCATAGGAACGCCAGTCAAACTGTGCTGGACCTGCATACAACCTATCCAAACACCCGGTTTTGAGAATCCCCTAATGGGAAAACCATGTCAGTGTNACTGTGCTGGACCTGCATACAACCTATCCAAACACCCGGTTTTGAGAATCCCCTAATGGGAAAACCATGTCAGTGTAACCAACAGAACAGTACAGAAGGACAACTAAAATATCTACCAGAATCTCAACGACTGAATGAATGGTACACAACTTTTTTTATGGTGTAACAGAAAGAGACAGTNCAAAATATCTACCAGAATCTCAACGACTGAATGAATGGTACACAACTTTTTTTATGGTGTAACAGAAAGAGACAGTCCACAATAACATGCATACACTGTGTCAAACCATATCATCCCCAGTTCGTTGCCCCTGTTCGCTGTGTTATGACAGTATGTTCGAAGCAACACTGGACTATTCAGACTTACTCATTGGTAATCAATTACCACCAACACACTGCCAACAGCCCATCTGCTACGTTGACAGGAGCGATGTAGTGAAATGCCGGCTTTGTGGGCATCAGGCTAACCAAAGGTGTATTCCCATGAACAAGTGGATTGCTAACATAGAACATTCATACAAATGCCAGGCATGCACAATGCATCGTGCGCAACCTGTGGCAAAACAAACTGCCATGCAGAATCCATGCTCCGCCACTACTTTAACTGTACCGCTTACACAATATACATCATACCTGTGACAATCTGAGTAAGCGCAGATCAAGGATAACATGCAGAAACAAAACAACACTCAATCAGCCGATAACACACCAGCACGATTTCAATTGTTACCGATGTCCGCAGGCTTACCGATAGATGTCCCCCAGGTTTTCCTCGAGGACTACACAACCTGGCTCCACTATTATGGTGTTTGCGAGGAAGAGGGGTCTAACTGTGTTGGATGCCAACTGAGCGAAGACATACGACAGTGGTGGCGATTGGTTAACCACTACGGGATGAAATGGGCCATCATTTTCACAGCATTCCAGTGCAGATATATACTGGCGAGTAAAAAAAAACTGGTATATGCGTGCGTATGCAAATAACAGAGGTATGGAACCAATCAGAGTAACGCGATGCAGTCGGCAGCGACTATATAAGATAACAAGCATCTGGCAAAGTTGCTAGATCGGTTACTGCTNAGGTATGGAACCAATCAGAGTAACGCGATGCAGTCGGCAGCGACTATATAAGATAACAAGCATCTGGCAAAGTTGCTAGATCGGTTACTGCTGTTAGAATGGCAGGTTATCAAGATTTAAGTGAGTTTAAATGTGGTGTTATAGTCGGCGCACGAGAGATGGGACATATCATCTCCGAGGTAACTATAAAATTTGGATTTTCGCATATGATCATTTCACGAGTGTACCATGAATATCGGGAAGCCAGTAAAACATCAAATCTTCGACATCGCTGCGGCCGGAAAAAGATCGTGAACGAACGGGACAAATGACGACTTACGAGAATCATTAAACGTGACAGACGTGCAACCCTTTCTCAAATTGGCGCAGATTTCAATGCTGGGGCATCAACAAGTGCCAGCGTGCGAACTATTCAATGGCCCATCATTGATATGGGCTTTCGGAGCCGAAGGCCCACTCGTGTACCGTTGTTGTCATGGTATGGAGCGTGTGCAGTTGGCGTGATATGGGACCCCTGATACGTCCAGATACGACTCNTGTACCGTTGTTGTCATGGTATGGAGCGTGTGCAGTTGGCGTGATATGGGACCCCTGATACGTCCAGATACGACTCTCACAGTTGTGAGATACGTAAGCATCCAGTCCCATCACCTGCATCCATTCATGTCCAATGTGCATTCCGACGGANTGTACCGTTGTTGTCATGGTATGGAGCGTGTGCAGTTGGCGTGATATGGGACCCCTGATACGTCCAGATACGACTCACAGTTGTGAGATACGTAAGCATCCAGTCCCATCACCTGCATCCATTCATGTCCAATGTGCATTCCGACGGANACTCACAGTTGTGAGATACGTAAGCATCCAGTCCCATCACCTGCATCCATTCATGTCCAATGTGCATTCCGACGGACGTGGACAATTATAGCAGGACAGTGCGACACCCGACACGTCGAGTGTTGCTACCGAGTGGCTCCAGGAACACTCTTCTGACTTTAGACACTTCCATAGGCCACCTAAATCGCCAGACCTGAACAATATTGAGCATATTTGGGATGCCTTGCAACATTCTTTTCAGAATAGTTCTCCACCTCCTTGCACTCCTATGGATTTGTGGACTGCCCTGCAGGATTCATGGTGTGAATTTCCTCTTGCATATCTTCAGACATTAGTCGAGTCCATGCCACGTCGTCTTGCGCACTTCTGCGTGCTAGCGGGGGCCCTTCATAATATTAGACAGGTGTACCAGTTTTTTCGGCTGTTCAGTGTAATATTACTTTCTCCTCTTTACAAGCTTGCTGTCGTGCAGTATTCGACAAACAATCAGCCCACGAAACTCTAACAGCTTTTGCTTCACTGAGAATACACCAAGTAAGTTCATAANAGTATTCGACAAACAATCAGCCCACGAAACTCTAACAGCTTTTGCTTCACTGAGAATACACCAAGTAAGTTCATAAACACTCCAGTGTACGTCAACAGTGTGAGGTGACAAGGAAGTGTCCCACATCTTTTTATTAATTTAGCCACAACCAACAATAGCAGTGAAACCATGGGAGAAGCTACCATCATGGTACGCATTCGCGNATTTTTATTAATTTAGCCACAACCAACAATAGCAGTGAAACCATGGGAGAAGCTACCATCATGGTACGCATTCGCGACCTCGAGAAAAACACAGCAGCATTTGTCATCAACAAGCTAAGTGAATACGTTATTATTGGTCTCCCATAGCTAACCAAACAAAACTCTAACATTGAACCAGCAGCTAGGAGAATCCATTTCGGCATAAGGGAGTGTATAACAGTATACAATCTCGACCCCCCACCATAGCAAACGTGCATCCAGCATCAAGCTTGTCAATCTGGACCACGAAGTACCAGCTTACCATGACATGGTACAGCGAGTGCTGGAAGAACGATGGGCATATTTGCAGCTGCGGATCCATTGCGAAGTACGAATACTGCAGAGCACGCAATACCGTCCGAAAATGACAGGTCCATTTTCACACCACCACGTAGCTACCTTATCCACCAGTATAAGATTATACGAGAACAGATGCGGGAGATGTTAGTGGAGGCGGTATTGAACAGACAGAAAGCCGCTACAATTCGGCAATCACACTGGCGCCGAAGAAAAATGGCACATGGCATTTGTGTGTCGATTTTCGACCACTCAACCTGGTCACTGAAAGCGTGTTCCGTCCCAACATCAGAGTTAAGGATGCGCTGAATATATTAGGAAAGGCCAAAAACATATCATCCTTGGATCTGCGCAGTGGCTACTGGCAAGTTCCAGTAAAGCCAGAAGACAGATAAAAAACTGTATTTACCATTCTGGAGGGAAGGCAGTTTCAATTCTGTGCGATGNTCCAGTAAAGCCAGAAGACAGATAAAAAACTGTATTTACCATTCTGGAGGGAAGGCAGTTTCAATTCTGTGCGATGCCATTGGGGTTTGAAATGTGCACCATCCCCATTTCAAGTCATGATGATTCAGGTACTAGACGGTCTGGTAGGCGACTTCATGCTAGCCTACCTAGACAACATCGTAATTTGGTCCGAGATGTGGGAGAAATACATTCACCACCTCTCTCTATGACTGGAGCGCATTCCCATCAATGATCTCATGTTCACGAACCACAAATGCCACCTAGGAAAAGTGCAGCTAGACTTTGTAGGGGAAATTTTGGACAATGACGGTAACAGACCGAATAACAAACAGCTGCGAGTGATCGAGGATTACGAGAGACGACGCACCAGGAAGCAGGTCTGGAAATTTTTCGACCTGCTGAACTAATTGCGTGAGTACATCAAAGACTTTGCAACAATAACTGCACCTCTCACCGCACTCATGTCACCCAGCCAAAATTTTGAATGGAATGCTGAATCTGGGGATAGTTTCCTTGCCATCAAGAGCCACTTTAGTGAACATAAGGCCTGAGCGCAACATCACCCCAGCAGACATCTCTATGTCCAAACAGACACCAACGAATAAGGCTTAGGCATAATCCTGTTCTATCTCGGCGACAATGGTGAATGGTTTATCACAGACTACAGCTGCGCCAAGTTCGGGCCAACTGAAAACTGATATGATGTCAACGAGAAAGAGTGCCTTACAGTAGTATGGGCATTCAAACAGTCCTGTCCATATTTGGAGTACNTCCAGTAAAGCCAGAAGACAGATAAAAAACTGTATTTACCATTCTGGAGGGAAGGCAGTTTCAATTCTGTGCGATGTCATTGGGGTTTGAAATGTGCACCATCCCCATTTCAAGTCATGATGATTCAGCTACTAGACGGTCTGGTAGGCGACTTCATGCTAGCCTACCTAGACAACATCGTAATTTGGTCCGAGATGTGGGAGAAATACATTCACCACCTCTCTCTATGACTGGAGCGCATTCCCATCAATGATCTCATGTTCACGAACCACAAATGCCACCTAGGAAAAGTGCAGCTAGACTTTGTAAGGGAAATTTTGGACAATGACGGTAACAGACCGAATAACGAACAGCTGCGAGTGATCGAGGATTACGAGAGACGACGCACCAGGAGGCAGGTCTGGAAATTTTTCGACCTGCTGAACTAATTGCGTGAGTACATCAAAGACTTTGCAACAATAACTGCACCTCTCACCGCACTCATGTCACCCAGCCAAAATTTTGAATGGAATGCTGAATCTGAGGATAGTTTCCTTGCCATCAAGAGCCACTTTAGTGAACATAAGGTCTGAGCGCAACATCACCCCAGCAGACATATCTATGTCCAAACAGACACCAGCGAATAAGGCTTAGGCATAATCCTGTTCTATCTCGGCGACAATGGTGAATGGTTTATCACAGACTACAGCTACGCCAAGTTCGGGCCAACTGAAAAATGATATGATGTCAACGAGAAAGAGTGCCTTACAGTAGTATGGGCATTCAAACAGTCCTGTCCATATTTGGAGTACNATGATATGATGTCAACGAGAAAGAGTGCCTTACAGTAGTATGGGCATTCAAACAGTCCTGTCCATATTTGGAGTACCAGCTCTTCACACTGTGGACCGACAACTTCTGTCGGGCTTGGTTACACAGTATGTGTGAAGAGCGGAGCAAACTGACACACTGGTCAATGCTACTGCAAGTATACGATTTTAATGTTGAGTATGAACCAGGCACATAAAATCTGCTGGCCAACTTGCTGTCCAGGTCACCAAAAGTAGAAAACAATGCATATGACGTGGAATAGTTGGTAGGAAGGCTCACCAACCCCCTTCGCAACATGCCAGTGACACCAACACACTAACCTATTCTAACCTCATGGCATCAGACGTCCAGCTCGAAGAACTCTGTGATACTGTAGTAAGGTTGTAAACAACTGAACCAGATGCGAAGACCAAGGTCACACTCTGCATCCAGCAGACATATGACAGGTTGCGCATAATCGACAACGACCAGGCCATGCGGATAAAACACAGCCTGTAAAATCTATGTGCTGCCAACACACCACACAGATATTCTACACTGCATGTACAGAACAACATCTGCAGGACATCCAGGTGCGAATCTGACCATGAGTAACTTGTTACATCACTTCTATTGGTGTGGCATATCACACGACATACGTGATTATGTTTGAGAGTGCTTAACATTCAACTACTTTAAGGCTAGACGCGCTGATAGTAAGCAACAACAACAAGCCAGGACACCTAGGAAGCTGTTCTAGATGGTAGCCCTCAACCTAATGGGCCCCTAGTCCAAGATATCGATGGGGAAAAGGTTCATGGTGGTCGTCACCAACCTGTACTCCAGATAGACAGAGGCATACACATTGCCCATCGCGCATACCGTGAACATGGCCTGCGTCCTGGAGAACGAATTTTCCCCACAGTGGAGATATCCCTGAACAATACTGATGGACAATGGGCCACAATTCGTTGATAGGAAGTGGCGCGATCTATGCACCTAGCGGGAAGTTATGTAAAGCACAACAGCGATCTACCCTCTTCATTCAAACCCTACGGAGCACAGAAAAGAAGAATTCGAGGTCCAGCAGCAGCTCCGTGTTTAGAAAGACCAAATGTCCTGGGCCGACAAGCTACCTAGCTCACTCTTCTACTCCGACGCCATCCAAACGAGGTAACAGGCAGGTCACCTACTGCAATACTGCAGGGGCGTGAGTTGATAATCCCAGGTGAATACAACTGTCCGCCAGCAGAGGAAGCCAGTGAACCAGAGAGCAGCATCGCCAGGCAACGGCGGAGAACACACAGGAGCTGGAAGCAGCCTGTGTACACCTGGCTGCATATTCAACAAGTGGGTACCCCTCACTACGTGACCACCGAAGCTACTACGACCAGGCCAGAAGGTCTTCGTCAGGGAGCACCTGCTCTTCTCGTCGCGTAACCATCAGATGGCCACACAATGCGGGTCTTGTACTGACCCACGACGCCTGGCTTCCATACGCCCACAGGGATAGTAGGTGGAGGACAAAACCCAACATCTCATACCACAGTTTTCAACACCAGCAGTAGCTACAACAACACCTGCACATATCACAATGCCCCACACCCTGATTCCAGATGTAGAGATGCCCTGCGCCGAGGCGTTTACTCCAGCAGATCCTTCGAACCACATATGGACGAGGAGACATCTGGAGACAGCACGTCTAGACGAGCTGATCTCCGCATGGCTGTCACACTGACAGTGGAGACCAACAATTGCAACACAGCAGGGATATTAAAGGTGACAAGTCAAACAGTGAACGGGGAACATTTCAATAGGCACTCCTGCGACCACTTTAAATGTCACCAGCAAACCAGCGCCCCCATACCAATAGCAGTAGCAGTGACGGCGAGAGTGGGAATGTGAGCAACACACCACCATACAGTTCCAAGCAGCCTTGTACAGTCATGTGGGCCTGGTGTGTAGTATTTCGAGACTGTACACTATACAGCACTACCAGGTACCAGCACATTCATCAACAACACCTACTGGCACCACTCAGCACAGCACCAGCAGAGTCGTCCTCGCAGGGGCGCTACAACCTGGGACTACATAGGACCTTGCTGTCTGTTCCAGCGTGCTGCACCTGATGGCGTAGTTACCTATCATATGACGGCATGGCGCACGAAAGATCTCCCGAGGAGGGGGTCATTTGATGCAAGTCCAAACTCACGGGTCTCTGCGATCGTTCGCTGCACCACAGTGTATCAGCTGCCCTATCCGAGCACCTTGCAGACGACAAGAACATCGGGACTGGCCATCAGCAACAGTATCTCGACGGTGTTTGGGAAAGCACCCGCTTTGCCCAGTACAGTGCAAGTCAGCTGACAGACACACTTTCATCTGACCACATGGGTGACACTAGGAAAACCTTGTGGTTCAGATCCGAACTGACCGGCATGTGAGCTCACACTCAGCGATGTGCTGTATGGGCATAACACATTTGAAGGCAACACCAGAATTCGTAGCACCCCTGACCAGGGCACGATCGAACAACCAATGCCATTATACAACATCTTGTGTTCCGAGTGTCAGTAGCCCCAAAGGTTAGAGTCTAAATTACTACCATTTTACCCCAAGTGTACACCACATGTGTAAAATATGTTTTAATGTAATTACAAATTCAATCAACAGTGAAGTGCAACTACTTCATACTTGAGGCACGGGCTTTAACCATGCCAACCTAAGTTCAGCCACCACGGGCATCGCCTGACTAAGGGCAATTAAGTTTCATGATATTTATTTATTAGAAGTGTATATGTTCTAATTTCAGCAAACAAATGATTTACAGACTCATCTGAACACGTTTTCAGCCCTATGTGCCCGTAAACCTAACAACACAAAAGTGTGTTGTTATGAATATTTAAGTACAATGTGTAGTTTGTAGATTATATACTTTTTCATTAGGCAATTTTGCCAANTCAATCAACAGTGAAGTGCAACTACTTCATACTTGAGGCACGGGCTTTAACCATGCCAACCTAAGTTCAGCCACCATGGGCATCGCCTGACTGAGGGCAATTAAGTTTCATGATATTTATTTATTAGAAGTGTATATGTTCTAATTTCAGCAAACAAATGATTTACAGACTCATCTGAACACGTTTTCAGCCCTATGTGCCCGTAAACCTAACAACACAAAGGTGTGTTGTTATGAATATTTAAGTACAATGTGTAGTTTGTAGATTATATACTTTTTCATTAGGCAATTTTGCCAANGGTGTGTTGTTATGAATATTTAAGTACAATGTGTAGTTTGTAGATTATATACTTTTTCATTAGGCAATTTTGCCAATCATGCAATGTAACTTTTTAAGGTCTTAAACCTATTTTTCATTTTCTTTTACGCTCACTCGTTCCTGACTATAAGCGTCTTCAGAGCAAGTGACCGGAAAGATGCCGGCAGTCATTCAGTCCGAAGCAGGCATTCATTGGAGCAGGCCACATCGTTCGCAACTCTCGAGCACTTCAACAACTTCTTCGTCTACCGTTACAAAGCATAATTTTTTCACCTTTTATCAACTGGGCTATTAATTTAAGTTAGCTTCATCGCCCAGGAGGAGCACCTCTCCATCTCCTTTAGACTCATGGCCCCCGGAGTGTAACTTCATCATGTAAATCCGGAAAGCTCAAACTTATTTTCCCGTGTTAGTCCCCGATGTGCTTAGAGCATCGGGTCTGTTTCGAGACGATGTGAGCATCGTAAGCACTGTTTGTATTTATTCACAACGTCAATACATTACTTTAACCCCNAGAGCTCAAACTCATTTTCCCGTGTTAGTCCCCGATGCGCTTAGAGCATCGGGTCTGTTTCGAGACGATGTGAGCATCGTAAGCACTGTTTGTATTTATTCACAACGTCAATACATTACTTTAACCCCCAAGTCGGTATTTTGATTTGTAGNACATTACTTTAACCCCCAAGTCGGTATTTTGATTTGTAGACCTTGTCTCTCAAGGCATTTCGGGAGTTGGACCTACCAACCAGCCATTTTCAGTGTTTTAAGTGTTTTTAAGTGTAATATGTGCGTTTCCCTGTGTGTTAATTGGTGTGTGGAGTAGCCTTACAACTCTGCATTTAGCAAATTTTTTATCAGAATAACTGTCCACCTCACAATGGGCATCTGCGGTGGTACTAGGCCTACTGCGACTGCCCATGGCTAGCAGCTTATCACACTGTAAATAACACCTCTTCAATTGAGACATAGAGGATTGGGAGATCAGCCTGGCCAACTGGACTTTGCCACAATCCACAACAACAATCGACAAGAATTCTCTGGTGAGTGTTTCCCGCCAGAACTTAGCACGAGTAAGAGTGCATCTACGACTTCTCTACAATTCTCCAACACAGGGTGAAGTTGTTTGATTTGAAAAAGCATTTTCAAACAAATAAACTTGTCACTGTATCAAAATCTTTCAGCAGCTAGCACTAAACGAAATTCGATATCATATCCATTACTACTACTGTTACAAACAGTAAAAGAGCATAAATAAAATTTTTATATTGCTACACATTATTCATTATTGTCCTGTGATCATCTTTCAGATTGACACATTCTGTGTTGGTCACAGCGTACGGCAGATGAGATTTATGTCNATTATTGTCCTGTGATCATCTTTCAGATTGACACATTCTGTGTTGGTCACAGCGTACGGCAGATGAGATTTATGTCCGCAGGGCGCCAGTTAACCAATTAAGGGAATTCGCTCGTGTTAGCATGAAACTCTTGAGGTGTACCGTGTTCAATCTTGCGCTTTGTGTCTTAACTTAGTTGCGTATGAGGACTGACATCGGCAGATTAATATATGACGTAACACACTCACTGAAAAAACACGGGTATTGTGGCTTCCCAGCACCCTGTCCCAATGCACTGACATAAACACTTCAAATTTCACAATAATACACTCAGAGATACATGATTTAGAGAACCATGGCAATTAGTTTACAGTTGCAAGGGATCGTCGCCCTTTAGATCCCCATGAAGCTGGAATAAGGTACACCTACACATCGATTTCAAGAAAATACCAGTTGTATGTGAGAAATTCCAAATGAGATGGTAGAGAACTTAAGTGGGCTTGCGGCACAAGACCCCGCACAGGCCGAAGATGTTATCACAAAGGCGTCGATGGACGCGACAAAAGATTTCAATTGCACCATATGCTGGAGGAGCCATGAGTCTCCTCCGGAAGGGAGGCATAGTCTGGGGTGCACAATAAAGTTAAATAAAANATTATTGTCCTGTGATCATCTTTCAGATTGACACATTCTGTGTTGGTCACAGCGTACGGCAGATGAGATTTATGTCTGCAGGGCGCCAGTTAACCAATTAAGGGAATTCGCTCGGGTTAGCATGAAACTCTTGAGGTGTACCATGTTCAATCTTGCGCTTTGTGTCTTAACTTAGTTGCGTGTGAGGACTGGCATCGGCAGATGAATATATGACGTAACACACTCACTGAAAAAACACGGGTATTGTGGCTTCCCAGCACCCTGTCCCAATGCACTGACATAAACACTTCAAATTTCACAATAATACACTCAGAGATACATGATTTAGAGAACCATGGCAATTAGTTTACAGTTGCAAGGTTATCGTCGCCCTTTAGATCCCCATGAAGCTGGAATAAGGTACACCTACACATCGATTTCAAGAAAATACCATTTGTATGTGAGAAATTCCAAATGAGATGGTAGAGAACTTAAGTGGGCTTGCGGCACAAGACCCCGCACAGGCCGAAGATGTTATCACAAAGGCGTCGATGGACGCGACAAAAGATTTCAATTGCACCATATGCTGGAGGGGCCATGAGTCTCCTCCGGAAGGGAGGCATAGTCTGGGGTACACAATAAAGTTAAATAAAATGTTCCAGCACCATTACACGTCTATTGCAGTGATTGTGGTTGAAGTGCAAAGTTGCTTCACCCCCGAGCTGCATGATGCGACTTTCCCTGATGCCTGCTACTCTCAGACTGAAGATGGCGTGGCATGGCAGAGGTAATGGTAGTTGACCACCGAGCACCAAAACAGAATATCCCTCGACAATAACTGAAATCAATGCAATGTAACACACAGCCCTTGAAAATGCACTACAGATTGTATGACGTGGATTATGGTTTACAATAACATACAAAAAGTGCTGAAAATTATGTAGCAATAATTTTTATAGATTTTTAAAATATTTTTATAATGTGTTTTTTTTCACTACCTGAAAAGCAAATACAGACATAGAACACTTGTAGATATTAAGAGAAAATTAACATATATTTATTAAAATGTATTTTACCTAAAATTAAAATTACACTTATTTTCCATGAGAATTTTGGCATAGTTCGGTTAGAGTTTAAGTGTCCCACTGCCGGATTCAAAACACATATTTCTAATTTTATATTAACTGCACTTGGTAAGGANATATTTCTAATTTTATATTAACTGCACTTGGTAAGGACATCACTGATTAATGGTGCGTTCTTTTAATAAGGGTTACATGATTCACTAATTGGATTCTCATAAAGTAGCGGTAATAATCTGAGACCATCGACCACATGGTTCGGCACTTTACACTAGCAGTACTGTTATACCCCTGTAGGGATTTTCTCGCATTCATTGACTGTACTGCCAAAAAACTCGGTCGTTAATATGAAATGTTGGTTAGACAGTTTATTGAGGTTGAAACACAGTTATTATACCTTTAGCACTGAATGTCATTGCACTGACCTCGGCAGCATACCTTGTGTGCATTGCATCTGGTGGTGCGACATGCGGCCGGTACTTGGTGTAGGTAGATCCTACCTGCTAGACTAGGTGGTGTGCATGGGTCGACAAAGGCTCTGTGGGAAGCTGCAGCCTGAGTCAAGATTTATGCAAGTCACATTTTTCCTTTCCAGACTATAAAACTGCAGTTATACATTTATAAAAGATAAAATGTAAAGAATTAATTTTAAATGTGATGTTGGAGACAAAAAGTTTAGTTTCATTAATAACGAATCTACCGACATATCAGTGTCAAAATTATTGTCTGTGTCTGTTCTAGCAGCAGAATTGTGTCATTTATTCTAGGAATAGTTGAACTTGTAATACTTACAGTATTTTGGACAGTTTGAAAAATTACTCCTAAAATACTGAAGCCACTGAAACGACAAATTATTACTAAATTAGCTTTAAGCCTGTATTTTCTTGAAAATGTTGACAAAATAGAAAATCATTGGCGAAACATCTGTTTTGTGAAATGGGACTAACCAGTTATTCACAATTGACTTTTTATTATAATTATACGAGTTCGGTAATGCTGCAGGAGAAACCCTATTTTTAGAGATGCTGATTCTTGCATTTTCAGTTCTAACTTTGCNAATACTGACAGTATTTTGGACAGTTTGAAAAATTACTCCTAAAATACTGAAGCCACTGAAACGACAAATTATTACTGAGTTAGCTTTAAGCCTGTATTTTCTTGAAAATGTTGACAAAATAGCAAATCATTGGCGAAATATCTGTTTTGTGAAATGGGACTAACCAGTTATTCACAATTGACTTTTTATTATAATTACACGAGTTCGGTAATGCTGCAGGAGAAACCCTATTTTTAGAGATGCTGATTCTTGCATTTTCAGTTCTAACTTTGCGTCTTTCTAATACTGCAGTAGAAAATATATATATATATATATAATCAGGTCAACATTATAAAATCGAAATTAAGGAACAAGATGAAAACTGACATATCTGCCATTCTGCAGGTCAGATTTGAACTAAAGTGCCTTCAAAATTTTCCAATTATTTTGATGTGCCGGATGATGTTTTGCGATTTGTTGGCAGTAAAGCTTCATACATACATCATCAGACTACCGNAATTATTTTGATGTGCCGGATGATGTTTTGCGATTTGTTGGCAGTAAAGCTTCATACATACATCATCAGACTACCGTGCGTGCAACAACTTCCAACTCGATGAAAGTGGAACAGATGGCGTGAATGTCTTATCTGTGGAATAAGTAGAAAATTGTATCTCTTATTACTTGGTGTGTTTTACTGCTTTAACTATGTGTAGTAATAAATCAAAACAAGGTGCTGGTTTGTCATATTACCTAATAATATTTGGTTGGTATATATTTACTTAAATAATTACCTCGCACCAGTGCAATCATTTTTGTCTGATCACTTCTAGTCATTTTCGTACACCGAATCTAATACTCTTCAAGGGTGAGAGGTGGCTACACTGATTCCTTTCCAACCTGATAAATGTATAGCATAAATACTTCCGGTTAGAATTCAGAAGAATGTGCTCCAGTGCAGAAAGTCGAACGTAATTTTATAACTAAATGAACTAGGAAATAAAATTAAGGATATTGTCACATATAGAAAATGAAACAGTATAATTGACTAATAAGCAAATATTGTAGTTAAATAATTATTTTAATTCTTTATATTTTACAGTTAATATAATATAACATATTTCCCGCGAAAACTACCGCTCCCCCCCTTTTTGGTATAATGCATTGTTTACTGATTGTACTGCGCATGGGATGGTATTGTTTGGTTGTTATAAAAGTTAAAGAATTTGTTGGTAAAATTATTGTAATTAGAAGACGTTAGTGTAGCTTGCAAGATGACGTAAGTTAATAGAGCCTTCAATATATAAGCTGATCCTAATTGAATAGACAATTCCTAATTTTTCATGTTGATTTCGACAATACGTGAATGTCATGACGTATCGTGTCAACCCAACAAGGTATTGTTATGTATAGTCTACATTGTTGAAAAATTTCATTGTTTCGAAAATATGAGTTTCCTTGCAGCCAGACGTCATTGTTCACGTAGCGAGGTTTTAAATTTTATTCAACCACTACTGAAAACATACTTTATAGCAATTGATAGTTATGTGTTCTTAAACCACTGTACTAACATATTAACCATGTAATATCTTCAGCCAACTTAATAAGGTTAATTTCTTTTGATTACCTTGGATATCTTGTTACAAGGATAACATAATTGGTTAAGATTTAAGGCCTAGGCAGAATGAGCTGTGCTGATGACAATGCTGATGGCTGGTGGGCTCTGACTCGTGTGTTTGGTGACTGGCGAAGTTCCCTAAACTTTATATTTTGGTAGTCGTTGGACAACTGCCATTACATGACACCACTGACAGCCAATGAATTGGTAGTTCGTATATGAATTCAGAGCATGGGCAGAATGTACGACCCCGAAACTGCGAGAAGAAAGTGAACGAACCAATTCTTGTAGCAAGCATTAAATAAAATCATCAGCATATTTGTTACTGTAATGGATATGCCTTGTAATATGCATGAAAATCCATACGATTTTCGCTATCAATATTCTCATAATGATAACGAAATACACATTCAACGACTGATACAAATGCTCTTTTCTGCACTTATTAAAAAAATGTCACCCTGCATAGCAGCAATTTATTAATGCTTTTGTTTGGAAGCATGGTTTACTACAATGCTGATTAGATAATTATTTCTAATGCTGTTTATCTGCAGTAAAGGATGGTGATGATCGTATAAAATTGTTTTACATTATTATATGAGGCATTCAGAAGTCAACCCGACTAACTCCATCAAATGAAAATGTTCAGTATAAACAGTTAAAGTTATGTATCTATAAAAAAAACTGTTATTTTTTCAGCATATTTTGATTAAACTCATTAATTTTCTTATTATCAAGGGTAACTTTTCAGCACTGTAGGAATATATAGAAAAATTTCAATGCCCCTCTGTTTAAAATAAAAAAGCCACTTTGTATGGAGTTAGTCACATTGCCTACTGNATATAGAAAAATTTCAATGCCCCTCTGTTTAAAATAAAAAAGCCACTTTGTATGGAGTTAGTCACATTGCCTACTGGAAGGTATTGAAGAAAAATTCTGAGTGGTTTGTATAAAAGTAATTTTACTAAACAAATACGCACAGAACAAAACGTATTTACATGAAAAAGTAACCAGTATTATTCCAAGTCGTAAAATTGATATCCTGGGTTTTGGGAAAAGTGTAGAAATTACGTCAAAAAATGCAAATTACTCTATTCTGCATCAATTATGCAGTCGTCACCACTATCAGGTTCGGCTTGCAGGATACCTCTTTAAGTCTTTATAATATTGGTGATGAACAGGAGGTATATACTTAAAGAGGTCCATCATATCCTTATTTTTTGCCATGGTGATCGGTCTTGATGTGGGATAAAGAAGATCTTGTGGAACGTTAGTAAGGCTTTCTAAAGGCCGTCCGTTTTCGTTTTTTTTTTTTTTTTATGTTTATTTTTCCAAATGTCATCTCTGGTAAGAAATTAATTTTATATTTGATAGCAAATGGTTCTACCTTCTCAATCCTGATCCATCTCATTTTCAACTAGTTAACTGGCTCACAATCAACATTTTTTTTTCTCTTGGTGATAGATTTTTGTAGGGTTTCCGTTGAATAGAAATCTTCATGCTTTATTTCTGTGAGGAAATACTTGTTTCTTTTCCTGCAGTCAAGAATAATATTGTACCAATCTCTTGGAGAAAAGATGTTGGAACTAGTTTGTGCTCTTTTCTCAATAAAAGAAAAATCAAAAACGTTTGGAAGGTGTCTGTGTCCTGGCACAAGGAACTTTAAGTCAATAGTTTCAGTGCTTGCACTCTGAGTTTGCAGGTATTTCATAAGAAATAGAACAATTTTTATGTTGCGGTTTTGGCCGCCGCATGAGTCAGAGTACATGACAATATGTTTGGCATTATTGACATGACCAGTCAGGTGTTTTATAATACAAGAGCTAATTTCCTGCGAAGCTCTCGAACCTTCGGTTTCCGGCCATACATACATGTAAGCTTTTTTGTTATTACAAATGTGAAGCCCTAAATCATAAACATACAAGTTTCGTTTGTCGTACGCTACAGACGTTGAAAGTTTCGGGAAAGGCAAAGCCTTCTGGAGGTCGAAACGTAGTAATCGTCAGAGCATTTAGCCTGGTCCTCTTTTATACTTTCTCTGGGCTTTTCCGACTTTCTTAGATGCAGCTTCCTCTCAGTTTCTATTACTTTCCTTTCATCTTTGCTTGCCACTAAAAGTCTATTTTGTAAACCGTCGCACACTTGACAGGTGTTTTTAAGCGATGGTTTAAAATGCAGATTNTTTTTAAGCAGTGGTTTAAAATGCAGATTAAAGTTAGTTGAAAATACATGGTAGTGCATTTTTTCTGTAAACAGAGTTTTTTGGTTTTCACCACACCACAAGACATATAAATTGTACATTTTTTTTATTGGAAGGTCAGGGTTCAAATATTTTCTGTGAGGGTTGTGTGATGATCTCGTGTAGTGGCTGAAGTAAACGAATTGATTTTATGTGATTTATAACATCTGATATGTCAACTTTATTTCCAGGGGTTAGACTTTCCCCTTCTATCTGCAATACAGCTTACGTCATTCTTAATTCTGCAACTATGAATTCAGCCATCAGACACTTGAAAGGTTTGCCTAAAGTATGTTTTACAAACCTGAACATCATCGTTCTTGACTTGGAGACAAAACGAAAAACTGTGACTTCTTGGAGGTTTAGACTGATTAGTAGGTCGACGTCTCTTAATACTTCTTGATTTGATACAACCATTGAGAAATATGTTTTGCTCACTCTGAGTAATTAAACTATAAAATTATTTAAAAAGAGTTTCCCTTCCATCTGTTGATATTTTTCATTGCATTTTCTTGCACACTTACACTCTTTGTCGCTAAAGATTCTTGCAGTGACTGTATGGCCTGATCTAGTTTTATACTCTTTACCAGAAAGTCTCTTTTTCTTCTGACGTGCCCTCTTCCAACTATCAGGGTTTCTTTTACATTTACGGCCTCTAATAAATAGGCTTCGGGCTAGACCTAACCTCAAAATCAGAAAAAGATGAATCACTGCTTTTCTCAACTAAAACATCATTATTATTCAGTTGTTGAACCTCATTATAATCATATAACCTATGTTATNCATTTACGGCCTCTAATAAATAGGCTTCGGGCTAGACCTAACCTCAAAATCAGAAAAAGATGGATCACTGCTTTTCTCAACTAAAACATCATTATTATTCAGTTGTTGAACCTCATTATAATCATATAACCTATGTTATTTAATCTGTTAAGGTTTTGACCTAATCTGAACCTAGAATGTAGTCTGGATCAGAGTCCGTGTTGTTGCCACAAATGTCACTTTCACTGCAATGTTCACTCATTTTAGACTATTTCTCGATTGAAATAAGAAAGTAAACATCACACACAATCACTATAAAGTCAGTTCAACAATAACAATAAACAGTTGTACAATAGACATCAGCTGTCATGGAGACATGGAGTTAATCACGTTGGCCACTGAAACATCTGGTAAAATGTTAAGTTGCCAGATCAGATAGCGCATTCTAGCAGCAAACCATTGAACTGTGGAATTAGTCGTCTTGGCCACTGAAAAGTATTCACTGATGCAACCCAACTATGTTATTACCTGAATTAAAAAAAAAAAACATGCCGTTAGTCAGATTGACTTCTGAACGCCTCATATTATACTTCTTTACCCTACCAAGCGATAAATTTTCAAACTATCTGTTGGTTACTACTCAATTGCACAAGATAAATTAATTTGATCTCTGGAGAATTGTACGGTGATATTCCACCCTAATCATTGTTATAACACATGTCAAACAATGTAACTCTTTGAACATGTTCTTTCATTCTTGAAATTTTGAAAAATTAGTATTCGTTAGCTTTTGGCTGCTGCTTTTCGGCTTATATGTGAACCTCATATTACTTTCAGTTATGTATTTTATAAGTGGAATTGTTAATGTTTCTTCAACACTGTAATTTTCAATTATTGCATATTGGCGAATTTCCAAATACATTTGTAACAACTCCTCATAACCAGTTGTAAACAACAGACAATGTAGATGGTTTTACCGCTACAAGCAGTGATTCTTCGAACTAGCTCACCAGCAATCGTAACTACCATTATAACAGGTATTTTTGGTAATGGACACCTGTATTTCGTGGTTGGCTAATTGACGACCAATCAGAGTCCACAAGCCATCAGAATTGCCATCAGCACTGCTCTTTCTGCCTAGGTCTTTAATTATTTATAACATGAGCTCGATAAATGACATTGAAATAGAGCCCCACTGCTGTTACGTGTCTGCGAGGGCTGGCATTTATGATCTTCAGTTCAACGGAGTTTATCTAAACATTAAACTGAGGCTGTGTTTGAATTTGCTTGAAGTACATACTTGTGCGTTCATGTTCTCGGAAGTGACATTGTAATTGCTGTCCGAATCTCAAGTGAAGTATACAAGTAAATGAAGATGCATACTTCTCACGTACTTGCAATATATGTGCCACCATTTTGAGAAGCAATTTGTATGTTACAGTTGATTTTCGTGATAATTGGTTTATTTAAAGTTTAATAGGGCAACATTACTACTTTGTAGACGTAGAATTTTGAACGAGTTATAATTATCGCAAGGGATTAAAAAATTGTCTAAACAATTAATTGGTTTAGGCCTATTTTCATTATCTACAAAAGCTAGTGTAAAACAAGCAATCAAAATTGCAAATTCACTTACGATAGTGCATGACAATAAATGTTATGTAAATCAAACTGAAATATTATTTAATACATTTTTTAACCTCTATAACTTTCGGCAATCATCAAATTTTTTATCGGAATACACATTCATTAAAAGTTAACAAGACTGCCTGTCCAAATTCATCAAGTTTGGTGCCAAGGGTCAGTTAAGTATTCAAGGATGCAGGTTTACCAGGATATACCTGAATTCGGACATGGCCTCAGTCATTCTACTTAGCATTACCTTGATCAGTTGCAACTTATGTTAAGAGTCAATGCTACAGGTATATTTATGACATTTTAGACTGTTTATGTTACAGTTCTAATTATGAAAATAGTTTAATTACACAATTGTACATATGTTTTGTAACTGGGGACATGTATGCCATGTTAATGGATGTGCATACAACTTTGGGGATATGATAGTTTCTGGACTGACAAGGCTGTCATTAGTGTGTATGTACATTTGGAATTTCAGCTATGAAGTAGAACTAAATGTATAGTCCATTAATGGCTACTTCCAACCTTTTGAAGTCCTGCTAAAGTTCTACTTCTACGATATTCCTCCGTTTCATCCAAAATGTAATCATTTATAGAAAATTACATCTGAGAATAATGCACCCCATTCTTGTGCACTCAGTTACATAATAAATGCATAAGAACTATTTCTTACCTTGGGCATTACCAACATACCTATATGCTCCCTGTTTTTATTCACATTATTATAAATAGATTATTATAATTATAGATTGTGTAATGGATACATTACAGATGTTTATTTATTTATCTCTGTCAATATTGATTTTGCTTTCTTATGTTTTATTTGTTCAGACTTTTGTTTATTTTGTTCCCCTCCTAGGTTAGTTATTTTGTAAATTCAGGTTTACCTCTTGATTTGTTTAATCTTATGTAATTCTGGCTATTTGTGTCTATTTTGTATATATTAAACTTTGACGATTACAGGTATACCAACATTGAAAATACATACAAACTTTAATAATTTGTAAAGTGAATTGAGTTCTGCGCAAAGTAACATGTTTATGATTCCAATCATATTGTTTTTGTTGGTACAGGTATTTTTCAACGAAAAAGTATTATGGTAAGCTATTTTCGGTTTATGAAGCTTGGTGTTGTAGTAAATCTGTTTGGTGGCACCCCTATTATTTGAAATTGTTTGTCCGTTGGGAAAGTCTCGTGTCTTTAAATACTGTTCTTTCGTAATTCATTCAAAAAAAAGTTTGTTTAAAGTTTCTTAATATGTTTGCTGTACAAAAAATACACATGTTTATGCATTTAACATGTATCCATGCTTATATGTATGAAAATAACATGTGTAACAAGATTTTCAATGCTTTGTTGCAAAAATTCCAACCTCAAATTAATGGGGAAAATCTTAACCTACCCAGGAAATACTATTTTAAACTCTTGACTTCTTAAATGTTGAACTTCCCAATTTTTGCACATGTATTTCACAAGTTTATTGCGGCTTACAATTAATTTATTATTCACAAATATTTGACAAATTGCATAATCGTGTAGATATCAATGCCGCCCTGCATGGACACAACTCTTAAAAATTGAAAAGAAAAAATTATATTACGAAAAGAATTAGATATGTAATACATTAATACATTTTCCTGCAAATAATTTTCTTTGAGTCCTAAAAATTTTAATTACAGTTCGGTGAATGATTACCTAATAAATTTTCATGCTACGTTGTTGGAAGCAAATAATTGTTTACAGCCCCGAATCTAGCCAGCAAATAAGAAACAAGGTCTAGCCTGGAAGTGCCAACTCTTTCTCCTTACATGCNGGTCTAGCCTGGAAGTGCCAACTCTTTCTCCTTACATGCTCTTTGTGTTAAATTCTTAATTTATTAAAATGCAACTTCTGTGATATCAAAGTAATCTCCTAACACTCTAAAGAAGTAAAAAATTTCCATGTGTGTGCTTTGGCAACATATGTAAATGTTTTAGCATGAGTGAAACAATAATGAGTTGAGAACAAAAAAAAAACAAATTGTTTTTGTTGCTGGAAAATTATGTCGACCCAGAAGCCCAATTAATTTTTTTAATATGCTCGTCGGAGTTAGTTACTACACAATTAAATTTTTTTTTATTANCGACCCAGAAGCCCAATTAATTTTTTTAATATGCTCGTCGGAGTTAGTTACTACACAATTAAATTTTTTTTTATTATTCCCATTAATTGTAGTAGTTGTGCAGATTTATTGAAAAAGTGAAGTAGGTGAAACTAATGATTAAGTTTGTTAATCTTCAAATTCAACATGGTGCAGCATTATGTCATTCTGTATTTTTCTTTTCCATATTCAGTAAATGAAGTTCAAACTAAATGTCAAGGTTATGTTCTTTATTAATTTTTGTTAATTTGTCTTCAGTAAGGAACTTTACAAAGAGGCTATCCTTTTATCCAAATAATCATCTCCGTCCGATGCTTTTGTGGTCAAACTTTTCCCATGAAAATGCGTATCCACACTTTCATCCGTAATTAATTACAGTAAACCATAAATGATTCATCATTATTATTATTATTGTCACCCTCATCTGTTGTAGAGAGAAAAAAGTTCACCACACACTCACTCTCATTGCATACAACTTTGGGGATATGATAGGTTCTGGACTGACAAGGCTGTCATTACTGGGTATGTACATTTGGAATTTCAGCTATGAAGTAGAACTAAATGTTTATAATCCAGTTATGGTTACTTCCAACTTTTCTGAAGTCTTGCTAAAGTTCTACTTCCACAATATTCCCCTGTCTCATGCAAAATTTAACCAGGTCTAGAAAATTACACCAGAGGGGCAACGCACCCCATTCTTGTGCACTCAGTTGCATAATATTATGTTCAAGAACTATTTCTTGCTTTGGGCATTATCAACATACTATCATCCTGTTTTTATTCACATTAATTATAAATGGATTATTATAATTATAGGAAGAATATAAGTAAAAGTTAAATGTAACAAAAAATAGGGTACTTTTATGTTGACAGAAGTATAAAATGCTTGTTATACATGGTATATTTAGGAAACAATCAAACACTTAATACATGGGGTTATTTTTCACACAAAGGTTTGTTTCAAAAAGTGTGAAGAAACTGCAAATAGAGATAACCTTGTTTGTGCCCAAACTCTTAAAACAAAATTATTTTTTGCAATTTAGTCTTTTAGTATTAGGAAGCTTTATAATATATTCATGAATACTAATTATATACTTCCCTCCCTCTCCCCTAGTTATTTGTTTTCTTATGTTAATTTTTGCATAGTTAATAGCTCTGTTCACTGNATATACTTCCCTCCCTCTCCCCTAGTTATTTGTTTTCTTATGTTAATTTTTGCATAGTTAATAGCTCTGTTCACTGCTGCGCTCTGCATGACACACCGGAACTACAAGGGCTGTGCTTAAGATGTCATCTAAGACATATTGCGCCACCCCCTTCCCACAACTGATAGTAGTAACTGTAATTCGAGCCAGCAGACACAGCATTGCAAGCTTGCTTTTGAGTGTCCACTGCCACAGGCGAATATAGTAGCACAGAGTTGGCAGAGTCAGCCTCTCATATAGGCTTATTTACATATTCTTTTAGTATGATAAATATCTTGTTTTATACTATGCNTCTCATATAGCCCTGCCTATTTACATATTCTTTTAGTATGATAAATATGTCAGTTATGCTGGTGTATTCTCACAGGCTCTGATGCGAAAAAATAAATTTTAGTTTGCAATATACATTTCAACTGACTCACATAATGTAATCACACGTTGCTATGGGAAGAAGAAAGAAAAAAAAAAGCAGTAGCACTGTCACTATACAAAGCTTGGCTCAAAGCCAAGTTAGGTGAAAAACTGTAAGCTAATATTGGTTTCAGATAACTGTGCTCTACGAAATGGTACCTTATAATTGGTAACTTGTTTACAAAAGAAAATTGTTAGGTATTGGCAAGATCGTGCAGAAACACTGATAAGTTGAGCAAATAATATTTATTTGCTTCTTAGTATTATTTTTGTTACTTGCTATTACAATTCTAAGTTATTTAAAGAAACAAATGCTGTCATGTCAAAAATATTGTGGTGTATTGTGAAGCGATATTCCTGCTCTTTTGAAACAGTAAATATGCTTTTTTAAAGTTGATTGAAGTGACAATGTTCTGGCAGAGTTTGCACATAGAATATTTCTACTTAGGACAGAATTCAGTATTTGTAAGATATGCCACAAACCTGGCAAAGCAAAATTGCTTTGAAGTTATGACAATCAGAAAATATACCTACTATCATATATTTGACACTCCACACACTTGTACACCAATACCAGCGGCATAGCCAGAAAAAAGGAGGGATATGGTTTTTCTTTGTAACCCCTTCTCCTTTGGTCGTAAAGATGTCAATATTTGAATTAAAATTAATAAGCCTTTAATTATAATATCAACATAATTGATGTAAACTATAATGCATTTTATTGTATTGTGAAGTAATTTTTCTTCTAATATTTGTCTTAACACATGCTTCAGCACCGCTAGTGCCAGTCCCTCCCTCCCTTCCTTCAGTCAGTGTAACCCCTCCCTTGAGAAATTTCTGACAATGCCACTGATCAATACCCAAAGCAGCCTTCACACAGAATGAATTACGAAATGTAGTTTAATAATACTTTAATTAAAGTACCCATTATTGTTTTCAAGACTACTTCAAAACCTGAAATAATATCCAAGTGGATTTTAAATCACAAATGTGAGTCTTGATCGGAACCTATACGTCTAGATTTATACCACATTGTAGAGACTCAGATTGCAAATAATTCCTTGGACGGATATATTCTTTATGTAATATGGTGAATTATTATAAATTAAAGATTTACAGACACTCAAGTGTAACAAAACGTGAAGGGAAAATTAACACCACATGTTTTATCATGTGTATGTATATTGCTTCGGAAATGTTTAATCGCCTCAATGGCTGTATTTACTCATCGGTGGAGATGCCAGCTTTTCGTTAAAAAAAATCCTGATATTGTATATTTCCAAAACACGTAAACTCAGATTGTCTTTCATAGCTGGTGCTGGTCTGCTGCCAAATTATAGATGTTTGTTCCTAGAGTAACCTAATTATGATTGGCTGGGTCTAGTAAGAAATGTATTCTTATCAAGACAAACTTCTAATAAACAAAGGAATGCTGAAGTTGCACACATAGGATATTGAACTGTAGGTTGCGTGGAATTCTTTTCACGAAAATCATGTGTCCCTACTCATTAGGCATTGAAAGCATGTGTAAGGCATTCTAAAATAGGTGCACATTTTCAGAACGTGTCTATAATGTTTGGCACACTGNGATTGCAAATAATTCCTTGGACGGATATATTCTTTATGTAATATGGTGAATTATTATAAATTAAAGATTTACAGACTCTCAAGTGTAACAAAACGTGAAGGGAAAATTAACACCACATGTTTTATCATGTGTATGTATATTGCTTCGGAAATGTTTAATCGCCTCAATGGCTGTATTTACTCATCGGTGGAGATGCCAGCTTTTCGTTAAAAAAAATCCTGATATTCTATATTTCCAAAACACGTAAACTCAGATTGTCTTTCATAACTGGTGCTAGTTTTTAGCATCTGCTGCCAAATTATAGATGTTTGTTCCTAGAGTAACCTAATTATGATTGGCTGGGTCTAGTAAGAAATGTTTTCTTATCGAGACAAACTTCTAATAAACAAAGGAATGCTGAAGTTGCACACATAGGATATTGAACTGTAGGTTGTGTGGAATTCTTTTCACGAAAATCATGTGTCCCTACTCATTAAGCATTGAAAGCATGTGTAAGGCATTCTAAAATAGGTGCACATTTTCAGAACGTGTCTATAATGTTTGGCACACTGNAGCATTGAAAGCATGTGTAAGGCATTCTAAAATAGGTGCACATTTTCAGAACGTGTCTATAATGTTTGGCACACTGGACATTTGTAAGCCAAATATTTTGACAGGCTCCTGATTAATCATGTAATCGTTAGGTATATTAATGTAAATACCATGTATATTAATGAAAATGCAGATGCTGTATTCGAAGTAATAAACATTTCAATCACTTTGCGAAAATCATTACATTACTTTGTTGTAGTTTAAGAATTGCAAGTAAATTATCGCTGGTTTCATAGGCAACGCAAACAAGAAGTTACTGATATAAATAACGAGCCTACTTTCCTCAACATGGGTGCAATTAATTAAAAGGTGAGTTGGTAGGTAGGACTTGTCGTCTCATTGAATGCAATATCATTAGAGATGAAACCAGAAACATATGTAACAGTAGTGAGAAAGTTACAAATATACAGGTGCCTTACCCGGGACTTGAACCCAGAAAACCTCGTACTATAAGTTAGTGTGAAATCAACTGCATTACGAAGGCCATCATTTAAAAATAACTGACTGAGCCACTTATAATACTTAAGTTTACATGGCCTACCATAGGGATACTTGTGTGAAGAATTTGGTGAATATTGGTTGATTAGTCGTCGAGATATTACATAAAACCTCAATATTTTTCATGTGACAATCTTCATAAATGGAGGACAAAAAAGTTATATATTAGCACATTCAATGATTGTATACTGCCAGTATACGAAGTAAACCTAAAATCTATTACATAGTTTCGTAAATATAGCACACTAAGCTAAAATTATTTTATAGCCGCCATTCTGAAAATGTCTGACACTGAAAAAATACATATAGTTATATGCCCTACCACAATACTTCTTCACCAAATTTGGTAAGAATGAGTTGATTGTTTCCNGAAAAAATACATATAGTTATATGCCCTACCACAATACTTCTTCACCAAATTTGGTAAGAATGAGTTGATTGTTTCCCGAGATTTGACAAAAACTTAATTTTTATTGTGGGGCTAACTTACAAAACGGCAGAAAAATAAGTCTCTGTAGAGACAAATTTGATGGTTGTAATTGATACTGCCAGCATACAAAGTTAGGTTGGAATTTGTTTAGTTANGAAAAAATACATATAGTTATATGCCCTACCACAATACTTCTTCACCAAATTTGGTAAGAATGAGTTGATTGTTTCCTGAGATTTGACAAAAACTTAATTTTTATTGTGGGGCTAACTTACAAAATGGCAGAAAAATAACNACAAAAACTTAATTTTTATTGTGGGGCTAACTTACAAAATGGCAGAAAAATAACTCTCTGTAGAGACAAATTTGATGGTTGTAATTGATACTGCCAGCATACAAAGTTAGGTTGGAATTTGTTTAGTTAATCTGCGATACTGAGCTAAAATATTAATATATATGCCATTTTGAAAACAAGTGTGTGACCTACTTAAAACATAGCAGTTCACAATTTGCACTCCAGTGAAAATGTTTGTCAAATTTGATAGGAATCTGTGAATTGTTTCCCGAGATATTACATAAAAATTTATTTATTCATGTGGCGCTATCTTACAGAATGGTGGACAAAGGATGCTCTATGTAGACACATTTGATAGTTGTAATATCTACTGCCAGCATACAAAGTTATGTTTGAATTGATCACATGGTTTCAACGATATAATATTCTAAGCTAAGATGACTATATGACCGCCAATTTGAAAATAAGTGTCTGGCATACCTGAAACATATTATTTAACATCATCTGTCACAGTTCTAGTTTACCAAATATCTGTTAATTATTTACCGAGATATGACATAAAAACTTTATGTATTCGTGTGGTGCTATATTACAAAATGGCTGGCAAAAATGACTATGTGTTGGCATATTGATTCTTATAGTAGATACTTTCAGCAAACAAAATTTGGTCGAAATTGGTTAAATGGTATAGTAGATATACCTAATAAACCTAAAATATGTTTATGACTGCCATTTTGAAAATAAGTATCAAAGCAAGTTCAATCACTTATGTTTACCTGACCTGTCATAGTATGACTTAATGCCTAATTGGGTGAAAATTGCTTTGATAATTTTTGAGATATATTGTAAAATGTTTTTTTTTTTTTTTTTTTTCATTTGGTGCTATCTTCCATAATTGTGGTCTAACAACAATATCCATTTCAAAATTTAATGCTTACGAAATGCTCTGCCAGTATACAAAATTTGGTTTAGATTGGTCAAATGGTTCCCGAGATATGACATATCACCCTAAATAATAACATGGCCACCATTTTGAAAGTAAGGTCCTGGCATTGTAGAAAAGCTATAAAAGTCAGGTGTCCTTACTAAATACTGTATATGTAACAAGTTTGATTACATTTGGTTGATGCGTTCAAAAGTTGTAAGGGAGCGGACACACACACAGATATAGACTATTCACAGTAAAGTGAGCACTTTTGAAAGTCCTCTCATTTGGAATAGAATTCAATAAATGTATATTTTTTTAGCCTTAGTCGTTAAATTCTGAGTGTGGTGGAATACAAACACTGTGTTAATTACTTACACGTCAATTTATATTTAAAAAGGTGGTCAAATGATAAAATATGGTTGAAAGGAAAAAGTAACTAGGGCCTAAAAATGCTCACTTTACCACGAACAGCCTATACACACACACAGGAAAGTGATCTCATAAGCATTTCTTTGCTTCGGAAAGTAGGCAAAAAATAGTTACACTGGTAGGTTCAACACCATATGTTTTCATGTGTTATAATGAAAGATNGAGTCGAAATATACCACTTTCTGGAGTTTTTTTTCTTATTTTCAGGAAAGCCCCTCAAGTAGAAAATTACCCTAAATACTGTATATGTAACAAGTTTGATTACATTTGGTTGATGCGTTCAAAAGTTGTAAGGGAGCGGACACACACACAGATATAGACTATTCACAGTAAAGTGAGCACTTTTGAAAGTCCTCTCATTTGGAATAGAATTCAATAAATGTATATTTTTTAGCCTTAGTCGTTAAATTCTGAGTGTGGTGGAATACAAACACTGTGTTAATTACTTACACGTCAATTTATATTTAAAAAGGTGGTCAAATGATAAAATATGGTTGAAAGGAAAAAGTAACTAGGGCCTAAAAATACTCACTTTACCACGAACAGCCTATACACACACACAGGAAAGTGATCTCATAAGCATTTCTTTCCTTCGGAAAGTAGGCAAAAAATAGTTACACTGGTAGGTTCAACACCATATGTTTTCATGTGTTATAATGAAAGATAACAGACTTGTCGGATTAAGTATAATACATCATCCTTGCTTGTATCATGTGGAAACAGCACTGTTTGTATACACTATATTCAATTGCTAAACATCACACAATTTTTAATGGAAGACTAGGCTTAACTCCATACATATACACACATACATTGACACACATACATACAGGCCCGTGCACATGAACTGAAAATGAGAGGTGGTGGTGTGGTAGGGACAAAGCTATGTTAACTTTGCTATCAGTTTCACAGTGAACATAATTTGCTGGTACAGCCCATTTATAAACCCCAAAACACTCATTATTATTTCAATTTCTCATTGCACAACATTTTTTTAAATTCATTTTTACAGCTTCTGCTTTATTCATTAGCCCCTCCTCACCCCCCCTGTAAAATAGAACTTTCCTATATTGGTAATTATCAAGTTTAGGGGCTTTTCTGTAAAATAAAAACCTGAAAAGTGGTATATTTCCACTCTACTAATTACGCAGAACACGAATACACTAGGGCCATTAACGTATGACTCATTTTGTAATATGTGCCCACCTAACCTAACAGAACCTAACCCCACGATGAGTGAATCACTATTTTACATTTTTAAACTAACCTAGGATTGTAGGGTACATATTAAACTAACCTAGGATTTTAGGGTTTTACACTAACCTAGGATTTTAGGTTTTTAAACTAACCTAAAATTTTAGGGTTTTACACTAACCTAGGTATGTAGGGGTTTAAACTAACCTAAGATTTGAGGGTTTTTAACTAACCTAGGATTGTAGGGTTTTAAACAAACGTAAGATTTTGGGGTTTTACACTAAACTACGCATTTAGGATTTTAGGGATTTAAAGGAACTGTAAAACACACCAAAAGAATATTAATTAACTCACCTAGGCGGCTGGTAGAATTATTCTGTCAACGGCCAATTCAACCTTACCCTACTCGACGAAACACCATCTTCCACTAACATGCCACATACGCAAATATAACACCTGAAGCACTCGTCATAGCAGAATATTACGCACTGAAGCACTCGTTAATAGGCTAATATAACTCACAAAAGCACTCTTTCTTGCTTTCGCCATTTTAAATCCGACGGATTAGGACGACACAACTAATACCGGCAAAGGCGCAATGGCTACTGAAATATTAAAAAAATTTCCGTTAACAACGCATTATGGTGACGTAAATTACCCAGAAGCCAATATGGTGACGACAGGAATCATGGTGCCCGCAGTAAACAAAACAGCGGATTACTGGTATATTAAACTATTTTATTTGGTATGTTCTACTTATTTTAACATGACCCCCTCTGAAATATGAACAAGGTAAACTGTGCAGAACCCATTAATGCTACTTTTGTTGTTCTAGGATGTTTTGTTCAGAAAAGCCGCTAAACTGGATAATTACCCCTATATTTTTCTAGAAGTGTGAATGCCGTAAACACATCATAGACCAGCTCCATAGTAGATTTGTATTCGAGTTGGAGAAAATCTCTTCGAATTACCAACTTTATAGATAATACTGTACAAAACTTGACAAGTAAATCAAATTTTTGCATGCGATAATATTTAAATTTAGCAGTCACTTCTACTTGACTGTATACAGTAATGCATGTGCTCCAGGTCACACTCNCATGCGATAATATTTAAATTTAGCAGTCACTTCTACTTGACTGTATACAGTAATGCATGTGCTCCAGGTCACACTCCTCGTGCTTTTAAATTTATTCAAGCTTTGATGATAATTAATAAGACAAGTTAATTCAATGTTTTGTTTTTAGATGNACTCGTGCTTTTAAATTTATTCAAGCTTTGATGATAATTAATAAGACAAGTTAATTCAATGTTTTGTTTTTAGATGCTGAAAACCTTTGTGTTGACATGGAAAAAACGCTTAATTTTAGCATTGCTAAAAATTAACATTTAAAAATAAATCACTGCCCCTAAATGATTATACGCTCACATAAACCCCACCTGGCGTGCATACAGAAATATTGACTGTAAGATAGTAAATTATGCAAGATCTTAATGCCCAAATAAAAGTACACTGTTCATACTGGTGGCAACTCAGACTGATTTTGTTTTGTTTTATACACACAAAAACTTAGGTGTTAACATACGTCATACAAGAGTACTGTTCAGCGGTATTTTCAAGGCAGTGTTGATTTTTGCATGTGATTGAAGGGCATACAGTGGTCTAAAAGAAGAAATGATGGGTTTAGAAGTTACCTGCAAACCAGTCAAGTTAGTTATATAAATCTTCAAAGGAAATCATATTGTTTCTTGTCCTTAAAATAAAACATTTTCGTTCAGAAATGCAAAATAAGAAAAACTTAATTGTACACAAATTGTATCATACAATGCATATGCCACATTCCTACATTGTAAAAATCTGTATAACTACGTACGTTAATATAAACATAGAAGCCGTATTCAAACCAGACATCTCAAGTTGTGATATCACTTTGCGAAAATCATTACATAACTTTGTTGTAGTTCAAGAATTGCAAGTATATTTGNCATCTCAAGTTGTGATATCACTTTGCGAAAATCATTACATAACTTTGTTGTAGTTCAAGAATTGCAAGTATATTTGGCACATTTATGCATTGAACATGTACTTTAAAAATGCTATCTATTTCGATTTTGGATTTATTATTAACTATTTCCGTATATGTCATTTTGTATGAAGGTACAATAGGTGTAAAGAATTATGTATATAAACGTAATAAAATATGATTCAATTAGAATNCATCTCAAGTTGTGATATCACTTTGCGAAAATCATTACATAACTTTGTTGTAGTTCAAGAATTGCAAGTATATTTGAACATGTACTTTAAAAATGCTATCTATTTCGATTTTGGATTTATTATTAACTATTTCCGTATATGTCATTTTGTATGAAGGTACAATAGGTGTAAAGAATTATGTATATAAACGTAATAAAATATGATTCAATTAGAATTAAACATCTTTCTAAATGTGAAAAGAGTAATATCTGTATTTTGTAGTGTTTACACATTGTTTGAAAGTTCTGAGAAGATATAAATGGCCAGCGCGACAAATTTCTTCCATCCACTCGCGAGTGCGAGTCAAGGAACCACCGCCGGCCGGTGGGGAGCTGCATTTGAGAGGGAAGGAGAGACAAGCTGGCAACAACGTAGCTCCGTGCTACGTTTTGCTGCTTCTGTCCCATTTAGGTGATGAGTGTTAATAGTGAGAAACTCTTGAACTGCTTGCGTGCAATTTGGTTTGTATCTGTCCTCGCTTCAGGTAGATAGCTCTGCACGCAAATTAGGAGCAATCGTCGTTTCTTTAAATTTTTGGACCAGTGATCCATGTCGTATCCACCGAACAAAATAAAAAGTTCTTCCAATTAGTAATATGCTCAGTACTTGGCACATTTAGGCAGGGCCGTGCGCACGGAAGGGGTTTTGGGGGTTGAACTTCTTGCATAAAGTTGCAAGAAATTAAACTAAACAGCTTTATAAAAATTAGGAACAAGCTTTGTCAATCTCAGTTTTAATTATCTTCTAAAAAATTATATTTGTATGTCCCTTGCATATTTTTCATAACTGGACTACCAGAAAATAATGTTGATAATTTTCCAAACCATATCGCGTGGCAGCTGTTCCAGAAAATCTGCTATACATTGACATATTGGCAGATTTCTGTATTTTACACTCCAGAACTAAGTGTTTTATTAACTATATTTGAATAGGGTCATTACCAACCTGAGAACAAAACAGAATTGGCCATAGTAGTAGAGACTATACTGGTAGACAGACCTTGCCAGCTACACACTAATCAACTTCCGAGGCTCGAATATGAACTGCTTTATCACCAGTAGAAATGTGTAAACCATATGGCTTGCAAAACGATTAGCATGGCATCAAAATAAATACATATTTTGAAAATTTTAGAGTACTTGCTCTAAACAAGTTTTATGCAAGTGGTATGTATTCAAACTAAGCTATAATTTTTTTGAAAAAAATTAATCTGATAACAAATTAAAAGTAAACATATGGCCATGTCACTTTTTACAGTTCTGCTGGCAAATCTCTAGCTAAAGTCAAGGAGATGTGTAGAAGATAACTGTATCATCTTAAGCCTATGTTTTTAATTATATTGTAGTGATAAAAAATGGACTGATACAAACTTTGCTAGAGATAAAAATTAAAATTTAGTTCCACTGGTTTTTATTTATGCTGAAATTTTTATGGTTATCGAGCATGAGTAAGTACTGCATCACTCATATGAAACATGCTCGAAAATCAGTGTATCGGTTGATTCCACGTAATGCAGCTGGAAACGAAAGAAAATTTGACATGTTTATCTTACTTGTATAAGCGCACAGCTACAACATTTTTGTTAGTAAAAATTAAACTAAAAGGGAGACTTAACAAATTTCTTAAGTAGAATGTAGTAATGAATGTGTTACACACCTAACAAGAGATAGAATTTTTCCTTTTTTACAATTGGGTGTACCATCTGCATTCAGAGGCAGACCATATATGTTTAGGTTGTATAGTGTAGCACTAAAATTATGCCAAATTGTCTTTGCGCAAAACTGTCTTTCCCGCAGTGTCTATGTCTATGTTTGAAAATGTGAACGTAGCTTAACGCAGCACCTGTCACTACATATGTCAGTGTAGCCCACACAAACGATGGAACATGGGAGTGGGACTGAGCTGAAGTATACAGAAGAATACAATCCGTGATACGCGCATGCGTCACTGCGGTTGCTACCTCCCTGCCACTTTGAACCTACCACCCTTTCGACGACTCAGCTCGGGCAGGCGGAGTGGAAGAGTGGCAGCGGCACAGCACGGCTCAGTGCTAATGACAAACAGTGGTTTTGAATTCCATAATGGATATTACAATTTTCAGTGATAACACTATCCTTTTTTCTTTACGCAACGAATGACAAAGGTTTGCTCTACGTACCTAAAAACCACCATAAAAAGTTTAGTTTTATCCATGTTCACACTCAGAAAAATACCATTTTGAGAGCAAATTATAAAGTGAAAAACTTATAAGTACGTGTACTGCTCCGTAATGCTTTTCATAGCCCAACCCCATAACAACACATTGAGTTGTTTTCGAATAAAGGAGAGATTTCCAAAACTCTGCACATCTCTTCACGCCCTAGGTAGGTGGCACCCTTAACTCTGCTGTCTGTGCAGGGATAGTGGAACTCCAATGCTGAAGAAATTGCTGCCATTCCTTCTCTGATGCACTAATTTTGTTTCAATTCATTCTTGACACTGTCCATCCTTTTTTTTTTTTACACTGCCCATTCTTTCATTTACACAGTCCACTCTTTCAATTACAATGTACATACTTTCATTTATAGTGTCCATTCTTTCTTTTACACTGCCCATTCTTTCATTGAAACTGTCAATTTTTTTTCCACTCAGTCAGTTTTTGCATTCACTAACTCGCTAATGCTTGCTTTCTTCCTATCGACAACAGTTACATTTACTGTGTCTATTTTCCTGTCTACATCTTCATTTACTGTGTCTATTTTCCTATCTACATTTTTTCTTGTGTACTCACATTAGTTATCTGGCTATTTACATTTTGTAAACACTATTTACAGAAATATTTATTTGGCTATATACCGTNAAAAAAAAAAAAAAAAAAAAAAAAAAAAAAAAAAAAAAAAAAAAGGTGCCAAATAAATATAAAATAAAGTCAAGTCTCTGTTGTTACTGTAATTGTATTTAATATTCAAAAGAAACGGTTCACACATAAGCTTCAAGTAGGCAGAGTCACGAACAGTCAGTTTCACCAGATAAACAAACAAAGAGCAGCGCCGCAGTAGTTAATTTATTATTCACGTCTTTCAAAGCTTGCATCGCAAGAGGAAATTACACAGACAGCAGGGAAGTCAGTTCCCTCCTGGCACCCTAGCAACCTCCTACACCGGCGGAAATAACTTAGTAGAATATAGTTCTAAGCCGAAAGTAATTGAAGTTAAAATGAATAAAGATTTAGAAGTTGCGGGTGCTTGCCGGTGTGGGCGATATTGGCCACGCTTGATGCGTCTTTCTCGAGAGCTGGTCCTATTCCGTTACCGGGCGGTAGGCACACAGGGTATAAGTTGCCCCGTGCTTACCCCCACTCCTCGCCCCAGGGTGAAAAAAAGTGACCAAATAAGGGCATGATGTGGGCCGGAATCGCTTCAAAAGCCTACGCGACCCCCGTGGCAACTATTACCCACGCTATGCCAAACTGCATCGTAGTGAAAATATAATCAATGTTCCCGAAGGAAAAAATGTCCACTGAAAGTGAAAAGCTGCTATCTACTAATGCTGACGCAAACAAAAATTAAGATTTCTGAAAAAGCAAACGTATGACCNTGAAAGTGAAAAGCTGCTATCTACTAATGCTGACGCAAACAAAAATTAAGATTTCTGAAAAAGCAAACGTATGACCAATAAACAAACTACCACGGCAATAACTTTGAATCCTGATTAAATATTACAAAGCCTCGCAAAACAAAAGAAAATGAACCAAGTATCCCGATAATTATTATAACTGCGTCATTACACTGTGTTGTTTNAAGCCTCGCAAAACAAAAGAAAATGAACCAAGTATCCCGATAATTATTATAACTGCGTCATTACACTGTGTTGTTTTCATTATTAATTGGGTATTTACATTTTCCCTTAAGCTATTTACACTTGCACTCACTTGGCTACTCAGTTCTTCAATTAATGCTTGCAGTGCTTCAAGTTCAGCTGACACATCTGGTTAGCATACAGTGCTTACACAAAACTGTCGCATCCTACAGTTGTTATAAATAATATTTTTATGTCACCAATTAATACCCTATTGCCTAACTTTATTTACAATTGAATTCCTCCATCCCTTTTCTGACACCAGTGTTACAAGTCACCAAGAAGGCGTATCTGAGTTTGTAAGGTATGGAGGTCTTAATAAAAATAAAAACGGAATTAAATTTATAAAATTAATTTTTAGTGCTATAAAATACAGTTATGATTTACAACATTAAACTACCTATCTCTACTATTAACACCTTGTTATTCTCAGTGAGCATGATATATATCACTCTCAATTCTAATTAAAGTACTTATCACTGTCATTATATTGGTTCCAGTCATTCAATTCACATTTATTTACACATATTAAATCCTACTGTCTATCGCCATCAGTCCAAGCGTCTGTCACTTACACATCCAGTCACACAGTCCCATCAGTCAGTCTTAGCTCNACTGTCTATCGCCATCAGTCCAAGCGTCTGTCACTTACACATCCAGTCACACAGTCCCATCAGTCAGTCTTAGCTCATTGCTTTGTTGATTCTGCACATCTCACCTAAGACCATACAAAGCTCCAGATGCTAGACTGTCTACCCTCGGAGGTCCGTCGCCGCATACTCTCTCTCATGTAACTTTGATTTTGACAGTTCGGCGAAAGTAGCACCAATGTTTACTTTTAATTAATATTCTTTCGCCATTAGCTGGTGCGTCAAGTGGCGGCTGTATAATTTATCAACACGCTGTCAGCTAATCCACTTGTCATTGTGATGTCAAACAAATTTTAAGGAATTTGTAGACTGACATCCATCTAAAAAATTTGTAGGTTGTAAAAGTAAAAATAGAAAATCTTGTAAAAAATTAAAGATTTCTTAACTCTTTTTTTAATTTATTAGGGACATCGAATTTGGGTTAACATTTGCGAGGAGGTCATTGTAGTACTTATCACATTTTGGACGTTNATCGAATTTGGGTTAACATTTGCGAGGAGGTCATTGTAGTACTTATCACATTTTGGACGTTACAGCTAATATGTTAAGACTGGAGATAAAAGTTATTCTGGGAATTTGCTTGACAATGCACTTTCATCTGCCAACAACTCACCGATTTTTGCAAACGCAGTTATTATGCTATTAATGAAACTAAACAGTTCAAGTTGGAAATATGTGTAGAGGAATAACATAAGAATTGCTTNGCAGTTATTATGCTATTAATGAAACTAAACAGTTCAAGTTGGAAATATGTGTAGAGGAATAACATAAGAATTGCTTAAAAACTACCCATGCGTATCCCACTTTCTTTGTTTTATTAATACATAATGGTAACAACATGAAAAGAACAAAGATATGGGTTTGCGTAAAGAGAAGAACATGGCGTGTAATGGACGTAGACGTAACAATTACCGCCCAATAGAAACTACTAGTAATCAAAATTGCTGTACACGGAAATACATATGTTACTTTAAAAATCATACAGAGTTCGTGGAAAAATAAAACAATTGGTATCCGTTGGTAAATTTGTTATTTTACACAAGAAAGCTATTTTTTTCTGGCTTTTAGGGTTTCCTGGAGCTGGCTAATAGATGGCGTGGCAGGGCGTGTTGTAACAGAATGGCAGGGAGTGTTGAGAGCCGAGCATGTTCANATGGCATGGCAGGGAGTGTTGAGAGCCGAGCATGTTCATCAACAAATAGCAGCACGTTGGTCTGCCTTTTGATCCTGTATTTTTTAAATATATTTCATCAAATTATTTGAAAAATAATTGNTTTTTTAAATATATTTCATCAAATTATTTGAAAAATAATTGAATAATACCCTGCAATATTTCTGTAGGCTTTTGGAATTAATATTGAGCATGTATGGATGGCAGGGTGAGTGGGGATACGACGTAAACAGAACTCCCAATGTTTGAAGTTTAGTTTCATTTGAATACGGACAGTTTTAATTTGAACACCTCTACGTTACTACCTTAGCACAAAGTTTAGTTTGTAACAGCTGTTTTGTGGCAGTGTAAAAGAAAATGTATTAATTAATCTAGGAACTCTTTCTTTTCTGCTTGTCTGATGTGCATAGGTAGTGCAGTCAGAATAGCCAACGTAATATTAATTTTCCTTCGTTCATGAATCAGACAGAATTTTGTAAATGGCACGTTGTTTGTTTTGTNATAGCCAACGTAATATTAATTTTCCTTCGTTCATGAATCAGACAGAATTTTGTAAATGGCACGTTGTTTGTTTTGTTTATAAGTTGCCACTCACTGATTTTCATGATCTTGCCAAGTTATATCAGACAGAGATTATATAGATCCGCGGGCCAGATTGAGAAGGTTCCTTGATCTCTGAGTCATGCTGAGGGAGGCAAGGGTGATGACCAAAGCATTTTTGCAGCAATAACTCAAGTAATTAAATGCTCCAAGGATAGAGGTGGTATGAATCCCAATAGGCTTATTGCAGCATGCTTTGTTTTATGCAGCAGCACATTTGTCACAGCGCGCTGTTCTCGAGTTACCAGTGAAGCCTTTGATATACTGCTTCACATGCTTGAGTGGGACAGGGCAAGGGAAGTGATGCAGAGCGGATACATGTAACAGTATTACTAAGGTAATGTATACCAGAGAAAAGCGATAAGCAGAAATTGAATTACAGTCAAGTTATATTTGGGGGCCTGTTGCCCACAAGCACTTCATTTATTGGATGAATGGTTGGAACTGTTTCTGGAGAAATCTAGGAAAAAATAATTCCAGCCTGCAATGTATTGAACATTACACAAACATTTTCAGAGCAAGTAATAACTGCGGTTTTCAAAAGTAATTCAGGAGAGGAATGCTTAATTTTGATTAATAGCTCTAAATATATTCTTCTAACTCTAACAAACTATCAGTATTACAAGGACTGTAGTCACATAGTCTCATGTACCTTTTACAATTGCAAATAAATACATTTTAAGTTCTATTTTTGATTCAGTCTTTCTCAAATATATTAGAGCAGGATATTTTATTTAACATGTGAACTGATAAAGAAAAAAAGTATTAAGCATTATTTGATGTACACATGCTGTTTTAAACATAGAAATTACACTCNATAGCCAACGTAATATTAATTTTCCTTCGTTCATGAATCAGACAGAATTTTGTAAATGGCACGTTGTTTGTTTTGTGTATAAGTTGCCACTCACTGATTTTCATGATCTTGCCAAGTTATATCAGACAGAGATTATATAGATCCGCGGGCCAGATTGAGAAGGTTCCTTGATCTCTGAGTCATGTTGAGGGAGGCAAGGGTGATGACCAAAGCATTTTTGCAGCAATAACTCAAGTAATTAAATGCTCCAAGGATAGAGGTGGTATGAATCCCAATAGGCTTATTGCAGCATGCTTTGTTTTATGCAGCAGCACATTTGTCACAGCGCGCTGTTCTCGAGTTACCAGTGAAGCCTTTGATATACTGCTTCACATGCTTGAGTGGGACAGGGCAAGGGAAGTGATGCAGAGCGGATACATGTAACAGTATTACTAAGGTAATGTATACCAGAGAAAAGCGATAAGCAGAAATTGAATTACAGTCAAGTTATATTTGGGGGCCTGTTGCCCACAAGCACTTCATTTATTGGATGAATGGTTGGAACTGTTTCTGGAGAAATCTAGGAAAAAATAATTCCAGCCTGCAATGTATTGAACATTACACAAACATTTTCAGAGCAAGTAATAACTGCGGTTTTCAAAAGTAATTCAGGAGAGGAATGCTTAATTTTGATTAATAGCTCTAAATATATTCTTCTAACTCTAACAAACTATCAGTATTACAAGGACTGTAGTCACATAGTCTCATGTACCTTTTACAATTGCAAATAAATACATTTTAAATTCTATTTTTGATTCAGTCTTTCTCAAATATATTAGAGCAGGATATTTTATTTAACACGTGAACTGATAAAGAAAAAAAGTATTAAGCATTATTTGATGTACACATGCTGTTTTAAACATAGAAATTACACTCNCGTGAACTGATAAAGAAAAAAAGTATTAAGCATTATTTGATGTACACATGCTGTTTTAAACATAGAAATTACACTCATTTCATTTGTATGCAAATAAAATGCTAGCTTTCCACTTACTACAATATTGTTTTACTATATACAGAATGAGCAGATTTAGACAATTTTGTGGGGTGATTCCTTGTGCAAAATCAATTGGAAAATATATGACACTTTCTACCGAAACTGAATATTTTGAGAGATATGAGCCTTTGAAAATAGAGATTTTAATCTGTATTTTTGCAAAAGAACATAAATGAAGTAAAATTAAATTACATTTCTCCAAACATAGTTTTATGTTATCAAAATATTTAGCCTAAGAACAAACTCTCATAATACATCTCNCGTATCAAAAATAACAGTGGTCGCCACTTCCTTATTGTAGAGAACTTTTTCCCCGTGGCAATTATGAACGTTTTATGCAGGTTTATTGAGCGGTATGACCTAATTAACAAAAATGCTGCTCTTGTTGCAACTGCTCAGTGTAAAATACACATAAAACTTCGACTGCAGTGATACACATAGACGGTACTACTGACATGCATCTAGTGTATGCTGCTGTGCCCATTGCTTTAGATTATTCCAAACGTAACCAGCCAAATGCATCAAAGATAATATTAACTTAAGTGAATATTTGGAATATAAAATGTTTCCATTTGTGATTCTCGGTCATCAATTACATTATTGCTACTTAGAAATTCATGATTAATGCACTCAGTTGTGAAAATATTTCACTTTACTGTATCTACATAATATTTTTTTGAAAGAAGTATAAACTTGGTTAACACTAGTTAATAAATATGCATACTTCTGGAATCATCGTGTTTTATTCTACAGACTGTTTGAAATATATATATTAGCTTAGTATGTAAGCATTTACACAAATTACATCTCATGACTTTCGCAAGACTCGCGGTGACATTTTGGAATAACGTCTGAAAATATTCTTCTTTGTGGTGACCAACATTTTTTAAAAATAAAAAGTAGTCTAAAATATATTTTTTCAGTGTGCAACCTACTAGTAGTGACATTCAACTATTGTAAGTAAACTGTAATTACACAACACTGATAACTGTAACCGTTCTTCCTTTTTGGCCTATTTCCAAAGAAAATCTGCTATTGTAAACTTGTAACATAACAAATTAAGTATTTTTTTGGAGACATGGTTTACGTAACAATTTTTTCATACTGAGGGGCAATTTAGGTGGTTATGAATTTTGCAAGATTTTTACACAGTGTATTTCAATTAGAATAGATGCTTTTGCACTGAATAATTAAGGGACCTATTCACCCAAGGCAACTAACATTTTTAGGCAGGTAACCAAATAATTTAAGTTGATTTCCTCAATTTGATGCACAATTTAAATTTTAACTTTTTTGTACCAATTGTATTGGCATGTACATCAAAGCTAAAGTTCACAGGTTCCATCCCCAAGGTTTTGAAGCAGATTAAAACTTTAATCACTGAATTATTGAATTATTAAGAAATAGATGTGGTTCACAAATTTTTTTTAATGAACCATTAAATATTTTTCAATTTGTATTCCTAAATTAATTGTAATATCATTAATAGTTTACTTTCCACGTATGCTGTAAAGCATAGGTTTCCAAAATAAAGAAACAACAGGTAATACAATTATAAAGGCAGACTTACTTGTATTGGAGATTTTGTCATTTTCTGACATTGATGGGATGGAACAAATTTTCTGAGTCACTGTTTCAATGGCATTAAATCTCCCCCTGGAAAAATTTAATGAATATTAGTTGTCATAAAATTAATTCAATATGAAAACAGAATAAGTATATCCTTTTAAATTTGAAGATGACATATTGTTTAATCTAATCCCATAATTTCTGTATTATAGTAGAAACAATTCTCAATGATGTAACATATAGGCACTAAGTTTTGCTTAGAAAATTTTATTTACAAATACCAAGCCTTGTGATCCACACAATTAGTTTATCTTGTATGACTAGCTTCTAACTTTAATCAGTTTTTTCCTTCACTTTCATGGAGTAGTATCTTCTTGCTGGAACCCAACAAAAACAAGGTTTTGATTGTTTGCTTACCAACTAACTCAGTTATCTTATGGGATGATGAAATGTGTTTAATCCAGTTTACTGTATTAATGCCATAAATTATATATTTTTTACCACAATTTATACATCCTGCCATGGGCATCCTTGGCACTTAGCATCTTCCATAAACTGGGATGTGAGTTAATGAAGATTTGCACACTCAAAATGCTAGGTTATCATGTCATCAGTCCCAATACCAAAGAAAATATTCTACCTTGGTTCCAGTCACAGCTTTCTCTCTTCCCAAACCACACTTCCCATTATGTGTGAGTGATTCCTTGCAGGTGCAGCCCTTTGTGAAATATGAACTCCCTAATCTTAGTGTAGCTTTGGTTACTGAAGGATGTTGTCTATATACAGGCAATCCTTCATGCTTACCCAATGTCAGCTCAAAATTGTGGAATATGATTTCTGCTTTTTTCATATGCTAATGGGGGAAACATTTCCAAAATAATACATACAACAATTCATACTTAAATTTATAGTGGAAATTGTAAGTATTGTTATGAATCTTGACTCTCCCCCCTGGTCTCCTCTGATTAGCAATTTGGTGGGGGGGGGGGCAATGGCCCCGTGACCCTCCATGTTGCTGCACCTCTGTCCTCAGCAGACTTGTCTTGACACATGGTGGGTTGATCACATCTGGCCTTGTGTCTAGAAATAACATATTGACACAAAAACAGCTACAACAGCAACTTCAAAAAAGCATAACAAAACACTTATAGTACACATTTTACTCACAATATTATGCTTTAGATTTCTAATTAGGAAACTTACATAAACTCATTAAGAAGCACAAGTCATTAAATGTAAAAGGAAAAAGGTTTAAATCACTTTTGTTTTATTTGAAAAGCATTGTTAATACTCCTCTTTGCATTTCTTTGCATGTTACGCTCTTTTGGATAATTGATTTTACTATTGAGTTTTATTTTGGTGTCCAATAAAATTTTTACACTTATTTTGTGTGGTGTTGGCACGCGAATTTCACTTGCCTGCTTTCAGACTGAGGTCTATTCGGCTCCGAAGGGCAGAAGGTCATAATTTGAGATGAATTGTGTCGATAATTAAAATAGATAGATGTAAGGTAAGGTTAGCATTAGTTTTCCTTTTGATTCAATAATGCGCTGCACCTCATGAGACTCAACATGCATAGGAATTCCCTGTTTGCACGTTGGTCCACTTGCACTTAAATTTCCATGTGTGCCGGTGTTGGATGGTCTTGCATTCATTTCATGGGTTTTCCTGTATATCAGACTCTTTGTTGAAGATGCTGGATGGTGGGAACAATAGCTATAGCGCATATGGTATCTTATATGCACATGGCTGGGGATGTTCCTATTGCCACTTGTGGTGCAGGCTGCACAGGTAGCAGTAGTACCAACCTGCACAGGCAGTATTGGGACATGGTGCAACAGATGGACTGAGAGTAAGCAGGACGCTGTCCTTCTTCATAATTACCGACATCTGATTTGAAAAGAAGTTTTTTTCAGTTGCTCTATTTATTTGCCTGTGTAAACATGTGCCTCTTTATCAAGTGCTAAAATTAACAAACATAATCACCCTTTCTCATGTGTCAGTTTTCTTGATCATCCAGGCTGGCCCTGTAGTTCCACTGAAACAGCGACACTCACAGAGAACACATATAGTTATGTTTTAATAATTTATTTTTGCAACCATGCCCACTATGTTTTCCCCCTTTCTGCATCTCTACTTCGCCCCTCTTCCACATCTTAAGGCCCTGCACCCCTGCTGAACCAGCTACAAAGAGACATGGTGGAGACAGTATTGATGTATTACTGGGGTAAATTTAAACACGCGTTCCCATGTGAAAAATAATATTGTGATAGGACATTGAAATTTATCCTGTCCGAGTCCTTTTTCTTATATGGGACTAACTGGTCCTGTCCCCTCGCTGGGGTGGCACATGCATACCTTGTGGCCACGGCCCACTGCCGCTAGGGGTAAACACGTACACACACACACACAGCTGCTTGTAGTGACATGCCACCACTATTTTTTTCCTCCGAGTTCCAGAATTGTCTTGGAGGCGGAAATGGGAGCATGCCTGAGAGACCCTGTAACAACAGGAGTTATGGCCATGTGCAGGGTGAATAAAATACTGTATGCAGATGTATAGGGTAACCACTTGAAAGTGGAGAAGCCTTAAAAAGTAGAAACTTATTAATATAGTTTGTGAGAAATGTGCAGGTCTTATTAAAATTTTGTTATCAAGAAAAAATTAAATCAAAAAATTTAAAGGAAAATTTTTCTCTCAGTCACAGTTATAAATTAGAAAGTGGTGTTTGAATTGTTCATTGCAATGTGTGTATACTGCAGGGTGGCAAATTTTTCACCAACTCTAAATTTGTAGATATGGTATGAGAGGAGAAACAATGGCTTCCATTATTTAGTGATTAAAAAATAACTATTATAATGTACAATTTCCAAGAAGTTATTACAAAATGGCATGTTTGTTAGAAATATTACATGACAACAATTTTAAACACCCTGGAGCCACACTGAAGTGAGAAACTGCATATACATGTTTTAGGGATTGTTACATTATTACTTCTACTGAAATTTTTTGTGTCAGGTAATGTTACATTAATACCTATGTTGTAAATGGTGTTCCAGGTCTGTTGCAGACGGGTTGGTGGTCGAGGAGGACAGCTTCAACAGCACATCGTACTTTGACAACTTGAAGCTGAACTCATCATGCAAAAAGAGCTGGGTGGAGCTCATGGAGGAAGAGGAGATGGAGGAGGAATACAGCCGCAGCCCGTGGGCAAGCCTCACCAAGACAGAGGGCACCAACTCGTGGGATTCCAAGGTCAAAACAGCTCTTTCAGATGACACAAAATTTGTGGGAGCAATTGAGAACGTGGGCACTGCGGAGGTTCCGGCTGTAATCGACCGTAGGCGAGCGAGTCCTTTGTGTGATCAGGAGCCAGCTAGCCCCGAGTCAGAGTTCAAGCCTCTGAGCCCCATGTTCATCAAGAGGGAACTGGAGGAAGATAAGTACCCACTAAGTGAGGAGGTCAGCGAAGCAGCGAGCGTGAAGTGTGAAGCACATGTAAAGCAGGAGCCGCTGGAAGTCAAGGTAAAGGTAGAGTCAGAGGATAGTACCTGGACGGCAGGCAGTCGCTGCTCTCAGCCACCAAGTCCAGATGAGAAGGAATTCAAGAACTGGAACCCTCTCAATCAGAATCCCACAGAGCCATCGTCCAGCTCCAGTGGTACACACAAGAGACGACGGCGCAGCAGGAGTCCAGACAGCAGCAGGAAGCGAGAGCCTCGATACTTGGAGCCCAGCCAGGATGAGAAAAAGGAGGACAAGGGCCAGTGTTCTCATGACCAAAATCCAGCAGAACTGCTGTTCAATTTTGAAAGTGTGCGCAAGAGGCGGCACTCCAGGAAGAACTCTGATGAGGGCAGTGAGGGTAAAAAGCAAGGGGTGCGGTATTGGGACAGACAAGATGATGCGAAGAAGCAGCGCAGGAACATTCAATTTCGGTAAGCAAAATGCACTGCAAATTCTGTTGATTTTGATTGTCTTAAACATTGTTGATATCTGTGAGCATATGTACTTTGATATTTACAGCATGACAGCACTGATATGAATTCTCAACTTCTGTTAGTGTTTTACTGTAGGGCCATTTATTATTTTATCTAAACACTTAATAGTTGACTGAAATCATAATGAAATTAACTGTAGGAAGTAGTTTCTCTATTTATTCCTGAAACACAATTGTGACGTAAGCATGCCATAAGCTCACAAGTCCATAACAAATTCGTGGCAGTACTGCTATTTCCAGAGGTGTGGAGATGTCTGAGGATTCTAAAATTACTTACCACAGGAATGTTGAGACGTGTAAAGGTGACAAGCATGAAGCATGTGCATGTGACTTGTTACAGGGACAGCTCGACGAGCAGCAGTCAGGACAGTCTCGACAAGAAGAAGGAGAGAAAGCCGGTGGAGTACGAGAAGGATCCAGTGGTCCTTGCCCGCCGCCAAAAGCAGATAGACTACGGCAAGAACACAATTGGCTACGACAACTACCTGCAGCAGGTTCCCAAGTGAGTGTCCACTGCCGTTTAAGCAGTAGCTCTGCTGTTGGCTTATGTCCCTGGAAACTGCAACTTTGTAGAAGTATGTTTTCTTGTGAATTCAGTTGTTAGATAACAAGGTTGGCCCAGAATACAAGAATTTTTCAAACTTTATAAACCATGCACTGCTACATGTGAGTCTATTGAGAACATTAGCTGTTTGCGTATAAATAAATAAGTGAGAATATATTCATATTTTTGACATGTAATTTTTTTTTAAGCAAGTTGTTTTGGTTGGCTACCCCCTTTGTCTGTACCCTGGGTGCTGGTCAAACCAAGTTGGGCCCATAATTTTAAATAGATTTTGTGTTTGGGTGTTAGGAATATTTATTGATGAGAGTATCAGTTGAGGGTAATATGAGAATTTTAGATGGAGGTTGCTTCCTTGTGTCTCTTCGGCCCTGTCTTCAAAGAAGTTAACCCCACTAAGAAACTAGCATGCTTGAATATGTGTTCAGTGAGTCACAATAATTTGGGTCTAATTGCTTACCAAATGGATTTAAGAGCGCATGGGAGACAAATTAACGCTATAGAGAATAATCTTTTGTTATAATTTTGTGGAAGCCAATAGAGAAAAACTAAGAGGGGGTTACCCTGCATAACTACTTTTACTAACTTTGGAAGTGTTTCTGCCGAGAAATTTCTGATACAGTAAAATTTTGTACTTTGTATTCTGTTGTGGCATAAGATATTGTACAAAATAAGTGCACCAATGTGGCGCTTAGTTTTTCTATGGTTTTCTATGTTAACTTCGAAAACCTGTGAACACCAGTTGACGTATTTGTAGTTGATTATGTATCATACTTTCTGAATCACGTGTCTTGCAGAGCTTTTTGGCTTTATGATCTTAATGCACAAATTTAAAGAATAGCTAATATTAATGCTGACTGGGTTAGTAATTGTATCCTCTTGTTGAGTAATGCATGAGTGAAGCTCTGCTCCGCCACAAAAATAAATGATGATCTCAGTGCAGGTAATCACGGAGTTAGTTGCTTTTTGGGAGAGATCATAGGTAGCTGTAATGTTGAGTCATTAGAGAGAGGTTCATCAAACTAGACAATGCTTTAAGCATAGGGTGACTTTCAGTTTGCAGCAATTTTCATGTTTCCATTCTCGTGTCTTGTTTGACAGTCTTGTTGGGGAAAAAGACCCGGCTGACAAGTCTTGGTAAGATTCTTAAGGGAGAGCTGATGGGCAGGCTTGTCTTAATCGACCCTGGCCTGAATATATTCAGGCTGAGAGTTGTGATAATGCAGCATTTGATTTGTGTGTTTCGTCTTTCTCAGTCTCTTGCCTATTTCTTGGTGTTGTATTTCTTCACTTTGGACTTGGAGAAAAGTAGGGCTGTGCCGATTCAAATTGGTTTCTGCCGAATTTACTGATGTTGATGGAATTCAATCGGCGATATATGAGCTGCAGATAATTTTCCACCAATTTGACAAACATAAAATGTTGCAGACAGTTCTGACTTATTCTTCAGCGTTTGTGTGTGTGTGTGTGTGTGTGCGTAAGGGATGGGTCTATTAGATTCCTCNCCACCAATTTGACAAACATAAAATGTTGCAGACAGTTCTGACTTATTCTTCAGCGTTTGTGTGTGTGTGTGTGTGTGCGTAAGGGATGGGTCTATTAGATTCCTCGATATGGTCCATACCGTATAAGAAGGCCACTTTCTGACAGTCAGTGAGTGGCAACTTAATGTTTACGAAACAAACAAAGCGCCATTTACAAAATCCTGTATCAGTTGATGCACGAACGAACAAAAGTTAAAATTACGTTGGCTATTCTGAGTGCACTGCCGATGCACATCAGAAAAGCAGAAAATACGCGGATAAGAAAGAGTTCGTAGATTTATTAATACATTTTATTTTACGAGGTCACAAAACAATGGTTGTTAGTGTTAAAAACTAAACTTCGTGATAATGTAGTTATGTTTAGGTGATCAAAATGAAATGTACAATAGAACGATACGACGTGGAAAAGTTTTCTGAAGTTGTGCTAACTTCAGAAAGCTTTTTCACGTCGTATCATCCATCTCAAACCTTGCTTTCAACACGTCCATGATATTAATTCCAAAAGCATACAGAAATATTGCATAATATTGTTGAATTATTTTTTCTAATAATTTGATGAAACGGCACGAATTTTAAATATATTTCCAGCCCGTAACATAAGAATTATCAACTTTAAAAGATACACACTCTCTTGACGATAAAGAGAGTTACTCAAAACTTCGCCGTGACGTGCTGCGCGCTATCTATCGGATATTCTGCAAGCTATTACTAGCCAGAAATGAACCTCTTTCTTGCGCGATATATAAAGAATTTACAAACATATGCCAATAGTTATATTTTTCCACGAGCTCTGCATAATTTTTAAAGTAACATATATTTCATCTACAACGATTTGGAGTACAAGTCATTTATATTCGGCCGGTAATCGTTCGTCTACGTAAATTATACGCCATATTGTTCTCTCGAAACCCATCTCCTTGTTTCCGTAGAAAGTGAGACACGCGTGAATAGTTTTTAAGCAATTCTAACGTTATTCCACGTCACATATTTCCAACTCGTATATATTAGCTATAACGTCCAAAGTGTAATAATAGATACAACAGACCGTCTCGCAAATTTTAACCCAAATTCACTATCTCGGACAAATTAAAAAAGAGTTATCAAATATCTAACATTTTATATTTTTACTTTTATAACCTACTTATATTTTTAGACAGATGTCAGTCTTAAAATATCTTAAAATTTGTTTAGCATTACAGTACAATGAGAAGTGGATTAGCTGACAGCATGTTGATAAAAAATACAGCCCCGACGTGACGGACCAGCTGATGGCGGAAGGATACGTAGTCAGATGTAAACAGTGGCGCTACATTCGTCGAGCTGTCAAAAAGTGGCCTTCTTATATGGTACAGAATATACCACCGATTCTTCCATTAAAATTAGTATTGAGCAGAGGGTACCAATAAAGTTGATTCTTTGAGTAAATGACTGCTAAAACAATGCACTATACATTAAACTTTACCGCAAAACCTTCCTTGATTATTACGAATAGCGAAATACTCTATACAACATGTAAAGAACTTGGTCTCTGCCAAACACGTAATAATAAAGCATTTTTTACCACCATTTACCGAAATGAATTACGTTGGTAACTGTGAAATCCTAAATGGCAATGCGTGTTAATCTATAAATTACGTACGCTTGTAGCGACACATGATGTTTTTAGGGATGGGTCGGTTCTTCGGTTCCAATTTATACCGATTCTTGAGTTCTTGAGATTTGACTCGGAACCGATTTTATGTTAACAACTACTCGGTTCTCGTTTCTACACAGCAATAAATTTACTGCAAAACTTTGTCCTTACAAAAATAACTACCTCCTGTATAGCGCTCCCTTTCTCCAAAAATAAAGGAAAAAAATTCTGACGTGCATGTGCTATACATGAAAAAAAAATTAAGGAGTGGTAGTCATAAACTGTGCTCTCCCTTCTGTGTCTTTATCACTCAGCCTGCCCCTGTAAGCAACACTGCTAGCCGATTGATACATTTCTCCAAGTCTTCTTTGTTTCCAAGGTAGAGAATAGCCTTGTCAAGGGGGCTGGAGAGGGAAGAAGTGATGGTTTTTTTTAGAGGGGTGGCATTCCAAAACAGCAAAAAAAACCAGCAGGTCACTGCATAAAAGAAGCAAAAAGAAAAAGGAAGCAGGCTCCCATTGGAGTTTTTGACGTTCTTTTAATGACCATAGGTTAAAGCCACGCCACAATGTTTAGGCTTTTAGCACTGAGAGTTATTTAGTTAAAGTATTTTCCAAACATATCACAATCACCACCTATTAATGTAAAAAAAAAAAAAAAGAATAATTTGTTACATATTTACTAACCTTAAATAATTTTAATATAATCCATTCACGGTATCTTCGATACTTTTGAAAAGAACCTTTGAAAAATCACCCTAGGAGTTACATGNCACAAATATTAACGTGCATTACGTGTAATGTGCTATACGTGTATAACAAATATGTTTACAATGTAAAATAATAAACATAAGAACTATATTCGATACAGACATTGTCAAAAAGTTATAAAGCTGACCTAAATATGGTTATAGGCCTAAATTGTNAGAACTATATTCGATACAGACATTGTCAAAAAGTTATAAAGCTGACCTAAATATGGTTATAGGCCTAAATTGTAAATATTCGTACGAAATGACAGAATTATTTGAACAGCTGCAAACAGTAAACAAAGCATTTGACAGTTAAAACGTATTAGTCACATGGCAGTGTTTATGTTTACATGTAGCGGAAGGATACGTAATTGGTAACCAAAAGTATAACTTTAGCAGGGCTTCAGAAAAGTTTGAAGTAACCGTGAATGGATTATACAAGTCTACCTGTATACATTAAATCATATCTTCACACTTTGTTATTGTTCTATTCTTCGGTAGGTTAAATAAAACATTTAATGAATTTTACCTGCATTGGTTGAATGAAGTTGCAAGCAAAATGCAAGTATTCAAAATGGAACCGAATACTGGAAACAATATTTAAATTGTAGAATCGGTACGGGAACAGGAACCAATATTTTTTGTTATTCGACCCACCCCTAATCCTTATTTACATAATCTATAAACAAAGCAATTTATATTAATATAATTACAATACAATTATGTTCTATTTCTTGTCTTAAAATTTTTTTTTTTCCATTTCAATACTTAATCATTGGTGTTTTTATCACCACTCGCTCATGTCTCCTTTATCCTCTAAGCAAAATTATTTACTATTATAACAATATGTGTATATAGCACTCTATACATCAATATCAGCATTCTCTTTGCATCAAGATTTTCCTCTGTTGTTATTATTATGATTATCTCTATGGCCTGATTAGTGTTGCAAATATCTTAATTTATTAAAACAACTTTTTTATAAATTTACATAAATGTAACCTATCATCTTATACTATTAACTTTTTGCACCTTCCTCTTTTTTCTGTTGTACTGAGAATATGTATAATATAGCCTTTCCTTAAATTAAAATTACCTTTCTTACCTTATTAATTTACAATCTTTTCCCTTCAATAAACTTATTATCTCTATTACATTTTTAATTTGACAAACAAATGTAACCAAAACTGTACATAATTTGTGTACCGTCTGTTTTTCTAACTTCCTTTTCCTTCTTTTTCATCTACTTCCTACCCTTTTCCTTTCTTTCTTCCTCACTGCCTTCCTCGTACAGTACTTTATCTTTTTTCTTTTCCCCATTGCCTAAACTTTAACACCCTTTGCTTTTCTTTTCCCAAATTTTTTCCTTCCAAACCGTTTGCTGTTTACTTAGTCCCACCAAAAATCTTTTCCTTTTTTCCCTTTGCCCTAATTTTTTGTACATTTGTCACCTTTGTCCATCCCATTTCCTTCCATCTTACATTAGTTTTGAATGTGTTTGTTTCCTTTGGACCCCCCCCTCCCCCCTCCCTAAATAATCTTTTCGTTTTTACCTTTTTCCTACTTGCACTTTTCGCCTTGAAAATATATTAAAATTTTACCAATCCCATTTTCTCACAATTCTCACTAGTTTTGTATGTTGTATGTTCGTCCTGGTCAGGTATCTGAACCTTCCCCCCCCCCCCCCNCCCTTGTGCCTGCATTGTTTTGGTCCCCCCATTATTTACAAATTTTTTTTGCATTGCCCTTTTTACACCCAAACTTTCATTTGTATACAACATATCTTTATCATTTAATGATATTGAATCTGGTTTACACATTACATTTACTTTACCTTTTTGTTCTCTATACTGTTCATTTGCTCTAACCGCATTTTGTTGTTCAATTTTTGTATAATCTAAAAAAAATTTCCGTTGCCTATGATTTAGTTTACTACTTTCCAAAATTTTTCCAAATTATTAAAATTCATTTGCATTTCATTCTTTATGATCTCATTATCGGTTTGCAATTTCATATTAATTACCTCACTATTCTCTCTGAACATTTGCATTTCTTTTGCATTGCTTCAAGTTTTTAACTTTTTCTCCATTGCGTTTAGACTAAAACCAAAAATTTTGTCACACAGGTACAGTAGAACTCCAATTATCCGAATCACTGATTATCCGAATTCGCAAAATAATGATTCTGTCTACGCGCGCTATTGTCCTTCCCTCCGCGAAGCTAGTGTAGGTGCCAAATATTATTGGGATGAAGATGAGTCACCGTCTCATAGTGCAGTTCTATTATTGGCTGTCGTCCGTCGCAAGGTGGCCGGCCCGGCCCACCTGTCACTGTTCATTTTGATTAGTCAGTCAGTGTGACCATGTTTTGTTCGTGACTGCATCGGTGCGTTGTTTTGTTTGTGAGTGCGTTTCGTCGTTCACCATGGCTTCTAAAAGAAAACTTGTTGTGTTATCGTTAGCGGATAAACTAAAAATTATAGAGCAATCAGCTAAGGAGTTACGGGTAAATAGTTGGCTGAGATGTACTGTGTTGGACAATCAACGATTTTAGACATTAAAAGGAGCAAACCTACACTTTTAAACTTCGTGTCAGTGCTTGAAAACGAAGATGGAAGTTCTTCAAGAAAATCAATGAAGGCAGCAACAAACAAAGATTTAGAAGATGCCGTTTTCAAGTTGTTTTTGCAGCAACGTTCTACGGGAAACCCAATTTTGGGTCCGATTCTTTGTGAAAAAGCTAAGATCTTAACTCAGAAGCTTGGTTGTTCATCCTTTAAAGCAAGTAATGGCTGGCTAAGAAATTTTAAGTCCAGGCACGGTGTCCGTGAATTATATTTAAGTGGCGAGAAGATATCAGCAGACTCCAAAACTGCAGAAGATTTTATTGAAAAATTTTAAAGTGTAGCAGACTCCTACGATCTTGAGTTTTTGTACAACGCCGATGAAACCGGTCTTGTTTGGAAAGCTCTGCCTAAAACCACTTTAGCATCTAAAAGGGAGTGTAGTGCTCCAGGACATAAAGTTAGTAAAGACCGTGTTACGGCTGTGCGAACTCTACGGGAAGCCATAAAATACCCCTTCTGTTGATAGGGAAGTCAAACAGCCCAAGAGCATTTAAAAATGTGAAAAAGCTTCCCCTCTTTTATAAAAACCAACCCAAGGCTTGGATGACTGCAGCATTGTGTACCGAGTGGTACGACAAAATTTTCATCCCTGAAGTGAAAAAGCACCAAAAATGTCTTGGAAAAGAAGGCAGTAAAGTGCTTTTAATTGTTGATAATGTACCAACTCATCCCACCGAAGAATTGTTGGAAAGAAGGAATGGCCAGTTTAAAACATTCTTTTTACCGCCAAACGTCACAAGCTTATTGCAACCAATAGAACAAACAGTCTGTTATCGAAACCATGAAATGCCATTACAGAAGGCAACTTTTAAGAAAACTTTTGGTAGAGGGCGAAAACAAAGAAGGTGTGTTGGCTAACCACAAAAAAAAAAAATTTGAAAGATTGCGCTTACATGGTGGTGGAAGCTTGGAGCTTGGTAAAGGCAGTCACATTAAGACGTGCGTGGAACAAGTTGAAAGGCATATCAACTGAAGAAGAGAAGGAAAAGGAGAAAAAGGAAAATGAAGCTGAAGAAAAGGAAAGGGAAGAGACAGGAGAAGATGAGGATGATGTGTCACTTGAGGAATTCAGAAACATTCTTTTGAAAATTCCTGGATGTTCAGAAGTTAGTGCTGAAGATATAGGAGAGTGGATGGTATGTGATTCGTCAGACCCTGGGTTTCAAATTCTAAATGATGATGAACTTATTGAAAGTGTGAGAGAAAAAGTGTCGAGGAAGAAGATCACCTTAATGTCGAAGTTGAAGCAGACATGGGACCATCAGCTAGTGAAGCATTTGCCGGCCTTGAAACTGCGTTGAAGTGGATGAAGCGTCAGCCCGAGTGTGACCACATGCAACTTCTCACTGTCAAGCGGATGCACGACTTGGCTGCCCGAAAACGGATGAAGACAGTCAAACACTGTACTTTGACCGAGATGTTCAGCAAGCAATGACTTTCATTTACAATACGGTACGTACTACATACTGTACTAATGTACAGCACTTGCAAGTACGCTTAACATGTAAAAGTGTTGCCTTTTCATTTAATTAATTAAAAGCTCTTTTTCTTTAAAAATTATTTTTTCTCCCATTTTCAACATATATACAGTAATTTTAAAATAGACCCTTTTTTCGGAAAAAAAAAATCCAATTATCAGAATTTTTGGCTATCTGAATGGGGTCCGGTCCCAATTGATTCGGATAATTGGAGTTTTACTGTACTTACAAACTTTTCTCTTCTAACCTGCATAACATAAAAAAAATAATTTTCTTCTTGCATCAGCTCTTGTATTCCTGGCGAGTTGTTTCTACGAAGTCCCTTGGTGTAAAAAATATGTACAGCTTCTGTCAACGTATTTCCGATGTTCTCAGGGCACCGCATCTCAGCTTTCATGACTTCTTGAAATGTAGCAGAATCTCCTCCCCGGGTGCCGTCCTTCCCTTTCCTGAAGTTCTCAGCTTCCGAAGTTCTAGACCTTCTTGAAGTTCGTGCTTCAGCACCATCTTGGGCGCCATTTGCAAAATTACAGTTAAATTATAAAGATGAAATTTACAACTTCTCAAATTTTTATTTTACTTGTTCATTTTCTTCATCTCACAACAATATTAAATAAATATTTCTCTATTTCAAACCTCTTGAAGTCATTATATTACTTATATATACAGTAATCTCCCGATAAACAGTGTTAATCAGGACCAGATAAAATATGAATAAACAAATTTGTATTACAGCACCCGGATAATTGAATTTACACATTTTTACTAATAATGGAACAGTGATATTGGTTACAAAAATTGTGATAAAACACAGTACCTATTATACATTTCAAACACAAATCACGCATTCAAAGTACTGTACTGTATGTAGTACAGTACACGATACTTTACCTGATATTTATGTTGCACCGAGTGTAGTGTAATTCACGGCGCATTGAGTATATGAAGCTTACAGCACGCACCGGTGCCAGGCGGGCGGCACGGAGTGATATGCAGTGAGTAGTGTGTGTGTGTTGCTTCCTCAACGTGCACACGGACCCATCCTTGAGATGGCAGAATGAGTTGAAAGTTTAGAATGCAATGCAGTAAAGACAATAACGGGACTTTAAATGAGGCAACCTGGCATTTAAACAATACAATACACTCCCCATTAAAAAAATAATGGTTACAATACAAAGGCAGAACCTAATTCTAACTTTTGCTAAAACAATGAAAAAACATTTCAAAAAGTCTAAATTCATTCATTCCAAAGTTCGTGACAACCATAATGAATTTTACAAAAACGTAAGCACTCACCTCTATCAATAAGTGTAGGCTGCTTTCTCATTCAATCTCAATAGGCTCGGTTGAAATGCCTTAGATTTCTATACATCTTTAATGACTAGTAGTTTATTTCAATTTTAGTGACTTACACACACACATGCAAAAGTTTAAAAATTCTGAAATGTCAAGTTTTTTGTAAACATTTAAACACTTGATATGAAAAAATGTAAGTAAAGTTAAATTGTGCCTTTCTTGAAAAAGTCTTGAATTTTTTTTGTTTGGCACCAGAATTGAAGTTTTTGTTTATAACTATGCTCAAATTTGTTTATTATTTCTAACTTTTCCGCGATAGTTAAAACTGTCCTTTTACGCTTTGTTGACATTTTGTGAAAACGACACTAGTAACAGTGAACAACAATCGTGCTCGAGTGATCAATAAACTTGCAAGACGTGGTGTTGGGGTGGTAACTGAGATGAGTGCGATCAGATACACGCTTCAACAGGCGGAAATGGATGACTCACGCAGGTCTCTGTGACAGGCTGACAGCTCACACAGCACAGCGACAGACAGACTGCTTGTTAAAGACACACATTACAGCATCACCTTACCGCAGAAGTTACAGTAGACTTACAAAAGGCAGCACGGATAAGCCAAAAACCGGTTAAGCGAAGCACGAATAAACGGGAGTATACTGTATTATATTCCATTTTTTGACAATTAAAACTGAAAACATCTTGCAGCAGATAGGTATTAAAGAATCATATTTAAGTTATTATATTTTCTTTCGTGCATTTGTTTAATAAACCTTCAAATTTCCTACCCTCTAGAAAATAAATGAATAAGAACAAACAAAATTATAATACTAAATATTGTCTATAAAGGAATGAAATATACTTGCACATGATCTCTATGACAACAAACTACTAAATAACCAAAGATTATACTACATTTTGCTTACTTCTATTAATAAAACTGAATTTGGAAATTATATTAAATGAATTGGCAACATAAGCAAATACTCTGAAATCTTATATAATTATAATATCTGTGACTAATGGTAAATATAACCCCTGAAAATCCGCAACGTTACAACTTGCCCAGGTAAAGAAAGCCCTACAAGAGAAGTGGCAACAAATTCCACAAACGTGTATCTGAAGAATGGTTAGGAGTATGCCAAGATGCTGTGCTGCAGTGATGCAGGCAAGATGTGGCAACACAGCTTATTGACAGTCCACAGGAGTGCCCAATTACCATGTTCTGTTTTCAGTTTGTTCAAGAACCATTACTGTTATACACATTATTACGTTAATTTATTGATGAGAGGCACAAGATGTGTTACCTTACAAATGCTGAATTGCTTTCTGTTTCTGGAAACCTTGAGAAGTCTGCATATCTTTGATTTCTGCAGAGTGATGCGGAATAGATAAAATTTATCGATGCAAAGTCATGACAACTTTATTTCGAGTAGTTTATACATATATACAACAAGACTCCAAGGGAGACTTGGCAAGGCCCCAAAGTGGTTTGCCGATGCTGTGACGAGCCCTTGGCAAGTCGTCCGTTCACGGCCCGCAGAGCCCGACGACCACCAGAGTTGAGTGCTACACGGAAGCCATCTCGTGCAGTGTGCCCCTTTACACACGCATGCCACATGCATGCGCACACACATGTACAGAGAGAGAGGGGGGGAGAGGGAGTGAGGGAGAGTGTGTGTGTGTATAACCCTGTTACAACAATTTTCAGGGGGACAGTAAAGTAAAATGTAATATGCAGGAAAAAATTTTTAAGTAGGAAACAGTATTACACCTGCAGCGACACCATCAAGTACGAAACAAAATGCTAATGTAATATTTTTGTAAATAAATAGCTAGTCAAGTTCAACATCTTCATCTGAATCATTTTATGCAAAAATATTAATGATCTGAATTCCATGGACCATAGAATCATCAATTAACACACAATGACATGCATTCTGAATGCTTGCTCAATCTACTCCTGGTTATCTTAGTAATTTTCAGGACCATTACCTCTAAAATCCTTCATATTTCAGGTATGAACTATTTTCTGTATCTGTTTGTAGGTTACTGCATTGTTAATATGTCTAAAATTTTAGTTAAGAGAAAAATTTAATTTGAGATGCTGCAAGGAATTGAACAAATATCAATGTTTAGGAGGAAATTAAAATTTGAACGTTGTTATGTAAAGGAAANAATTTTAGTTAAGAGAAAAATTTAATTCGAGATGCTGCAAGGAATTGAACAAATATCAATGTTTAGGAGGAAATTAAAATTTGAACGTTGTTATGTAAAGGAAATAAAACCATTAAGCTTTATGGAGAAATGGTGGGACCATGAAATAACGGTAATACAGTGAAGCCTCTATTATTAGTTTTTCATGGGACCTATTGAAAAAAACTCATCATGCAGGAAAACTAAACATGTGGACCACTCTCCTCCTCAAAAAGTAAAACCTAACCTCAACTCCAATTTCGAAAATCTGCCGAATGTTTACATACAAATAACTAAATCTATGCTAAATGTAGAAAAAGTGACAAAAATCAAACAAAATTTATTAAAACAATTATTTGAAATATAAATGTGCTAAAAATTAAATTTAAATTAAAAGTACAAGAATAAAATACGTAGTTTTATCATAATAATGCTGAATTTTATATTTTTTACTCTATTTTGGAGGCAAATTTAACACAGTTTTTTGAGTTTGACATGTAAAAATCCAATTTTATGAAATTATATTTTACTCTGCCAAAATGTATATTTATCAGCTAAATGTTTTTAAAATTTGCCAAATTAAACGGAAAGTCTGCTAAGTTGACAACACTCGCCATCTTGTGTGACAGTTGATGTCACTGCATTACTCTTAAAACAAGTTACTAGCGTAATTTTATCTTAACAGAATTAGTCCGTGAAAACATACCGTGCCCCTTTAATGCCTGTAGTTTACATGGTTATTTACTGTACTGATCTAAAAATTATTACGTTTCCTTTGTGGAACCAGAGTCAAGTTCAAATTCGTTCCATCCATTTTAATGTTTGGTTCTAGTCCGTACCACAACCATTATACATACATTTTTTAATAGCACAAATTTTTGTGGGTTGACTTGAAACAAAGAAGTGCTGATTAATATTGTAAAATGTACCACATGAACTCACATCATTTGTTGCATTACTGTATTTTCTTTTTCGACACTGCAAACTGAAATAAATGAAAAATTGCTTGTAATTGTGCTGCACTACACCAATCCATTGTTTAGTAACCTAAATTCAACTTATATATAAGCAGAAAGCTTTTTCACATCTGTGAATCTGCATTACAGAATCGATACATCTATGATTTGGCACAGCAGCTTAATGTTGTGAATTGCTACAGCTCTACAAGGCATGGGAATTAGCGGACATGTATGTGGTATGTCATGTTATTTCTGTTGTTTCTCGTCTGTCCAGTTCACCTTTTTTTTTTCTTTCTTTTCTCCCCAGGCTCATGTACAGTATAACAGCTAAGGTGAGACATTAAGCCACTTTTCACGTCTTCTGTTTTGAACTTGCTGATATATTTGTTTGCACTACTGATTTTCAGCTATGTTGATGGCCAGTGAGTAAACAGATAAGTGGAACATCAATAAGGAGCTGTGAAGTCCACATCAGATTTGGTTATAGGTGTAATTACTAATAACTTTGTACCAAAACACTTTTATTGCAGGACTTTATGTTGTCGCTCCCAAATGTAATCACCTTGCATAGTTTCTGGCATGAGTTCTAGTCAGCTCGCCAAGCCCTCGTCCTTCTCTATGTTACAGTGAATATTTGTTTCTTGTCTCAATCATGGAGTCTGTTCCAGCCATGAAGTCACTTTTCTGTTCTCCATCCACCTTTCCATTTCAAGGGATGACATGTCTTGACAGTGTAATTTTTCCAACTTTGTACAGGTGTCTTTTCCTCCTTGGAAGAGGTATGTAAAGGTTGTATAGTGTTGCTGTAAATTAGTGTGTGGCCTGGCCTATTGATATGTATGAATAAATGAAGCCAATTTGTATATTTATTACATGCTCCCCAAAATGCAATTGTTCATTTCAAAATTACAATAGTTTTTAATATAGATTATAATTTTCAAGGTTATCCCTTTCTTTAAGACAGAGTTAACGTGGATGAAATGAGAGGAGGCTAATGCGATGCCAAGGGGAGCTTTTGTGATGCTGTTGTTCGTGGCTAGCTGGAGAGTGGATAGGCGGGAAGAGGGGTTGGGTTAGGAGAGGTTAGGGAATGCAGTGATACCAGGAACTGGAGTATGACAAGAAAACCTGCTTGTCATTGGTATAGGTTNGGGGGGGGGAACTTCTTTAAGTCCAACTTATTTATTAGGAGTTTTCTAAGTTATTGTTTTAGTCTTTTCTGGTTTTATTTGGTTTTTCAGATTTACTGCATTGTTTTGGGTTCTATCATATTTCTGCGGAACTCTTTAAATTTCATTTCCATATGAAGTTAGTTAAAAAAGTATTGTTAAGAGTTAATATCACTATTTACGACCAAATGTTGTCTTTAGTAGCTAAAATTGACTGAATTAGGGTGCCTGGATCTGTTTGTGAAGCTGTGACTATATATGTGAGCTTAATTAATGTGGTAGATGTGTTCTCTTAACAGTTTCTTCAACAGTTATGTTTTTATAGCACTCTGAGATAAATTTTCAAAAACTACAATAATAAATATAATTTTCTTTCTGTTTTTTTTTGGACTGAGTCCACGTTAGTGAACTCTGATTGGTAATGTTCAGTTTATTTTCTGTGTATGAAGAATTCAGACTAATAATCTGGGGATAGAATCCAGCTCTCTGTTTAGACTTTCATATTTGCACAGCTGCCAAAACCCCTTATACATGTAAATATTTTTCTTCAGAAGTTCAGCTATGTTAGTTGGTAAGAAAAACTGTCACTGTGAACATACACATGTTGTTCATCTACGAAAGTACTGTAGTGTTGGCTGTCATGGTGAGTCACCTCCTGACTGTTCTTAATTGCACATGTTGCAGGCTGAACCGGACGCGACAGCACCCCAGGACTCCCCCTAAGTACTTGAAGTACAGTCGGCGGGCATGGGACGGCATGGTGCGCATCTGGCGTCAGCAACTGCACCTCTGGGACTCGTCCTCTGAAGACAAGTGAGTGTCACAGTGTCTCTCTGAGGGAGCAGTGCCCCAGTGTCCCTTGGCTTGTCTGTGTGTACAGTTGTCTTTCTCTTCCTTTGCCTTTTTCTAAGGGATGGTTTGTCTCCACTTTTCTACCTGTTCTCAGTTTGTTTCTGGTTCTTAAAAATCATATCTCTGGTTTTGGGTTTTTTCTATTGCTAGTGTAAAAAACTCTGAAAACTTTTTAAAAATTTGGCTTACTGTGACCTGTGTATTGTGGTAGAGATGAAATTGTGCATACCATTTTCAGCAAATAAATATTTAGGTATTTTTTTTCCCAACTCTTTCCAAGAAATCAGTTTTTCACTTTAAAAAACTTTCCACAAAATTCAATTTCACTCTAGATAGCAAAATACTGCCACAATTTGGAAGCAGTTATTTACTTTTATCTCTGAAAATAAACGTAATATTCCATTTACAATAAAGATCTACATTTTCTGTACCAACGCCATGTGCAAATTTAAGGTAATAATATTTCTTAATTTCAAAGTGCCCAAAGTGTATGCCATGGACGCTTTGCCAATTTGTAGTTTCCACTGTGTGGAAAATATCATGCACAGCGCGCACACCAGGATGTGGCGACATCTGTGGCAGATTCTTTTAATTCATGGCTGACGGACTTGTTTGTTTAGAATAGCACAATTGTTTTTTTGTGATGTGCTATTTGTCTGGCGAATAAATTTTACATATACATTATTACTGTACATAGTATGAATTTGGCGGTAACAATGTCAGTTGCTGTGAAAATTAAGTCAAAGAACAGAGAATATAATTACAGTTCTTGATTGCAGTTCTCAAGCCTAAGAACCGGTGGAACCGACCCACCGTACTTATTCTGTGTACACAGCTAGACTACAGCACTGCAGTACTTAAATAATATGGCAGTGAATTAGGAGAAGTACCGATCAGACCCTGAATTTACAAGTTCTGTATTTAACATATGCAGTAAATTTACATGTACACTCCCAATTAATGAGGGGGAAGGGGGGGGATATTCCAGAAAAGAAAGGTTCTTATAAAAAAATTAATAAATTGCAAAAAAATGTAAATTGAAAAATACTTTTGCCAACTTTTACCAATAAAAATGTACGGGATGTAATGCCATAACTTTTTATTTGTTGTCTGTAATAAGAAAACTAGCTGAAAACAAATATAAATGATGAATATTGGTTCAGTACCTTATTTACCAGTGTACCGTCTGCATATTTTTTCCCAGAAATGTATTTGAAAAGTAGGGGTGCGGGTCTAATGGAGATTATGGTTTTGAAGAACAATAGGACATGGGTTTGTTGTTTTGACACCCCTTTACATTTACAGAATTATAGATTTGTAAACTCTCCATATGTGATTCCTATGCTTTAGAGATGCAAAAACAAGTGCAGTACAATGGATTCTGAAAAATACGTTTTTCCCTGAACCTACTGAGAAAAATTAAGCATGTGGGAAAACAATGAATGCAGACTTAGATTTTAGACCTTAGAAATAACTTACATAGCCTTAAAATGTATGTTTGTTTAAACCAACAGCTTAAAGATATCATTACAAACATCTTATTAAAGCAAATTTACAAGGATGGACAGATACAGATACATTGGCCGATAAACCCAAAATCGGTATCTGTTTCAATCGGCCATGGTCCAACCAAATCGTTTCATCAACCGTAATGATTTATCATATTTTTGAACGCGTTGACTGAATTTCACCAAACTTGGTACACATATAGTACTAAGTAAGGACACTTGACTTTTATAGTTTTCAACCATACCATGCACTTATTTTCAAAATGGCGGCTATTTTAAATTTAGTGTGATGTCATATATCTGAAACCATTCAACCAATTGTAGGCATTACATTCAGTGGTAAATATTGTTGTAGGTCCGCCATTTTGGAAAATAGCACTACATGGAAAAGTAAAGCTTTTACATTGTATCTCTAAAAACTGCTCAACCAAATTTTGCCAATTTGGGCACGTAAGTAATACTACTATAGGCCAGATAAATATAAGTAACTAAACTTTATTAAGCACTTATTTTCAAAATGGTGGCTATATAAATATTTTAGGTTTGTTTGGTATAACTACCACGCCATTTGTCCAGTTTCAACCACATTTCATACACTGACAGTATCTATTACAAGCGACATATAAGCCAAAAAACATCCACTTATCTGCCATTTTGTAAGATAGCGGTACATGAATTAATAAAGTTTTTGTGTAATATATCTGTAAACAATTTACTGATTCCTACCAAATTTGGCAAACAAGTACGTAGTACTGAGGCAGTTGATATGTACAAATATGTTTCAAGTACTGCAGACTAGTGATGTCAAATTTCATTCCTTGATACCCTCGATTCTTGAAGAATCGAGAATCGGAAGACCAAGAATCAAAGCATTAAAAACCAATTACTACAAACAGATAACCTATCACCTCTCCAAAACGGTTTAAAATTACTTGATTTATGCCAATAATTTAATCACTCTTGGAAAATTATTTTGTGCGTAAAAAAATTAGAAGCGGAAATAATCTGAAAATTAAATGATGCTGGCCGTGTTCGAATTCACCATTTAATATATTAGTATTTAGGAGCTTCAGTTTGGTCGCCGTCGACAATCACTTATTTAAAGATGGTGGAGATTTGTTAGTTTAGTATTTTAGCAAGTTTTGTTACATACTAAAAATTAAATAAATACTAATGTACCAAGTATGTCATTAATTTGTCGACTAATTCAGGTTGCGTGACCATTCAGTAAACTAAAAGTGCTAATTCGAACACGGCCTCACTTTTTGTGTGACCTATACTTTACACGCTCGAATAAAAAAGTGCTTAAAACCCTACCACATAGTAGATAATTGCAACGTTTATACAGCAAAGGATTTATATAAAGAACATAGCACTTTATTAATTTGCATGCAACAGAAACTAACCTTTTATTCCACTCATGGAATATTCACATTTGCACTGTGCCTTCTTGTGGCTTTGATATGACGTTTCTTCGTTCACGTCATAAATTACGTGTGCACACTTCACTGTTTACGTTATGACTTGGTAAGGAACGAGAAGAAATTATATTTGTACTGTTGTAATATATCCGAGAGAAAAAAGTGTTATCGTAAAAGGAAACTACATTTCTCAACATCTTACGGCTTTGGAACAACATCTGGCGTCTGCCATGATTGTTTACTAGTCGACTAGCATGTTGGCTTAATATGGTGGCAGTGCTGATAGTATGGAAGCAAACAAACCACGACATTCAAAAAACAAAACGCATGCGTTTGATTATAACAAAAATAATATTTCCATATAATCGTTTTAAAAAATGAGCAGTGTAATTTATCTGTCTTCCAAATAAAATGTTTGCGAAATGCCTTTATATGTAGAAGCAATAATGAAGATTTTTCGTCCTTTTCCCGCGGGAAAATTTATTTTCAGTCCCGCCCAAAATTATCCTTGATCAAATCTCAATCCCGCCCCCCCGCTATGTTTTGTTTATGGTAAACACCAGCCTGTTATAGTTCTATGAATCTACGTCCTGCAATTATTGTGACTATCAGTTGCATGTTTTTTTTTTGTTTTTTTATTTATTTATTTATTACTATTCTTCGAAACTTTTTAATAATGTAATGCGTTTGTGAACATTTATCATGGCAAGTGAGGTTTGGAATTATTTTCGAATAAACTGCATGGATGAAAGTTTTGCGGTATGCTAGTCATTTTACAGAAAAATCTATGAATTTCAAAGTTGATATTAGTATGATAAGCATGTGTTACTTTTGAACTTCGTTATTTGGTAAGATNGAAACTTTTTAATAATGTAATGCGTTTGTGAACATTTATCATGGCAAGTGAGGTTTGGAATTATTTTCGAATAAACTGCATGGATGAAAGTTTTGGAAAGTTTTGCGATATGCTAGTCATTTTACAGAAAAATCTATGAATTTCAAAGTTGATATTAGTATGATAAGCATGTGTTACTTTTGAACTTCGTTATTTGGTAAGATGTAAGTTTTCAATGCCTGTTTATATTTTCTCATATGGCTCTTGAACTTTTTGGATTTTCATAAGAATATGCTCTCACTGTTCAAGTCTTATATTATTTATATTAGCAATACTCCTAATGTAGGCCTAGTTTAAATAATTAAATTTCACATCCTGCTATACAGTATTTAATTCTCTAAAGTAATTGTCTGTAACTAAAGGAATCGCGATTTTTGGAATCGAGAATCGAGAGTGGTATTGGCATTGAGATCTATCTTTTTTCCTCCATTTTGTAGGATAGTGCCATACAAATAAATAAAAATGTTATGTCATATCTTGGAAGAGAATTGACCGATTCCTACAAAATATGGCAAACAAGTAGTACTGCGGTAGGTGATGTTAACTGGTATGTTTTAGGTATGTCGGACACTTATCAAAATGGCGGCTATATAATTATTTTAGTTTTGTATGTTATATCAACACCGTGTAATTAATTACAATCAAACTTTTTATACTGGATGTATTTTACAACTATATATATTACAACCAATTTCTACCCAATTTGGCAATCCAGTAGCACTACGGCAGGCCATGTAAACTTGTGAACTTTGAGAGGATCAAACATATTTTCAAAATGGTGACCATATAAACATTTTAGCCCAGAATTTTTTATTTACGAAATTACAACACAAATTTCAACCTAGTTTTGTATGCTGACAGTATGAATTACATCCATAAAAATTGTCTGTGCAAAGCCTCATTTTTCCACCATTTTGTAAGATAGCTACACATGAATTTTTATGTCGTATCTAGGGAAACAATCAACTGATTTCTTTCAAATTTGGTGAATAAGTTGTACTGCGGTATGCCATATTAATTTACCTATATGTTTTGTGTGCATGTCTTTTATTTTCTGATTGGTACCTATACAATCATCTTAGCTTAGTATCTACGAAACTATGTTAATTATTAAAATTAAACTTTGTATATTGTATCTATGACAATCATCGCATGTAGAGGTGAAGTGATGCAGTTTTTCAGCCTTTTTCGATATTGCCGATACAAACTTACCGATATTGCCGATACCAATACCGATACTGCCTTGACAAGAAAAAATAACATTATTGCAAGTTTCTAAAAATTAAAAACTTAATTTTTAAACATCTACCTAATTAAAATTCTAATTGTCTTCTTTTTTATTGTTTCAGTGATAGGCCTAACTATTACGATAAATATAAATCTAGGAACCACATATTAAGCTTAAGTTTATTTATAAGACAAAAATAATCTTCAAAAGCATGTCATTACGCAATGAAACTCTTTAAAAAAACATAACACTTCAAATGGTGCGNAGACAAAAATAATCTTCAAAAGCATGTCATTACGCAATGAAACTCTTTAAAAAAACATAACACTTCAAATGGTGCGTACATTCAAGGTGCCGCTTTAAGTTTGTGGTACTGTAGGACCTTGATGATGTACCGCCTCTCGAAAGCAAATATTTGCAAATATTGTAAACAGCCTTGCATTCTTGCGTTTTGCTTACAGTAAAAAGATATTCCACAAATCACTTTTTCTTCCAGCCATATCAATCGTTTATTGCTGGCGAATGTAAATAATTTCACCACTTTCGTACCCTAATCTAACACAGTCATGTTACTACAGCAACAGCAAACAAACCAACAAAACAAACACAAAAAAGGCAAACTGTCGGAATGGCGCTGCTAGGCGGCAGTAATGTGCAGCATGTAACCAACATTACAAGAATACATAAGTTTTTTTTAATGTGTCGCCGTGTTCGCGGTTTGTCGTGAAACTATTATGACAAAATATTTTTAGAGGAAATCGTAAATATTAATTATTGTTAATACGTATTATATATGTGTAAGGCTGATTAAATGTTAGGTTTTGTTTATGCTGCAAGCTTGCCTACATAGATAAAATTCAGTAAAAGCAAATGGTGGCTAATATTGTTTTGTTGTATACATGTTTCGTAAACTATCATGCAAAACGTGCCTAATTTTGCTTTGGAAATAAACACAGCTAGTTGGGTAATTTAGTAAAAACCAATTTAAAAATAGTGATTATTTTAATAAAACCAAATAGTGAGCTAAGCCACTCCAATTAATACAAGTTGAAAACAGCATCATCTTAGATTCTTAGGGCAAAATATTGGTAATAATATCGGCGATTTAAACATGAATTCCGCACAATTCCGATAATTACGATATCAGCCAGTTTCTATATATTGGTACCGGTATCTGGTCAGCCCTAATCGCATNGCGCACAATTCCGATAATTACGATATCAGCCAGTTTCTATATATTGGTACCGGTATCTGGTCAGCCCTAATCGCATGTGTTAATGCATAAACTTTATGTCCTCCATTTATGAAGATTTGTCACATTAGCAATGAAGGTTTTATGCCATATCTCTAGTACCAAGAAACCGATTCATAAATACCAAAATTTCACGCAAGTATTGCTACAGTAGGGTATGTAAATTAACATGTGTTATGTCCGGCAGGCATATTTTAATGGGGTTTACATAAATAATTTATTTGAAATTGTTATCAATTCATATAAATTATTTATATAAACCCCCATTAAAATATAACATTTCAACAAAATTCAAATGAATTTTGTAAGCAAATACTATTAATTAGAAGCATCATTTATGCATACAGAGATCCGCTTTTACTGGATTTTTGTCAGGTGAGTAAATTGAACATTTTTCTAAATTCCAGAACAATTAAACTAATTTCCACCAAATTTTGCACACCTACAGAAGGCCATGTAAAGTTACATGGTTTAAATGGGGTCAGACAATGATTTTCAAAATGGAGGCCACATAAATATTTTGATATTTTTGGCATGTCTATTTAACAATTTAAATCAAGCTCTTTATGCCGACATTATCAATTAGAAACATTATGTACAGAGCCTTTTTGTAAGCAATTTTGTAAGATAGTCCCATTTAAGAAAAAAAGTTTTTATGCCATATTTTAGAGATTAGTCAACCGATTTCGACCAAATTTTTCACACAAGTAGTGTTATGGTAGGCCATGTAAACTGATGTGTATTTAGTGGCTCAGACATTTATTTTCAAAATTATGGCTGCGTGAGTGCATATTTCAGGTTAGTAAACTCTTTCATTGAAAACATTAAACTGATAATTTGATGCTCCAAATAGAACCTCCGTAATGCAGTTGATTGCAAGTTTTAAGAACTTCACTAAAATATATTTGCACCTATGTAGAGGAAAGTAGACTCATTAGTTATCAGCTACTTCTTGCTATTGTCTGTCTCATATAAGTTGGCAAGATTTTGACAGTTCGACGAAAGTAGCGCCAATGTTTACTTATCGTTTATGTATCCTTTAGCCATTAGCTGGTGCGTTAAGTGGTGACTTTATATTAATTTTATTAACACACTGTCAGCTAATCCACTATCCATTGTAATGCTAAAAAAATTTTAAGGTATTTATAGACTCACATCTCTCTAAAAAATTTGTAGGTTTTAAAAGTAAAAACAGAAAATCTTGCAAAATATGAAATATTTGTTACCTATTGTTGTTATTTATTACAGACAACGAATTTGGGTTAACATTTGCGAGACGGTAATTGTAGTCCTTATCACACTTTGGATGTTACAACTAATATGTTAAGANGAATTTGGGTTAACATTTGCGAGACGGTAATTGTAGTCCTTATCACACTTTGGATGTTACAACTAATATGTTAAGATTGGAAATAAAAGTAATACGGGAAACTTGCTTGACAACACACTTTTCATTCGCCAACAAACAACTTACCAACGACTNAAAAGTAATACGAGAAACTTGCTTGACAACGCACTTTTCATTCGCCAACAAACAACTTACCAACGACTTTTGCAAACCAGTTATTCTGCTATTACTGATACTAAACAGCTTGAGTTAGAAATATGTGGCGAGGAATAACGTAAGAATTCTTCAAAACTACTTGCGCGCATCCCATTTTCTTAGTTTTATTAATACAGAATAGTAACAACACGAAAACAACAAAAATTTAGGTTAGCAGGAGAACTGGTTGTAGTTCAGGATCTGGCTGACAGATAGCGAGGAAGGGCGTGTTGTAACAAATGGCGTGGTAGGGCTTGTTGTCAACTAACTCAACTGGTAGCAGCAATTTGACCTGCTCTTGATTCCATCTTTGTAGAAGTTCACTTTTCTCCTTTTATTGGCTCAAAACTACAAGAGTTTGAAATATATTTCGTCAAATTATTTAACTATACCCTCCGGTATTTCTGTACGCTTTTGGAATTAATATCAAGTATTTATGGAAGGTGTGGAAAGTGGCGGTACAACATAAAAATATCTTCCAATATTTGAAGTTGCATTTCATTTGAATATGGACCGTTTTAATGTCTGTTTCATTTTGAACACACATAAATTACTACTTTAGCACAAAATTTAGTTTGTAACACTAATAACAGTTGGTTTGTGAACACGTAAAATAAAACGTATTAATTCATCTAGGAACTTTTCTTATCCGCGTATTTTCTGCTTGTTNTTGGTTTGTGAACACGTAAAATAAAACGTATTAATTCATCTAGGAACTTTTCTTATCCGCGTATTTTCTGCTTGTTTGATGTGCGTCGACAGTGCAGTCAGAATAGCCAACGAAATATTAATTTTCATTCGTTCATGCATCAGCTGATACAGGACTTTGTAAATGGCTTGTTGTTTGTTATGTATATGTTAAATTCTCACTGACTGTAAAAATCTCGCCAACTTATATGAGACAGACCATATCATCTTTTTAACCAAAAAACTAGTTTTGTGATTTTATTTTTATCTAGGGATGGGTCGAATAACAAAAAATATCGGTTCCGGTACCGATTCTACAATTTAAATATCGGTTCCAGTATTCGGTTCCATTTTGAATACTTGCATTTTGCTTGCAACTTCATTCAACCAATGCAGGTAAAATTTATTAAATATTTTATTTAACCTACTGAAGAATAGAACAATAACAAAGTGTGAAGATAAGATTTAATGTATACAGATAAACTTGTATTAAATTTATTTAAGGTTAGTAAATATGTAACAAATTATTATTTTTTTTTTACATTAATAGGTGGTGATTGTGATATGTTTGGAAAATACTTTAACTAAATAACTCGCAGTGCTAAAAGCCTAAACATTGTGGCATGGCTTTAACCTATGGTCATTAAAAGAATGTCAACAACTCCAGTGGGCGACCTGCTTCCTTTTTCTTTTTGCTTCTTTTACCAGTGACAAGGCGGCCCACTTCCTTTTTTTTTTTTTTTTTTTGCTTCTTTTATGCAGGGACCTGTAGGTTTTTTTTGCTTCGTAGGAATGTCACACCTCTAAAAAAAACCATTGCTTCTTCCCTTCCCCAGCCCTCTTGACAAGGCTATTCACTGCCTTACATGGAAACAAAGAAGGTGTGGAGAAATGTATTGATTGGCTAGCAGTGTTGCTTACAGGGGCGCTAGCAGTGTTGCTTACAGGGGTGGGCTGAGTGATAAAGACAGAAGGGAGAGGACAGTTTACGACTACCATGCCTTAATTTTTTTCCCCGTTATTTTTGGGAAAAAGGGAGCGCTATACAGGAGGTAGTTATTTTTGTAAGATCAAAGTTTTACAGTAAATTTATTGCTTTTTAGAAACGAGAACCGAGTAGTTGTTGTTAACCTAAAACCGGTTCCGAGTCAAACCTCAAGAACCGGTATAAATTGGAACCGAAGAACCGAACCGACCCATCCCTATTTTTATCTTTTAGTAACACACGATTTGAAATTATTTAACGGATACAGATATGGCTGGTTTTGGTGCTGCTACATATTTAACTCGATATAAGCTGTACCTCGTGAAATTCTTAAAATAAACTGTAATTCAACGTATAACACGGGTATCTGCTTTCAATGTAATTAAAATACATTTGTAAAAATTAACATTTTACTGCTATAATATTCATTGTCTCACATTTTCTATCATGTTAACGCCAACAAACAATTGCGAAAAAAAATACAGCCATGTATTGATATATCGCTTGCAGAGTGACACGTTGCACAATCGAGAAAGCCTGTTAGATAGCAAAGCACCTCGGCATATTGACTGGTTTGAATTGACAAAATTTTATTTGTATGTGTAAGCATGTAGGTCTAATAGTTGTGTTATTTTCTTTTTTTAAATTATGACAAAAATTAAATTTATTAAGAGTAGTATATGATTGGCTGGATGTAAGACAAGTAGAATTCACTGTGAACCACATATTTCCGTCGTCTTTCATGTACATGCTTTATGCGAACGTCAAACCTCTTATTTACGTGTAACACTTTCCCTCAAATTGCATCACAAAATTTGTTGTATTCTCGCTATTAACACCTTGCAAAACACNAATTTGTTGTATTCTCGCTATTAACACCTTGCAAAACACGTACAAACAGTTTATTTCCATTACATCTTTGTTTCTCTGCCTCAGATAATAATCACAAGCTCGTAAACCTTTGTGCTGAAATTAATTTTTGAATTGCGTATGATATGTTCAATGGAGTAACATCTGGCAACTTAGGGCGCACGCGAACAATACATTGTGTGCCTGGAACGTGCCTCAAAGCAAGATGCCGGCCTATGATTATTTATCCTTACAAAAGCTCGAGTGGTAACACTGCAACTGCTGTGTCCACAACAAAATTGTGTATTCTTAACCTGTCTCTTATTCTATGGAGATTTCCTACAATGGAGGTTAACGCGTATCTAGCCGATGTCCGGTAAATAAATATGTCTGCAATATGTTATTTTAATTTAAAGATAACATCTGACCTCTTTTTTTTTTTTATCAATTTTTTTTTTGTAAAGTAATGTAGAACGTGAAAGATTGAAAACAATTTTGGTTGCAGATAAACTAAAATTAAACTTAAGTTTGACAAGTGTGTGGATACACATGTTTATCTTATCTTCTTGAACAATTTTTTTATTTTGTGGAACCCTCTTTTAAGGTTCTTCAGGGGTCCAGAAGAAAGTGACACAATAAGCAGGAAAACACTATAAGAGGGAAACACAAAATTCAAGAAACTGGACACCAAAATATATAAAAATATGCACAGTATTAAACACACAACTTNTAAGAGGGAAACACAAAATTCAAGAAACTGGACACCAAAATATATAAAAATATGCACAGTATTAAACACACAACTTTATAAAATGAACAAAACAAATATTTTTTAAAATACATAATCCGTTATGAAAATCTATCTCCTGGTTGCAAAATCATGAAATTAGTAAATTTGCAAAAGATTACTGTACATGCAAAACAAGCACAATTNGTCTATCTCCTGGTTGCAAAATCATGAAATTAGTAAATTTGCAAAAGATTACTGTACATGCAAAACAAGCACAATTGTTTGTGGCAGTTTGTCTGGTTACAGTTTATATTCGCTCAAATGTATTTGTGATGTGAATTAACCATGTATAAGAGACACATCAATAATATTGCCCAGAAAACTTTGGCCAATCACAATAAAAAAATAACAGCTGATGAACTCTCTACAATACCACCAACATAGAATGAGAATGTGTCTTTTACTCTGTTCTCTAAAGTTGGCAGTATCATAGAACCCACTTTGGCAAACAAATGAGTAACGCCTTGAGTTACAACTCTACTTGTATACTCACTGGGCACCTTTACACCGGGCAACAGAAAACACAACCAGAAACTTCAAGGTTGACAGCTACAGTCTCAGCACGACACAAATACATACATTCATACAATGTATTTAAACATTAAAAACCTCTATATCTCATGGCATGTCACACCGTTAGCAGAAATATTCATAGATATGGTATGCTTGCCATTATTTTTCTCATGTAAGTACTGTTTCAAAAACGTGTATACCAAAAAAAGAGCTAAAGAAAAACTTGAAATGTGGCCTACTGAGGGACCAGCCTGAAAGCTACCCTCCTGCTCCACTCCTGTAACTGTTATCTTGTTTTTTTTTCTGTCAGGATCATGTACCTGACTTAACATTTCTTTCCTACCTATTTTAGTCATACACTCGTAGGTGGGAGGTGAATTTTTCAGCCAGGCAATGGATTATCCTTATTCGTAGAAACTAGTCCCAAACTTTTTCCTTAGTAAACCATGCCTTTAAAAAAAAAAGGGGGGGGGAACCTGTGAGAGTGTTATTTTTTCATGCAAGAAATGTGTTTGTTGGTTCACTTGTTGCAGTGCTGATGACTTCTCCAAGGTCCTCAAGGATGACAAGACAGATGACTGGGATGCAAGATCTGAAGAGGAGAAGAAGGAAGATGTGTTCTCTGTCTCCTTAGATGCGTCTCAAGACATTATCGATATTGGTCTGTGACTTTCACCTTCCTGGCTTGTCTGAAGAGTGGAGTAGTTGACTTCATATGTACATAGTGTTTACAAACAGAATCTTGAAGGCTTTTACTAAATTCATCACCATGGTTTTCATGTGTGCACTGAACTACATACTGACTCTTGGCATTAGTTGATATATACCAGATATATAGTCAGTTCTTACATAATAAATACAGTATTTTGTTACAGTAATTTTCTGTTTCAGGATACCAGAAACAATTGAACTTGTTATAAACATAAAAGTGGTTTTGTGTGTTCACTGAATACTTAACTGATTTGCAAATTCATGTGTTTTTTATCAACTTTGCACAAGAAAAGTATTTAAAAATTTTATTTGTGGATATTAGTGACTAGGAGTATTTGTAGTGTTGCATTAGTCTGTTTTGTTTTCTATTTTTTATATAGTGTATAGTTGTAGAAACCTTTTTTTAATTGTGACTATTCATTGTGTTATAGTTCTTTGCATGTAGTTGTGCCAATCTTACTGAGTTTGTGTGGTACTTGTAGACTGCCATATAGTTACCACTTTTTACAGATCACATAATTTTTTGTAGCTGGTAAAGTTCCATCAAATTTGCACAGATGATTTTTAAGCTGCCGTTAGTAAACCAGTGTGAATGTGCAAAGTCTTTATTTTTCTGTGCAGTGTGAAGGCAAGTACCAGTATGTTAGCATATTGTACATAGTTGATTTGTATGAAATTTAATTATGCATATTTATTAGTACTGTATTGTTTAAGCAAATGAATGTCTTACATGTGTTTTCCTCAAAAAATACTTCTCTCTTGTATTTAAATCTTTGCTGATTCAACTTATTCTATAAATAGGAACAACAGGTTTGTATGACAACTTGCGACGCACTCCTTACGTTGAGGGGCATATCAGAGTTCGTGTGGGTTGTAGGTCTTAATAAAAGTAAAAGAACTAAATTAGTTTTTAATTTATTCACACAGCTATTATTTACAGCTTTAATCTATCTATCTAGACATATACGATCAAACATCGAAGCTACCATAACAGAAGTTCAATGCAGAACATTAAATTACAGCATGGCCTGACATGGGATCAGCCAAGCAGACTCTAATTTGACCACTGAATACAAGAAATATCATGAAAGGAACTAAAATTCACAAACTTTCGTATTTAGGTGTTGAAGGATTTTATGTCTGTGCACTTCGTAATTAGTGGCATGCCTCTTCCTTTCCTTTCTGTTTCAGTTCATCAGTTCGTGCCAGACCAGGATAACTGTAAGTAAATCCTCAGCATGTTAGCTAGTGCGGGTAGGAAGGAAAATGCATCGCTCAGGCAGGCTTAGCAAGTTTTACTCAGGTTCTAGTAGGTTGACAGGCTAACTCCTTAATCTTCGTAATTTAAACCCCCTTTCTGTCTCATTCACATTTCGCTTCTTCAGTGCAACATAACCATATTATATGCACTGCAGATGATAACAACTTACTTCAACGGTAGGGCCTGTGCTTGTTCTTCCCAGATTACCTGGGGTAAATAAAATAAAAACATGGCAAATAACTGTAGGCTGCAGCAAATACTTGCTAGCTCTTCCAATACTTCACACAAAATAATAACATAACCTTGTGCCACAGCATACCAGGGCTCCTCCAAAGCATTTAGCTTGACGTATTCATTGCGTCATACTTCAAGTCAACTGCTGTATGAAACAAACTTATTATATGGGTGTTAGCAGAGTTCGGTACACTCGTATGGCCGTTAGATTATATCGATTGGATGCGAGCTCATAGCAATTACCATGTACCTCGTTCTTCACCATGTAAGGGTCTCTGAATAGCAGCATTATTTTACTGGTTAGTTTGNGTAGCAATTACCATGTACCTCGTTCTTCACCATGTAAGGGTCTCTGAATAGCAGCATTATTTTACTGGTTAGTTTGTCCCAAAACTTTGTACATTTGCAACACGTACTAAAACCAACTGTCCTTGTAAACTTCTCAACTTAGACGACTTAGCGTGCTTGCTTCTTTCAGCTGCAGTCGCAAGATATTCTAAAAAATTTCTCTAATTTATTCTCGTATTGACTCAGCGGGTATGTCTGGTGCTTCTGTTATCGTAGGCGGCGATAGTAATATGGCGGGGTCAAACATTAATGATTGCTGACCAGTTAGTACTTCTGGGCATAACTGCTGCTGGAAAGTGCCGCATTGGAATTTACCCAATCACTACAGGCTGGTGTAGGCTGCTGCTAATCTGACGAGTTACCTCCGCTGTATCCGTGTTTGCCATCGGAAGGATACCATTCCTGGTCACTTTCCACTTCTGTGCACTTATGGTACCTTCTATCCCGCTTAAACCTTCTGCCGGAATAAAACTTCCTGCTTCGGTAGAAGTGTTGTCCGTTCCATCTGCGGTTCTGGTTCTGAACTAGATATGGCTTAAAATACTCCACATGGCATGTATTCACTTCAGGCTTTTGGTCTAGCTTATGTGAGTTTTGGTAACTGGAGTACTGGATTGCCTGAGTACAGGGGCAGAGCTTGTTCATTCTGCGCAGGTTTGTCGCTCTCACGAGTTCAATTTTGCCTTGGCAGGCATTCAATTTGGTTGAATGCTAGCAAGCCTTCCCTGAACATAACAAAGTCACTGTCATGCCTGCCAGTCCAATCTGTTTGCTATCTCGAAGTGTGGTGTGGCAGTGTACTCATAGGTACAGTAGGCTGGCTAATTGTTTCAACTGCACAAGCAGCTTGGCATGGTGTCACTAGAGTTGAAGTTAAGTAGTGTCGCCTGTCTGCAGCTCTTAGCTTCTAGATGCATTAGCTGTGATCTGTAGATCCTGTTNAGTTGAAGTTAAGTAGTGTCGCCTGTCTGCAGCTCTTAGCTTCTAGATGCATTAGCTGTGATCTGTAGATCCTGTTCGGATTGATTGTTTAATTTCTGGGTTAGAACATGGATTCGTTCAGTATTTTCAATTGCCAAATTCTGTGACATTTCCTGTAACTGTGTCTTTTCAGTTCTGGGTCATNAGTTGAAGTTAAGTAGTGTCGCCTGTCTGCAGCTCTTAGCTTCTAGATGCATTAGCTGTGATCTGTAGATCCTGTTTGGATTGATTGTTTAATTTCTGGGTTAGAACCTGGATTCGTTCAGTATTTTCAATTGCCAAATTCTGTGACATTTCCTGTAACTGTGTCTTTTCAGTTCTGGGTCATNATGGATTCGTTCAGTATTTTCAATTGCCAAATTCTGTGACATTTCCTGTAACTGTGTCTTTTCAGTTCTGGGTCATTTGAATTTGTTTCTTGTTTTGTTCAAACTGTTCATCTTATATTTGAGACAGACCCTGGATTTGTTCCCCATTCTGTTCAGTCAGTTATTTCATTAGCTTCCTGTCCTGTTTTCGAATCATCTTGTCTCAATTCTGAGTCAGCACCTGCATTGTTCTTTTTGTGTCATTTGTTGGTTAGTAGTGGTAGTATTGGCAACTGGAGCTGGTACTGGTTGTGTATGTGCACTAAATGACTCTGGCTGTGTTACGTCAGTGTTAGTGTCACTCGTGGTGTTCTGTCCCTCGGTGAAACTGGTTTTGTGTGTTGCCTCACCTCAGCAACGTATTCAAATACTTAGTAATTAATTAAAGTACACCTTACATTATAGGGTGTGTGCTGATGTCTACTCATCAAAGTTGTGTCACAGTATAAGGGTATGAACTAATTTCTCCTTTCCGTGGCCTTGCAGCGTAAAGTGTAGATCGTCCCACTGTGTTGGTGCTAAATTATGAAGAGTGATGAGTGAAGTAGATAGCCTCACTTTGCCGATGAAAAATTGTGTAAAGTTTGAAGAGTAGTCTGAAGAAAAAATTGGTACAGAGACAGTATAACACACAACAACACTACAACACTACAAAACTACAGACAGGAATACCAATGTTCTACTGAAAGTATAACACAGCAAAGACAATTTGTAAGATTTTACTAGTAAGATTGTCACCAATACTTGCAAATAAGAATCTAAATTAGGAAATTGTTTAGGAAATTGTTTGCAAAATAATATTTAAAAAAAATTTTCTGGCATATTGTATGCACTCAGTTTTCAATCAAAAATCAATTAGGGGCCTTGGCAACACTAGCACCTCTCGTGAATGGGAATACTTAATTATTTCTAGAACTGGAAAATTAAATATGAACTAGAAAAAATATTGAATTATGTCTCTTCTCCAGACTAGCGCAAGGTTTAACTGAAAATCTATACCAGGATGTTCATGGCTAAAAAAACTAGTAGGTGTCAGTTCAGGTTAATTATGATATGGTGTTACCAAAATGCTCTGTTAGAAATTAGATGGCATCTCTGCTTCATTAAAATTGGTCACTGTCTTAGCTGAATAAAAATTGAGTATGTCGAAATCCGGAAGGTCTAGTTGATCTGGTTGTAGGCAGGAGCATTCCCCCAAATGTTGCAAAACATCTTCTTGAGGTCTTCCCTTAATCAGGCTCTCGGGCCCATAGTGCACTTTCAGTTCCAACACTTAAACACAATGCTGTAGTTCGACTTCGTAATACCTGTAAAATTACGCGGGTGGCGACCATACGGGCCTACTTTTCACCGGTCTGGCTCACGTGTCTTCGTTTACATCGAGACGGCCTGTTTACAGCTGCGAACTCTGAAAATTACCTCAAAAATTAATTAGAACACCTCTAAGTTGAGCCCACGCGTGTCAGCATCCGGCCATAGGAAACGAAGATGGCTAAATCCTGTTCAAAAAAACTAACTTAAATCATCTTTGAATCATGAGTGTGCTTTGGAGGCAAAAATTACTAGTCACACCACTTAGTTGATACAGCAATAGATCAACAACTGTTCAGAATATAAAATATTCTTACAGCAGACTGGAAAAACTTATAAACATGTTGCAAAAAATTAATCAGAAAATTATCTGAGCAATTAATGTACATAATAAAAATAACATAATTACTGTGACTGTGCCAGTCAAAAATAACGTACAGGAAATAAAATTGGCTTGAAGTTCATAAATAAACCAGTCGTTGAAATTCTGTATATGGCACAATTTCACAACATTACACAGTCATTTATATACTCAGCTAGTTTATTTTCTTGACATCCATTTATTTTATACACGTTGTTCTGGGGTAAAATTTTAGGATTTCCATCGATTTGCAGATAATTATTTTACCTTCTGTCTCTCAGATACATTATTTGCTTATCGTAATGATTCAACTTGGCCACTTTCCTATAAGCAGATTTGATCATGGATACTTTAAAGGGTTTTGGTAAGAACATTTAAATAGTTTTAATTGGCTGACCACAGTATTTCAAACTGGTATACAGTAAGTTTTAGATTTGGGTATGTACCCGAAATAAATTACAAAATCAAATTTTCATAATCTTCCAGCATGCTACCATACTTCATGAAATGCATGTACTTTAAATGGGACCTGATGTATCGTTTGTGCACTCGATCTGAGTCTTGAAGAAAATGAATAGATTTGCACAGAACATTATTATACAACGAATGAATACAATTTTATCAACTGATGAACAATGTTTTTGGGTGGACTGTCATAATAGCAGTTGAAAAATGGATTGATAATTTTTAGGGACATTAAATGTTTCTCAGACCAAATGTAACACAGTATAATCAGGGGCGCGATGAAATTGGCGTGTTGTCAATCAATATCCCTGGCCTTATCATAATCGGCAAAGTACGTTTATTCCTTCAACTCCTTGTTCATCGAAAAGCTTGTGCCTATAGTTAAAAACTTGAGTTTTTTATTTTCGTTGACAAAAATTCATTTATTACACTGACACAAGGCCACAGTTTCCGCAAAGAGTGGGTGATTGTAGATGATCATGACTGGCCACCATGCAGGCTGCAATTTCACTTACGTTCATAACATTGTCCTTTAAAAACTGATAAAAAAATATAATGTCTTCTGGTGTCGATCATGGTTTTCCATTTTGGGCAGCATTTCCTTTATGGCCAAATTTTTCTTCATGTTAGTTTTCGTCGCAATGCGGCCCTTTATTTTTGTTTTTGGAAGAAGAAAAGGTTTTTCTTAGTTCTAAAATTTCGGGTTTGATCATATTTTCACTGAGATTCCGATGTCTGGTCTATTGTTTATCCTTATGTCAGCTGCGGTGTACTTGACAAACGGTTTCTGGATGTGCCAATCTTGCAAATCGGTGGAGAAATCCAGATAAAGTAAATTGAACTCCATGTTTAAAAATAGAATATGTCAAAGTCAGCAGAAGCAAGTGTTTGCGATGGGCCTTGTTCGTCCAAATGTCGGCAATGTTATTCTGAATGTTGTTAACTGATTCGTCCACATCAGTGCCGTTTCTTTGCAAGTACAGCTGCTGTAACACGGATGGGCAAATTCCTGTGGATTAAATAGATTTTAGGAATGAAATTTCGGAATGCCTCTCCGCGATGTCTTACACTTCGAATTTGCAATTCAACTCTTAAGAGGTAGTCCTAGGACAAAGATGTGTCCAGCGAATTGTGAAATGAAATGTTTGGCTGTATCAGCGCGAAGCAATTATGCAAAGTATGCGCAAGCGTTATGCATTTTCAGCATCAATGTTCAACCCAAATTCTTGATAGTTCAAGTAGGGCACATTTACCAAGCTGCAGATTATGTACCATTCAAGGATCACGTACATTTTGACATGACCTTGCCATTTACTCACAATTTTTTTACGATTGTCAAAAAATTGTTGCATAGTTGAAAAGTGGATCCGTGCGCAAAAATCTGTCCTATAGGTTAGTCCCGGTAGCGTTTGGTGAATTGTAGATGATTGAAATTATCCTCATCAAATCATTGTAAATTTCCACTCCATCGCTTTCGCTCATGTTCAGACACTCTTGGGGGCATCTTGCGAATGAGTGGCAAAATTTAGCAAAATTGGTGATAGGAAATTGTTTCAACTGACAGAAGCAGCATTTACGAACGTAGTTTTTGTGTCTGTACTTACATAATGGAATTTACGTGCGATTTGGGATATAATTTATACTTTTTTTGGATGCCAGTTCAGTTGTTTGCTTATGATTTAATTGCTTAAAATTTTCAAGAAATTGACGTATGGCCATAATATTAAAACTTGAATGTACACAAATGTTTCCTTTTCCATCTGATCTTATGCAACTACAATTTGCAAAGTGTCAATATTCTAGTGATGGCCCGATAACCGGTATCGGATATCGGTATTATCTGTACATTACCATTATCGGAGATCTGCACTAAAATATTGGCACATCGGTAATGGCCATTCTAACCTCAACCTAAAGTATTTTCTCTCCTCTGCTGCACACTTAACTTTATCAACTCTTAACATTGGGATGTGGCAATGCGACTAAAAAGAACATTAATTTCAAATGTTGATAAGCATTTAACAACAAACTATACTACCTTTAAAAAAAACTGAAAAAATTTGAGATGGCCATGGCAATTTTACTGGCAAAAACAATATTTCTGTACGATAAAAACGAATTAGAATGTACGTGCCCATCTTTATTTTTCACCTCACGGATAAATTTTTATTTGTGGAGAAGCAGGCTTATGTTCGACGTACGTTTCTCAAAGTAAACAAAATGATTGTGGCTAGTACCAGCTAGCAAACACCAAAATTATGTCCTAAAAATAAATATTGTAGAAAACTATTTTAAAAAAAGTAAGGCCTGTGACTCAATGGTATTTGAATATTGGTTTTATGCTTAAATTGTAGTTTACTGGTAAAATACCAGAAGCAAGCCTCTTCTACTAGCGCTGCGCAGCGACGAGTATGTTCAGTAATGTTACACAGGTTGGCAATTCTTCAGAGTTCGTTATTTACAAATGCCGCCTGAAAAGATATTTTCATGTTTACTTGTAATATTTAGTGGTAACGGTTGGAATTTTACAAAAGTTTAACCATTTTTCAGAAAATAAATTATGTTCACTGTTTTGCTGCCAGGATCATCATCGCAATTATAGTTCTTTATGTATAAATGTTCTAGTGCGAGTTGATTGCATGAATCACCACTACTGATTACAAATGTACAATGGCACCAAAAAGCGATATTTAGTTGCATTTCATGGTCAAAGCCAATGATAAAACGAAAGATGTATGCCTCCATTGCTCTAAAGAAGTGGGTCATGGTGGCACAACGTCTCACAAATTCAACACTGCCAATCTTAGAACACACATGGTTCAAAATCATTTCTATGAAATGAATAATTCCTGCCAACCTTCATCTAGTGCACACTGTTCAACTTCAAGCAATAGTGTTACACGGGGTTCAGACCGGCCTCACAAAAAATTAAAACAGTACGATTTAAAAACATTTTCAGAAAAGTTTGCAAGTTGGAACAGATCAGATCCTGGATCTGCAGAAACAGACAGAGCATTAGCCAAGATGATGTGCACTGACATGCAGCCTGCTTCGATAGTGGAGGATGAAGGTTTTAAATACTTTGTTAAAATTCTTCGACCAAAATATTGGCCGTCTACAAGGAAAGACATAATGGGTAAACAACTTCCCGAACTTGCAGAAAATGTCAAAATCAAACTGAAGGGCATTTTACAAACTGCTGATGAATTAGTAGTTACCACAGATTTGTGGACATCTGGAGCTGGAGGTGATTTCATCAGTATANATGCAACGCTGGCTCTCAGCAAGAAAAACTGTATTGTGTCGGAAGTGATACCTATCATAAACAGTTTGCGATATGGTCTGCAAAAGCAGAAGTCGAGGAAAGATACTACTCTTAAAACCTCTGGTTGTGACATGCATTTTGGATATGGAAGCTAGTACTGAGCAGTATGCTGCAGCAACTATATTGGACCCCCGTTATAAGTATATAACTGTAGCAAAGGTACCTATTGTGTGTGTTTTGTTTAATGCTATAGCTATAGTTTCACTNATAAGTATATAACTGTAGCAAAGGTACCTATTGTGTGTGTTTTGTTTAATGCTATAGCTATAGTTTCACTGAAAACTACAAGTGACTAAACATTGAAATTATAGAATAGGTTTACAGTATATTATAAATATATTTGACTGCAGGGTTTTCAAGAATTCCGGATCAGCACAAGNAGGTTTACAGTATATTATAAATATATTTGACTGCAGGGTTTTCAAGAATTCCGGATCAGCACAAGAGGCTGCAGCAAGGATACATGAGCAGCTTGGAACAGATGTCTCTAAAAAATAAACAAAAGTAGCACCAACCCCTCAGCCATTGAATGAAGAATCAGTATTGCAGCAGATATGTGCTGAAATAATTCAGATGTCCAATACATCCCACACCCAAACTGATTCACCAAATGAACTGACTCAGTACTTGGATGAGTCTACTATTTCACTTTTTGATGATCCTTTGACANTTCAGATGTCCAATACATCCCACACCCAAACTGATTCACCAAATGAACTGACTCAGTACTTGGATGAGTCTACTATTTCACTTTTTGATGATCCTTTGACATTCTGGAGAGAAAATGTATCTTTTCTGAATCTAAAACTGCTTGCCCAAAAGAAACTGGGCATTCCCCTGTTTCTGTTGCTTCAGAGAGGTTATTTAGCACTTCTAAGGGAATTTGCACCAAGAAACGAAATTGCCTCCCATCACAAAATATTCAGATATTATGGTCCACACGGTATAAGGAGGTCACTTTCTGACAGCCAGTGAGTGGCACTTTATGTATACGAAACAAACAAAGTGCCATTTACAAAATCCTGTACCAGCTGATGCACGAACGAACAAAACTGAAAATTACGTTGGCTATGCTGAGTGCACTGCCGATGCACATCAGAAAAGAAGAAAATACGCGGATAATAAAGAGTTCTTGGATTTATTGATAGATTTTATTTTGCAAGGTCACAAAACAATGGTTGTCAGTGTTAAAAACTAAACTTTGTTGATAATGTAGTTATGTATAGGTGTTCAAAATGAAATGTACAATAGAACGATACGACGCAGAAAAGTTTTCTGAAGTTGTGCTAACTTCAGAAAGCTTTTTCACGTCGTATCATCCCTCTCCAACCTCGCTTTCAACACGTCCTTGATATTAATTCCTAAAGCATACAGAAATATTGCATAATATTGTTGAATTATTTTTTCTAATAATTTGATGAAACGACACGAATTTGAAATATATGTCCAGCCCATAATATAAGAACAATCAACTTTAAAAAAGGCGCTATCTGTTATCCAAAAACAGCGGCTCAAACTTCCCTGTGATGTGCTGTACGTGCCATCTGTTGGATATTATGTGAGGTATTACCAGCCAGAAATTAACCACTTTCCTTCGTGATATATAACGAATTTACAAACAGATGCCAATAGTTATATTTTTTCACGAGCTCTGCATAATTTTTAAAGTAACATATTTCATGTAAAACGATTTGGAGTACAAGTAATTTATATTCGGCAGGTAATCGTTCGTCTACGTAAATTATACGCCATATTGTTCTCTCGAAACCCATCTCCTTGTTTACGTACAAAGTGAGACGCGTGAATAGTTTTTAAGCAATTCTAACGTTATTCCACGTCACATATTTCCAACTCGAATATATTAGCTATAACATCCAAAGTGTGATAATAGATACAACAGACCGTCTCGCAAATGTTAACCCAAATTCACTATCTCGGACAAATTAAAAAAGAGTTAGCAAATATTTAATTATTTGCAACATTTTATATTTATAATGTAATTATTTTTTTTAGGCAGATGTCAGTCTTAAAATATTTTAAAATTTGTTTAGCATACAGTGAAATGGCAAGTGGATTAGCTGACAGCGTGTTGATAAAAAATACACCCCCGACTTGATGGACCAGTTGATAGCGGAAGGATATGCAGTCAGATGTAAACAGTGGCGCTACTTTCGCAGACCTGTCAGAAAGTGTCCTATGGACTATATGCTGGGCTGAACATGCAATGACAACTTTCATATCAGTGTGAAATATAACTTGTGCTAAAAGTATTTCCACAGTAGTTACATTGATATCGTACTGCTTGCATCGAATATATATATATATATATATATACACTTATAAATATTTTACTTTTAATTTTTTTTATTATATCAGTTTGAACTAGTGTATAATTGTGTTGACCTTATTGTTCACATACTTTACAACTGAAATTTCTTTGTCTAACATACTGTACTGCGTAAGTTGCTCGTGTTATATGAATATATATAAATATATATATATATATATATATATATATATATGTCTCCTTTATCATTTTGTAAGGTAACATTCTTTATGATAGGCTACCAGCTTCGTCCGAGATTCATTCGAGAGCCTCGCGTAAGAAGTTAGGCTCCTTTATTGTTTTCTTTATGATAGGCTGCAGATGATGAGAGACTTTCGAAAGCCTTCAGTGATGTGTTAGGCTCCTTTATCGTTGTTAATGATAGCACCCTTTAGGATTGGCTACCAGCTTCGACAGTGTTGAGACACTTTTGAGTTCCTCGCATAACATGTATGGTTGGGAAGACTCTGAAATAACCCTTGCGCATATGTTCGGACGACTCTGAGATAACTCTCCTGGCTTGGAATGCAAGAGCATGAAGAATATCTCGTAGAAAGGAGTTAAATGTTAATTGATTTTTGGGAAGACCCTGAGATAACCCTCCCGGCTTGGCATGCAAGCACGTGATGTATATCATCTCGTAGAAAGCACTTAAATGTTAATTTGCTTTTGGGAAGACTCTGAGATAACCCTCCCTGCTAAGCATGCAAGAGCATGATGTATATCTCGTAGGAAGGACAATGCAAGAGCGTGAAGTTTAACATGTCATCTATCCATTCCATCATCGCAGCACCCCGTCGAAATGGAATGCGAGAGTGTGAAGTTTAACAGTAGTATGGACTGAAATTATAATCGAGTTTGGGAAGACAGATAACCTTCTCAGCTTGGCATGCAAGCACGTGATGTATATCTAGTAGGAAGGTTTTAAATGATAATTGAATTTGGGAAGAATCTGAGATAACCCTCCCAGCTTGGAATGCAAACACGTGGGCATATGAAATGTATTCAGCTGGGTTATGTTTAACTTTCCGACCGGTTTACCATTCATGTCAGTTAACATGTAGCAAATTTTTGTGGTGATTCCAGTAATGTGATAAGGACATCCAAATGTCAAAAACAACTTGTGTGTAGCAAACTCCCAATATGAACTAGTAGGACTGGTTCGGCATAAAACTATATCGTACAACTGGAGCTTGCCTAATTTACATGAGTTGTAATGTCGCTTACACCTTTCTGTGTACAAATAAAGACGTCTTCTCATTAATTCCAATAACTCGCTTCGTATCTCCTTGGGACCCTCTTCGGTTGTAAAAGCTTCAAACTTCGGTAGAACATCGAGATCTTGAACTAGGCAACCCAAGCGCTCATTAGTGGGGACCTCTAAAGGTGCTAGACATGCAGTATGATGTTTTCAATCTTCTTAGGGTTTCCCTCACTTTCAGACTCTTTTTACTTGGTGGTGCCCAAGGTGGGATCGAGACTATTCTCGGCTCGTTCCACGAGAACTTGCCTTGCATACTTAGGCGGTTCTTCCGCCCATATTCTTGCCTCTTTCTCATGTGTGGTGAGCACTTCCTTCCCGGAAGTCTTTTTTGCTCTTGTCGAACAAACTTCTAGTCGCTGTGTGTGTTTTGCCGTCACTGCAGACGAGTTCTTTTTCCTCAAATAATGCATTGTACAGAAATTTTCTGTCAGAAATGCATTTGTGCGCAATAATAGAGTGTTCTTTCGCTTTAAGTTTGCTGGATCTCTTGCTTTTCTTGCGTGTGGAAGTGATTTGTTTATTATGTTTGATGTGAAAATTTTCCGCATGGTGTGTGGTGTGTTTGCGCTCTTTTCCTTGCACGGCAAACAATTGTGCAAACTGATACATGTGCCGGCAGTCATTTCAGTCTACACCTGTGGTATGTTATTGACTGAAAGGTTACTTGGTTCGGTTTCATTAAGTTCTCCACCAATGTGACATTTAAAATTTACTAGTTAATTGTCAGCGTATGCGAACAGGTTAGGATCAGGTGCTGATGAACTTATTACTGGCCTGTTCTTAACATACATAATACGATTTCCCAATCCGGACATCCGCCCTTCTAAACCACTGCGAGTTTGTTCTACGCTGCTCGTGAGTTTCTTTGCAAACAAATCGACAGTGTTGTGCACCTTAGCTATGCTTGACCTAACAGAAAACAACTGTTCCTCTGTTTTTACTTGTGAATGAGAGATACGCTCATCTACTCTAATTTCCAAGCGTTCAAATTGCTCTTGTAAGTTGTCAACCTTACTGGACTGTGTAGTCTGACTCGTAGCTAATTCATTGATACCGTTTGCAGTTCCCGCAGGGGAGGGCATTTGGCGTGGTTGACTTCTGCATGGTCCAGCAAGGCCACTGTTCTCACGTCATCGGCCCACAGTCGCTGCACCACTGCGGCCCACAGAACACGTTCGTCGTGCATCCCGATGCGTGTCCAGATTGTTCACTTAGGAACGGGTAATGACCCGATACCGAGTGTTCCAACCGAGTGCCTGTGGTGTCACTAGAGAGATCTGTGTAATTAGGATAGGAATAAAGTTTGTGAAATTCGCCCTTAGGGGATTGCGAAGTAATCGCACAATAAATGCACGCCATGTACACATTTAATGAGGTGTAGAGTAGCACGACTAGGGTATTTGAAGTGTTCTATACAATTTTCCGAATGCAATTGTGTGTCTAATTAAGCCAATTATTGATGTGGGAAATAATCAGTATTTCTTTCAACGTGACCATTCTGGTCGTAGAGTGCCCCAAACCTTAACAGACCTGAATTTCCCACGTGCTCTGCAAGGCACCACATAATAAAGTTTTGTATTTAAATTAGTGCTTAATTAAGAACTCTTAACTTTCTACAGGATTAAGAAAAAACTTTCAGAATGTTTCAGTGTTTTATGTGTGTATGTTTTAAGTTCTATGTAAAGGAGGTCAGTTAATTAAATTACCTCATGGAGTGGAGTGAGCTCTCGGGAAGGATCCCGCTCACCCGCGCCATATCCGGCAGTCTGATTCCACAGGTCTTAGGTGCTGCATGTAAGTCGCATCGCGGGGGTCTTTTAACCTTTGTTCTGAACACTTAACTGCAATAGGTTAACATCATTTACTGGAATTTTAATTTAGTTTACCAACAGGTTTCCCTGCGTTCACAGCACCCCTCTGTCACCTCAATTTACCGACCACAGTGGTTTAATTACTATTGTAAGTTTTCGCACCATTCTTGGCCTTTTTGTATAGTAATGGCTACTGGTAGGCCTTACTCAAGTTAACCGAAATTTGTGTGTTCTCATTTAGTGTTGTATTCCGAGGCCTGAGCCTATCCAGGAAGTCATCGACACCTCAAGGAAGCATCCTTTATGTATAAGGTAAAAAGGTAATATTAAGGCATGCTGGGGAGCCTGAATACCCTGGCTATATATAATTAATTCTTGTAAATTTGTACGGTGTTTGTCAGGGGATACGGCCACGTGGTCTTTTGGTCCACAATCCTAAGAACTGTGTTTTCATACTCACCCAGTGAGCTGGCGCCCATTCTATTCGAAATAGGAATATTGTGTAATAGTTTGATTTTTCTTAACATAGTCGCCGAATGACGTCCGCATAACTATCCCCGTCCACTCAGGGAACGTTAAATGGACGCACTTTTCCAGTCGATGCACAACTTAGACATGTCTTTATCTTTATCACACATTTAGTATAAATAGATGCATTTCATGTGTCTTGCCTAACATAAAACCTCAGTTGTGCAGTTAGGCCTACACAATGTGAAAGAATTTCTTTAAACGTACCAGTAAACTCACTTATTTCTTTTTTATTTAAACTAATGGCGGAGGATGTTGAACGCGATTCAGAGGGCACATAGTCATCATCACTCTCGTGTAAATCAAAATCAGATCTGGCAGCTAGAAAATAAATTATAATGCCTTCTATAAGATGCAAGTTAACTTACATAAACTGTGAATAATATTCACACCATTGTGTACAAAAGCTATGATTTAGCATGATTCAACAAATTGTTAACTGTAAATAACGTGCCTGTGCACTGGGTTAATACCAATGTATCAAAGTTTTCTCAGTTCGGAAACAACACATAATGATATCACATATGGCATATTTAAACATGAATTAAATATTACCATAAGTACTCTCAAAAGCATCCCTATTAGGTTACTGCTGTACTTTAATAAAAAATACTTACATGAAGCTTCATTCAGGAGAGCAGCAATTTGTCTTTCGTCAGCCATTTCACTTGTACTATAGTCGGTTCACGACTGGAAGAAACTTTTGAAAATCAACCTTTGAAAAAACACCCTAGCTGTTAGCTACATGCATATAACATTACAAACAGCGGCGAGCGCGGATACAGTTATGCCGTTAGGTTGCCAGCACAAAGAGAGGAAATAGTTCTAAAATTTTAACGTAATTGTTAATTTATCACTTACAAATTGATTTCGAAAAGACTTGTATCTTATTATGCCAATTATTAATGACGTGATGCTAACGTACTTTGATTTCAATGTTTCTTGCATACTCACAAGATCACGCTCAAGGTGAAAGTAGAGCGGCCATTTGTTTACAAACCTTCGTTCCGTGTGTTGTTGGCGAGATGTGGTCGACACACGTGCCAGAGAAATGGTGCGATTATCTTGTTTAACCAATAATAATTCATTTACTGGTTTATTTTTTTTTTTACTAATATCCTCTCTTTATTATTTCTCGTTGTGCCGATTTCTTTCGTTTCTGATACCTGTATAAGAGATTACTCGTAGTGCGTTCTCGCGTGTTTAATATTTTTTAAATTTATTTCAGGTTTGCTTAAAATTTTATTTATTGTATTTTACGTTATATGTTGCGGTAGTTTTTGTGTGCGGTCATGAGTTCTAGCAAGGTGAATAAAAGATAAGTCACCAACGCCAACATGATATCATTAACCTCACCGAATCGTTGTATTCCCTAATTAGGCGAGGGGAAATTAAACCCTGCAACGTCGCGGAAAGGGCGGCAGAAATGTTGAAACGCTTCAGATCCACAGTTCTAAGGTATGTTAAANGGAAATGAAACCCTGCAACGTCGCGGAAAGAGCGGCAGAAATGTTGAAACCCTTCAGATCCACAGTTCTAAGGTATTTTAAAATATATGTAGTATTAACCATTGCGTTTGCAAGTTGTGTGTGCTAAGGTCACTTATGTTGGCCTACGAAATGTGTTTACAAGAACAAAAAGAAAATTTGTTAATAACTTGATAATATCGTCGAACGTTGTCTACGTGTCTTTTCAAAGTTTTATTTGGGTAATTATTAAGTTTAGGGGGCTTTTCTGTAAAAA